>CP106729.1:195132955-195732955 GCA_025506655.1 Gossypium rotundifolium | reverse complement strand
GTGTGACTCAAGTTTCTCCACAGATGCAAGTTAGAGAGTTATACGCCCTATAGGCACGGCTATGTGAGCCACACGGGCGTGGGACCCTTGTAAATGAGATAAATTTAAGGATTTAAAAAAAAAAAAAATTATACAATTCTAATTTAGTCCCGACCCAATCCCAATGCATGATTTGGACTTCAAGGGTTCGTTAAAGGAACTTTTATAATCAATTTTGATATTTGAGTGATAAATAGTTTAAATAATCTGTAAGTGTTTCGTACTCTTCGGTAATGCCTCATACTCTGTCCCGGCGTCGAACACGAGTAAGGGGTGTTACACTGACTTTCCTTTTCAGATGTTGCTTCCATCACATCATAGTCTTCTGCTTCCCTTTGTAGTGTAAATTTCTCCATGACTGCCACCAAGAGCACTGTTCACCACAAGATCAACAGTGTCAGATAGAGCCACCTACTTGTAAACTTGCCATTCATACGGAGGATCATCATTACATCCTTTGCTGTTTCTATGCTCAAATTTCAGAGCAACCTAAAAGATGGAAAAAATAGTAACAGAACTAATATCAATATAGATAATTGTGATCATATGAAACTTCCTATAGGCTTGAGACAGTAAAAGATGGTTTACCTCCATGGCAGCAGGACCGGCTCCACGTTCATTTCCACCATTAACATGTCGTCCAACAAACACCAGACCAAATCTACCTTTACCTAGCTTTCTCTCTACTTTGCATACAAAAGATCCCCGACCATGAACTCAAACTGAGTTAAAAAAATGATATTATGATGCTAGGACACAGAGATTAATGGTAAGAGTGTGTTAGGAGAAGGTAGGGAAAATAGGTCTCAATCCCTCAAAATTCAACCCTTCCACAGGTGGGAGGATAGCATTCACTAAACTAAAAAAAGACAAGCACATCATGTACATGTTTACTCAATTCTTTTCCATCCTCCCATTTTCCATCTATTGTACCAAAATGAATGATAATAAAACCAATTTCAGTGCCCTTTCCTTCCCTCATTTTCCTTCCTTTCTAACAAATAGTGTCGGGTAGACAACAAGGCTCGAAGTAATTGGCTCTCAACACTCAACACACACACAGAGGCATAGGCAACTATCAATAAGAGTTAAAAGGCAAAAAGCTGCTAAATAGAAAATATAGTGGCTTGGAACCATAACAAGAACAACTATCAACAAGCAAGTGCCAAAGAAACAAAATACATAAATAATGGACAAGCCAAAACCACAAGCATATAACCATACCCTCTCGGAAAAGGTGCGATTTCCTTCCTCTTCTGTCTAATGACCCTTTTAGCACTCAACCCACCGCAATAGTTCCCCATCCCACCTTCCTTCCCTTTAAAGGAAAACTAAAATACTAAATTAAATATTAAAATCAAACTCAAATATCAAATAATATCTGAAACCCTCTAGGTTAAAAATATTGAGTTTGTGATGAAGCCCTTCCAAAGATTGCTTTGGAGAAGACCGAACCATATTTGCACTCATAATCTCGGTAATGCTACTATTTGTTGACAAGCCTCTACATCAAGAAGCATACTAGATACCATATCAACATGCAAGGAAAGTTGTGATATCTAGGCATGTGATTTTTGATGAGAACGTGTTTCCTACATTTGAGAAGTTGAAGCCAATATCTCACTCTGACTCACAGTCTTGATTACATCTGCTTGTTTGCCAGTAATTCATCCAGTTCAGTCTTTTTTAGAAGAGCTAGGTGTTTAAATCATATATCATATATCAATATTCTATTTCGTGTATCTTTTCACTATTTGATGGATTCTTAAAATTATTTCCACATGACTAGGAGGCCTCCTTTAATGAAATATTGCTAGCGTAACAACCAATTTGCAATATCTTGAAATTTTACTTTTTTTTACAAAGTTTTAGAACTTTTGGTTAACTCAATTCGAGAGTGTATAAATTTAATAATATATCAAATATAGTAATCATGCGAAAGAAAGGATAATATTACTTGGAACAAACATAACTACACAACACCCACAAATACAAATTTAGAAATTATGATAAACACAAATACACTCATATCATAAGTTAAATTCACAACACCCCCACTTATTTATTCAAATCATTCCCAAGGAACTGAAATGCTGAATCTTTCCATCCAATTCAATCTTGAATTCCAATGCCACTATCACAAATTACAAAAAAAAAAAACATGTTTTAACTTAAATATTAGATTAAGAAAGATGAAACTTATGAAATAATTGTTAGAAAAGAAACTCACCTAAGCAAGATGTTGGATGCAGAGCTAGTTTCTCCTTACTTTGTTTCTTTGTACCCACTTCGTGAAATTGTATTGCCAGTCTCTCTCCACCTTTCTAACAAACCACCATGGTCTTCCAGTTGTGAATACAATGTAGCCCAGGCTCAGCCCTATCACTACTCCACTTCCATACCCCATCATTACAACTTGCCAAAAGAAGGGTATCTTAGAACCTTCATGTTCCACCACCAATGGTGCAGGCGGTTGGGCCCCGATGGTTGACGCATTGCTTGGATAATGGTAATCCACACAATCCCAAGTTACCGCTGTAGGAATCATTATCAAATGTATCGAATTGATTCCCATGAGGAATTGGTCCAACAAGATTGTTGTTTGAAAGATTCAATACTTCAAGAAATGTCAGATTCGTCATTTGAGAAGGAATCCCGCCACTGAGCTTGTTTGATGAAAGATCCAATGATTCAAGTGCTACCAAATTTCCAAAAGATGCTGGGATAGGACCAATGAAGTTGTTGTGAGAGAAATTGAGCATTTGCAAGGAAATAAGTTGCCCAACATCCTCAGGAATTTCTCCACAGAATTGGTTATTTGACAAGTCCATAGATACGAAAATGGCCAAGGTCTTTGTCAATTCCATCTCCAATCTTTTCGTTGTTACATTCACAGAAAATTCATAAATAAAATTGAGTGCTAATAAATAAAGTATCTATTACATTTAAGGAGGTTAACCACTCAATAGGTTTATCTTTCATTGATGTCAAATTTCGTAAGAGTTTCGAGGGCAGTGTGCCTGTGAACTCATTTGCAGAGAGATCAATTATTCGCAATGCAGAGAAGTTAGATGAAGCTGGCAGTGATCCATAAAATCTATTAAATCTCAGGATAAGAACTTGCAGACTTGAAAGCGAAGCTAACCAATGGGGAAATCTATCCGTTAACTTGTTGTTCCCTAAATTTAAAATTTCCAATGAAGTAGAGTTAGCCAAAGATGATGGCACTAATCCTTCCAATTGATTGTCATTGAGTAAAAGACGCCTCAAACTATTATTCACAAAAGAATTAGGGATCTTGCCAATGAAGTTGTTCATTTGCAAATCTAAGGTGTCGAGATGGCTTAAATTTTCAAGACAATCAGGAATAGTTCCAGTCAAGCTGTTTTCGGATAAGTCCAGAAGAATAAGTGAACTCAAATTGCAAATAGAAGAAGGGACGTTTCCTGTCAATTTATTCTCTGAAATGATGAACACTTCCAACTCCTTTAAAATTGGAATTTGAGGATTCAAGCAAGTTGAGAGAATTGGTCCTTGAAGCAAGTTGGAATGAAGGTTGAGATATTCCAAATTGTTTCCCGGAAATTGCTCCAAAGCAGTCAAAAAGTTATGAGAAAGGTCCAACCATTGCAATCCTTCCCACCCTTCAGCTTCCCATTTGGAAATTCCACCAGAAATCATGTTATTGGAAAGATCTAATTCCTCCAAGTTCGATGCTCGAGAGAAATTCGGGAACTGCCTTACGCTACAACCAGAGAAGTTCACAGATAAAAGCCGGGGGAAAGAATAGTTCACATCATTACTGCTTGTGCTTAATGATAATAAACTATTATTTGAAACATCAAGAACTTCAAGGATCGTGAGTTTTGAAAGCATATCTGACTTGATCACACCACTCAAGTTGTTTGATGACAAATCAAGTGAAGTAAGGTTCACAAGATCACAATTGAAATCTGGCATTGGACCACTCAAGTTGTTTGATGACAAATCAAGTGAAGTAAGGTTCACAAGATCAAAAATGGAATCGGGTATTGGACCACCAATGTTATTATAACTCAAATCAACCTCTTGGATGGAACTAGGCTTCTGAATTCGATCAATCGGACCAACTAGTTTGTTATAACTGAGGTCCAAACGTGGAAGAGATGGCAGAGTAAACAGCCAAGATGGTACTCCACCACTTATAGAGTTATTTGATAACCAAAGTTCCTCTAGAAATTGAAGCTCACTAACATAATTTGGAAAGGGACCTTCCAAGTGATTGCTTGACAAATCCAAAAAGGTAATTTTTGTGAGGTTGAAGATAGTTATTGGAAGTGGACCACTCAAATTGCATGAAGAAAAGCTCAAAGAAGTTAATTTTCTAAGGTTTCCAAAAACATCTGGAATCTGTCCTTCAAGCGAATTTCCTGATAAATCAACGGAAATCATTTGAGTGAGATTTCCAAATGATGCTGGAATTGACCCCCTAAAACCACAATAGGAAAGGTCCAACAACTCAAGGCCACTACTCCAGTTTATGTTAGGGAGATAACCTGTGAGATTTTCATTCTCAAATAAATCTAAAACTTTAAGGTTTGGAAGCTGAAAAACTTGAGTTGGGAATTCCCCATGTAATTCACACCAACTGAGACTCAAATGTTCAAGTGATGAAGACAAGTTTAGAAAGGAAGTGAGTGCAACATCAGACATATCTACAGTGTCAAGCACAAGGTTTCTTAATTTGGTCAAGTTTCTTGCAAGCATGTCAAAACCTTGGCCATCAAATCTTAAAGTGTGAGAGGAAAGATCAAGTGAAACCAAACTTGATAGGAGATTGATTTGATGCGGGATCAAGCCATAGAAGCCACTATAAGAGATATTAAGATGAGTTAAACTCACCAACTGGCTAAATAACTCTGTTGAGATAGCACCATCGAAAGAGTTGTCAGCAAGGTTGAGTCGTCGGAGTCCATGAAAGTGAAACAAGCTGCTAGTGTTCTCAAGAAGAGAGCCTCCGAGGTTGTTGGAGCTCAAGTCAAGCCATTGGAGGTTGTGAAGTTGAAAAAGGCTGTTGTTTGCGAAGAGAGAACCAACAAGGCAACTGTGACTAAGATCGATGCCGATTACATGACCAGTCACGTTCTCGCATTCCACTCCCTCCCATGAACAACAATCAATGCTTTTGTTCCATGACTCTACGTCTATCTTGGGGTAAGCATCTCGAGGAAAATGAAAATAATCATCACAATGAACAGAAATGGTGGTTTTAAAATGGAGCAAAGCATCTCTTTGATGTGGAAGACATAAATGAGAGGATGGAGGAGCAACAGTGGAAGACAAACTCCATGAAAGTTGCAAGATCACCAAAACCAGGCAAAGGATTCCCATATTTTTTTCTCCAAAAAAGAAACAAGTACAAAGTTAAGAAATAAAGGGTTGTGTATTATAAAAACAACCAAGTCCTTAATATATATAAGTAAGGATGTTCCTTCATTGTCTCCTTTGATTGTACTACACTATTTACTTTAGTTAAAAATAATTTATCATATTTTGAAATACTTTTATACATTTTTATTTATTTGATATTTAAAAACTTGTGGTCTAATAATGTCTGTAGTTCTTGTACCCTTTGAATTTTTGAAATTTAGTCCCTATGGTTTTAATTCTAAGAATTTATCCTTTCAACTTGTCTGATTTAAAATTAAAGTCGAATTGATTTATGTTAATTTTGAATGTGTTATGAATTAGAGTTTAATTTTTACATCAAACTTTTGAATACTAAAATATCACATATTCAAATGCTTCAATTAATATAATTTAATTAATGCTTCAATTACTATCAATATTAACCATAATTACTAAAATATCGAGTGAACTTACTAATAATCTATTGGCTTAATTGTAATTTGTGTTGTATGACTTGAAAATTCGAGTTAAATCCCTATCCTCCTTTCATTTTCCCCCTTAATTATTAAAAAATTTTGAGTAAATACTTTATTTTTTTTAATTCATTTTTAGTGAACTATCATTTTCAAGACAACCAAGCCAAGTCTCTTAAAGTTGAGAGACTCACATGGATTTTATGAGGAATTTAAGGCTTTGAATGTGGGTTTAGATGTTTTGGAATTAATCGTAATTACATACAGGACATATCTAAAGGCTTGGTAGGGGTTCCAATCCCCTAAAATAAAATAAAATTAATTTAGGCTTTTTAAAACTTTTAAAATTTTAAATTAATAAAGATAAAATTTCACTTTGGCCTCCCTAAAAATAATAAAAAATTTAATTTAATCCTTTAAAATTATAATAAAAAATATAAGCTATTCAAATGGTGAAATTATATTTTTACTATCGTAAAAATTAAAATTTAATGTCGCCCCTTAATTTTGAATTCATTTTATCGTTTGGGTATTATTGCATTCCAAGATGTTTAGTAGAGTTTATATATATATACCTCCGACTTAAAAAATTAGTCAAGAGAATTGGCCCTTAAAGCAGGTTGGAACAAATGTTGAGCATTTCCAAACTCTTTCCTGTAAATTGCTTCCAAAATGGTAAAAACAAGTTATGCTGTTTGAAAATTATGAATGTTGAATAAAAGTTGATGGTATATTTCAACTATGAAATGATGGATGCTCTTTAAGTATATCAGATTTAATAACATATGATACACATAATAAAAATTGTGTAATCATTTAAAAATATTTCTTTATTTATTTGAAAATTTTTTCTAACATCATAGTGGTATGTTAGCAATCAGTACTGTACTAACATGGTATTTGTTAACAGTCACATCAACGTTACCGTTAAATACTAACGGTCAACATCAGTCAAAGGGACTATTTAATCAGTTTTATATTTCAGGGGCTCAACTAGATGCAAAAAGTTAGAAGCTGCCTAATGGATTTTTTTTTTTAAAGTTTGAGGGCTTATATTATCAATAAGCCTTAATTTAATCATTATAATTTATTAATGGTTCATAATTTAATTACAATAAATATTAAACATGAAAATTAAAACCATATTTTTTTTAGTAATCTCATTATAGATTCTAATCATAGCCCCACCCTAACCCATAAATAGGAGTATAATGAGCTTCAGCACACTCGAAATCACGTCATCTCGTATTAACAACAATACTCATATTAATCAAACTAAGCTTTAACCGACAAATCATATCTACTTAAATCTCAAGTAGACGCATAAAAAATTGAAAAGAAAAAAAAAGTGAAAACATCAATAATTATTTTGAAATCAACCAAGTCTTAGTTACACCACAAAAGTCTATCCCATTTGAGAAGTTAAGACAATTATTTACTTGATTTCCCAACTTTTCATTTTGTACCCAAAAAAAAAAAAAAGTCATTTATTTAACTCTTAATCTAATTTTATCATTTTTCTGCTCTGATTTTTTTATTTTTAATTTCCTTGAATTAGACTATTTAATTTAGTTAATAATAATAATTTATTTTTAAAAAATATTTTATACATTTCTACTTATTTGATATTTAAAACTTTTAGGTCTAATAGTTCCGTATTCCCATACACTTTGGAATTTTGAAAATTTGCCCATTTACATTTAATTCCATGAATTTAATCCCTTCACTTGTATGATTTAAAAATTAAAGTTTGATTGATAATAATGTTAATTTATTTATGATAAATTTGAATATATCATATGAATTGGATTTTAAAAATTTTCAAACTAGACTAATAAATACTAAAATGCCACTTATTCAAATATAAAGAAAGTTTGCTAATAGTATTATCAATTGAGTTCTAATTTTCAAATAAAAAATAGAGGTAATAAATTTTAAATGTCGAAAAGTAAAAAAAAAAAAAATTGGGAGTAGAATTTTACAATGAATTTACAATTTTATTTTTTATTACTTAAGAAAGACTCATCATAATTTGTAAGATGAATATATATAATTTAATTTTTTAAGAGTATATATAAAATTTAATATTGTTTGGACTTATTCTATAGTGAGAGTTTTAGCATTTACTAGGTTCATTAGGAAATTATTATTTTTAGTGTATTTTATAAGTAAACAATTGACTCACTTGATTTATAAACTAAGTTTTCAAGGAGAAAATTTAATGAAGAGAGACCTTGATCTTTTAAGTGCAAAAGTGAGATTGTTAAATCGGGGTGTTAGGACTTCAATTACTTTTTTACGATGTTGAAAGATAGTGAATTATCTTTTTGAGAAAAGCCTCATAATAGTGAATTATCTTTTTGAGAAAAGCCTCATAAGTATAGGGAAATCGAACTGCGTAAACATTAAAAATAGAAAGTATAATGTCTCTAATGAAAGCATGTGAAATTGAATTTTTTTCCGAAGCTAAGAATCGAAAAATATGTTTATCCCGAGTTCAGGGACTAAATAGAATAAAAAACAAAATATATGTGAAAAAAAAGGGATTATTTAAGACTATGCATCTCGTGGCATTATTGTTGTGATCCATTGAATAATTATTATGTGTTATTATGTTATATTGATTGGTATAAATATATATTTGTATAGAACCAGAACAGGCTAAAAGTGGAACTAGTAGAGGAAAAGCTAAATTTGCATAATAGGCCATGAGAAACCTACTCGTTTGTATTTTGAAAGGCAAGTTCTTGTGGTTATTACTACTCTTCCTTTCTTAATAAGGTTTGATTGTGTTATTTCCATTTTTATCTATTTTTGAACATAATTTGATATGTTGATAAAAATTGGCATACATGGATAATAGATGAGATTGAATTGAATTGGATAATTTTGGTCCTAATATTGTGGCATGTATATAGGGTCATTGTGTTATGTAAATGGTCATCCTAATCTGGATGCCAATGTTGTATTTGTAGCTAAGATTGTGTTTGCATGTTAAGCTTGATATATGGCCTGGTTAATGCCTAGTTTGGTTATGTCAATGCCATTTCGATTCTTGAATTCAAAGTTTACCTAAGCCTTATGTGTTTAAGTTGAAAAATGTGGTAACTTGGTTCGTTAAAATTGATAAATGGCTTGGATATGTCTAGACTTTGATCATGAGTTTAGTGTCGTTTGGGCACTTGATTTCAAAAATCTTATACGTTTGAATTGCATAATTTGGCATGATGAGATGATTTGATGAAATTAGGATGAACTTTTATTTTGTAATGATTGCCATTATAGGTTACAAAATTTGCATATTATGTAAAATGATAGATCAAAGAAAAATGCATATAAGTTTGTAGTATACCGCCTACAAAGTCGTGACACCATATTGATCGCTGCAAAACAGTCTAGTTTTAATATTTATAAAAGAGTGATCGAACCTGTAGACTGACTACGACAACGATAGAGGCAAGCGCACCTATCGAACAGTAGTATAACTTAGGCAATAATATCTTTATCGAACCCAAGGAACCTAAAAGTACTATTACTCACTTTCTTTCTATTATTTAGCCTAAAATATGGAGTGATTGGTTTATTAAACAAATGAAATAATTAAACTAATTGCAAAGACAAAAGAAACGAAACTTTGGGAAAAGACTTTGAAGAAAACTCAATCGATAAAGACGATACCTTCGGGAAGAATCCACCTATGACTTCACTTATTATCTAACTTCCAATTCATATGATTTCTTTTACTTAGCTTGACCCGTGAGACTCCCTAACCTATATTAAACCTTCTCTCGAAGTGAATAACATCTAACCTTAGGTTAATTAGTGGAACTCTCGTTCTCTTATAATAACCCCCTAAGGAAGCAGTAAATCGATCAATGGACTCCCATATTAGGTTTCACCCTAATCCGACAAAATCTCGTAACCCTATCTCTAGGCGCCCGATCAACCTGCTTAATTATGCTAGATCTACTCTTAGGCAGGGTCTATTCCTCCTCCACCTAAGCACATCAGATAAATTTAAGCAACATAATTAAGAACAAACTAAGTATTTATCATATAAACCGAAAGAATTAAATAACAAAATCCATCATAGGTTTCATCCCCTTAGGTATCTGAGGGGTTTAGTTCATGATTAAACAAGAAAACATCTCAAGAGAGAAGATAAAACAAAACATAGGAAATCCTTAAAACCCCTTGAAGGAATTGAAGAGGAGATCCTCTGTCTTCAGTAGAATTTCGACTCTTCGAGATGAATCAATTGGCTATCTTCGGGTAATTCTCTAAACGAGTAAAGCTCTGGCAGAAAACTATGCTAAAACCTGACGCCTTGAATTGCTGCCTTCGATTTGTTTATATAGACGTTTGGGATGCTTTACTTTGCCCCTAAGTACTTGTAATTCGGGTATAATTCGTCCTAAGTGTTTGAGTGGACTTAGGATTGCATTTCTTGGGCTCCAAGCATCCAATTCCAAGTGAAATTGCTCTTTTCTGCGGCAGGGGCACGGCCTTGACACGCCCGTGTAAATCGTGGTCCAGCCCGTGTCTCCATCTTGTCGATTTAAGGACGGCTATGACACGCCCGTGCAATATATGGGCAGAGGCCGTACTTCGATTCTGCCATTTGGGGAACGGCCGTGTAGATCACTAGGCACTCCCGTGCGTGGATTTTATCGATGGAAAAACGGCTGTGTGAATCGGGGTAAGGCCGTGGTCTAGATGACTATCGAGGCACGGTCGTGTGGCATGAAGTCCAGGCCGTGCTGTCTTCTTGGGTCGACCCACTTTGGTTCGTTTTAAGCCCATTTTGCGTTCTTTTTATCCTTGGGTGCTTTCCTGAGTATAAGACACGAAAAGAAAGGATTAAGAGCACCTTTTTACATAAATTAAGGATAAATTCATCCAAAAGCATACTAAATGTGGGATTAAAATATGTTACTTTTACGGTTTATCACACATCATAGATGTCATAACACCACCTTTCAACATTGTGACTTTCTCTATTTGAGGTCACAAAATCAACTAATTGCCTTCAATGTCGCGACATTACATCATGGTGTCGCAACGCCAATTCGGTAAAGTTTGGAAACTTTACATTTTGGTCCTAAGTTGTGTCACCAACCTACTATTTTGGATGTCATGATGTTAACTCGAAACATTTTGAATTTTACATTTTAATCCTCAAATGGTCTCGAATTATCGAAAGAGCTTTTGTAATCTCGTACAAACCCCAGATCAAATTATATGTTATGATATAATGATGTAATGATTGTAACACCCCAAACTCGGCTTAGACGTTATGGCTGAATCCGAAGGTGTCACATGAAATGGGTTGGAAAAGCACTGTCGTTAGGTTCAAAACTTTCCAGTTCATTTAGCCTTTTTCACTATTATTAATTCCAAAACTTTCTTTCATTTAATCATCCAGCGATAAAACGTATTCGGTAGCAGAAGCTTTTAAAAATTGTCTTGTTTAGGAACCGTTCAAGATTTTAAAAAAATTCGTGCTTTGATAAATTCTGAGTTAAAACGCATTTTGCAGTTATTAAATCATAAAATCGTAGTCTAACCCAATTTTAAAGTAAAACAGTCCATAAAGTCCAGATTACATAAAACAAACACCAGGATAAACTAGAACTTATAAATTAGTTAAAACCTAAACCAGCTCGTACATGTAGTCACTGAGTGACTCCGTAGCTCCGATCCGCCTAAGACTGTGGGTTACCTATACAGACAAACAGAAAGGGGGTGAGTTTATGTAAACTCAATGTGTAACCCAACAGAATTAAGCATGCACATATACAGAATAATAGATATCAGTTACATACAGTCTTGGGCCTAAGCCCATTACAGATTCAAATGCAGACTTGGGCCTTAGCCCATCTCGATCTGACATGATATGCAAATGTAAATGTAAATCGAATCCTACCCCCAGCCTCTACACACTATCTTCGTCCATCCCTACACACCATGTGGGGTTTAAAATACTCACCCAGCCTTACACACCATGTTGTACCCTATGCAGTACATATCAGATACATTGCAACTGAGCTACCAGATAATAGGCATAATCTACCTTTCAAGACACTTCTTCCAAAATATATATATCATCCCCCTCAATCACAGATATAGAACATGCATACAAAATTAACAAATAAATCATGCTTAACATGCTTCCTTTACAGATATACATGCATATATTATCATGCTTAGTATAGAATATCAGTCAAACCGATCATACAATTTAGAGTGTTGTTAGCCCTTACCGACCCTACAATAGGCCCACTATCGTTTGGGACAACCCGTGCAACCCTAGGATACATTTTAGCTAAATGTGCCCACACGCCCAGATTGGCCTTACCCGTGTGGATCACAGGACCTGGCCAAGATATCCCACGCCCGTGTGGCCTACACGCCCAGTTCAGTTTAGCCCGTGTAGCCTACACGCCCAGTTCAGTTTAGCCCATGTGACCAACACGGCCATACCCCAGTCATCACACAGCCGTTTCTCGCGCACGGCCTGGCCTTCGTCGATCACACAGCCATGTTGTCGCACACGACTCGCCACACGGGTGACCACACGCCTGTGTAGCTTCGACAGTGGCCTTTTCTGGCTTTGTCGAAAGCTCGATTTATACATTTTGGGAACACATCTGGTACTGTTTCGCAGTGAAAATACTCTCTAACCTCCAGAAACCTAAAAATCGGCAATCCAAACTCCACAATCAGCGACGATAATACGAAACTCAAACAGAACCTATCCAAGACGAAACTTTAGAACAACATTTACACACTTACCATCTACGAGCAGAGATTACTAAAATGAACTAGACTGTTGTAATGGGTTCCATAATTATTCGGTCGTTTCCTACACAATACAACCACCAAGATGAATTCCCAAACCACCAGATCAATCCCCATTCAAGAGGATGAAAACCAAAATGGGCAAACTATAAACTTACCAAGATGAAATATGCACCAACACAATTTTCAAGCCCCAACAAATACAACGAACAATTGTTTAAACAGAAAAGGAGGAAAGCGAAATAGGAAATGGTAGGCAGAAGATAGAAAAACGTCAGAAAGGGTAGCAAAATTTTGGGAAAGAAAAATAAAAATAAAATAATAATCAAAAGAAAAAGAAAAAGATAAATCGAAACCCTCACTTGATCACAATCCCTTATTTTTCAAACTGACACTCAACTTAACCACTAGACCAGCAAGCCCATTCTGATATAAGATTACATTCAACTACATATAAGCCTACTGAACAAAGATAAGGCTTAATTCCAAAAATAACAGAAATTGTTGAAGCTAAGGCTTGAACTTGGGACCTCCTATACACACCCAAAAGATATAACCACTAAAGCAGATACACATTTGTGTCATCTTTTAACAAAAACAAAAATAAGAATTTTGGGGCGTTACAATGATCATGTTAATGAATATAAAGTGTTGAATTGATAAAAATTATGTTACAATTAATTGTTGTTGATTCGACAATAAATGTGACATCCTATAGCTCGGACTCACCGATCGAGTTAAGCAAGAGATATTACATGTTTGCTATAGTAAAAAAAAAATTGGGTTTACCGAGGCCCAAATCAAAATGGTTGGTGTTGATTTAAGCTTTAAAATCCATGTAATAAAAACTAATTGAAATATTACTATCAATATTAACCGTAAGTACTTATTATCAAGTGAACTTACTAATAATCTATTGGCTTAATTGCAGTTTATGTTGTAGGACTTGAAAATTTGAGTTAAATCCCTATCCTACTTTTTTCTTTAATTACTAATAAAAAATTGAGTAAATACTTCTTCTTTTTTATTCATTTTAGTAAACCATCATTTTCAAGACAACCAAGTCAAGTCTCTTAAAGTTGAGTTGGTTTAGATGTTTTGAAATTAGTGGTAATTACATACAATGGCGTATCTAGGGAGTCTAATAGGGGCCTTGACTCCCCCCCTAAAATGGATTTTTTTTCATTTAATCCTTTAAAAATTATAAATATATAAGTCATTCAAATGGTGAAATTGTATTTTTACTATCGTAAAAATTATAATTTAATTTTGATTCCCCTAAAAAATTTTCTATCTTCACCTCTAATGGCATATTATTTTGAATTTATTTTATCGTTTGCGTATTATTACTTTCCAAGATGTTTTGTAGAGTTTTTTTTCTTTTATATATATATATGCCTCCTACTTATAAAATAAGTCAAGGGAATTGGCCATTAAAGCAAGTTGGAACAAATGTTGAGCATTTCCTAACTCATTCCTAGAAATTGCTCCAAAATGGTAAAAGAAAAAAAGTTATGCTGGTGGAAAATTATGAATGTTGAATAACTTTAATGTTGAATAAAAGTTATGAAATCCATCGTTGCTTTTAAGTATATCAGAATTAATAACATATGATACACATAATAAATTTTATTTTATTTTACACGGAATTGAATTATTCATCGTGTACTTATTCAAAAATAATTTTAAAATATTTTTTATTTGTTTGACAAAATTTTGCTGACGCCACAGTGGTATGTCAACAATCAACACTGACATAGTGTTTGTTAACGGCCACATCAGCATTGTCATTACATACTAATGGTCAACATTAGTCAAAGTAACTATTTAATCAATTTTATTAGTTTAGATACTCAATTGGGTGCAAAAAATTAGAAGATGCCTAATTGATTTTTTTTAAAGTTTGGGGGGCTTGTTTTATCAATAAACCTTAATTTAATCATTAAACTAAAACTCAACCAACAAATCATATCTACTTAAATCTCAAGTGGATACATAAAATAATGAAAAGAAAAAAAAAGTGAAAACATCAATAATTATTTTGAAGTTAAGACCACAAAAGTGTATCCCATTTGAGAAGTTAAGACTTACTTGATTTCCCATTACATTGTTTACTTTTCATTTTGTACCAAAAAAAAAAAAAAAAAGTCACTTATTTAACTCTTAATCTAATTTTTTTCCGCTCTGATTTTTTAATTTTAAATTTCCTTGAATTAAACTATTTAATTTATTTAATAATAATTTATTTTAAAAAATATTTTATACATTTCTCTTTATTTGATATTTAAAATTTTAGGTCTAATAGTTCTCTATTTCCATGAATTTAATCCCTTCACTTGTATGATTTAAAAATTAAAATTTGATTGATAATAACGTTAATTTATTTATGATAAATTTGAATATATATATATATATATATAAAATATGAATTGGATTTTAATTTTCAAACTAGAATTATAAATACTAAAATGCCACTTATTCAAATATAAAGAAAGTTTACTAATAGTATTATGAATTGAGTTCTAATTTTCAAATTTAAAAAATAGAGGTAATAAAATTTTAATGTCCAAAAGTAAAAAAAAAAAAAAAAAATGGGAGTAGAATTTTAATATGAATTTACAACTTTATTTTTTATTGCTTAAGAAAGACTCATCATAATTTGTAAATTGAATATATATAATATAATTTTTAAGAGTATATATAAAATTTAATATAATTATAATTTAAACATTATAATTAATATTGTTTGGACTTATTCTATTGTGAGAGTTTTAGCATTTATTATTTTCATTAGGAATTCATTATTTTTAGTGAACTTTATAAGTAAACAACTGACTCACTTTATTTATAAAGTACGTTTTCATGGGGAAATTTTAATGGAGAAAGACTTAAATCTTTTGAGTGCAAAAGTGAGGTTGCTAAATTGGGGTATTAGGACTTAAATTACTTTTATACAAGGTTAAAAGATAGTTGATTATCTTTTTGAGAAAGGCCTCGTAAGTATAAGGAAATTGAATTACGTAAACATTAAAAATAGAAAGTATAATGTCCCCAATGAAAGCATCTGAAATCGAATTTTGATCAGAAGCTAAGAATCAAAAATATGTTTATCCCGAATTTAGGGACAAAATTGAATAAAATACAAAATATATGTGCAATCGAAAAAGGGATTATTTAAGATCATGCATCTCGTGGCATTATTGTTGTGATCCATTGAATGACTATTATGTGTTCTTAGGATATATATATATTTGTATAGAACCAGAATTGGATAAAAATAGAACTAATAGAGGAAAAATTAAAATTGCAGAATAGGCCCTGAGAAATCTACTCGTTTGTATTTTAAAGGTAAGTTCTTATGGTTATTACTACTCTTCCTTGTTTAATAAGTTTTGATTGTGTTATTTCCATTTTTATCTATGTTTGGACATAATTTGAAATGTTGATAAAAAATTTAGGTCTAATACTTCTTTATTTGGATTTTTGAAATTTTGCCCATTTACATTTAATTCCATGAATTTAATCCCTTCACTTCTATGATTTAAAATTAAAGTTTGATTGATAATAATGTTAATTTATTTATGATAAATTTGAATATATAATATGAATTGGATTTTAATTTTCAAACTAGACTTATAAATACTAAAATGCCACTTATTCAAATATAAAGAAAGTTTACTAATAGTATTATCAAATGAGTTCTAATTTTAAATTAAAAAAATAGAGGTAATAAATTTTAAATGTCCAAAAGTAAAAAAAAAAAAAATTGGGAGTAGAATTTTAATATGAATTTACAACTTCATTTTTTATTATTTAAGAAAGACTCATCATAATTTCTAAGTTGAATGTATATAATTTAATTTTTTAAGAGTATATATAAAATTTAATATTGTTTGGACTTATTCTGTAGTGAGAGTTTTAGCATTTATTAGGTTCATTAGGAATTTATTATTTTTAGTGTATTTTATAAGTAAACAATTGACTTACTTAATTTATAAACTAAGTTTTCAAGGGAAAATTTAATGGAGAGAGACTTTGATCTTTTAAGTGCAAAAGTGAGGTTGCTAAATCGGGTTGTTAGGACTTAAAATTACTTTTGTACGAGGTTGAAAGATAGTGGATTATCTTTTTGAGAAAGGCCCGTATGTAACACCCCTAACTCATATCCGTCGCCAAAATAATGTTACGGAGCATTATTGAAATTTACAGATCAAATACAGACATTTCATATCATTTAACATTCATATCAGAAACCAATCAAAATTAATCATATTGTCCCTTATATGAGCCCTCGAGTCCCAAAATACATATTAGAAACAAGTCGGGACTAAACCCGTGTGGCCAGGCCGTGTGTCTCACATAGCCAAAAGACACATCCATGTCTTAGGTCGTGTGGATGAAAATAGGAACATATGGCCGTGTCTCAGCCCGTATCCAAAATTAGTAACTTGCTGACTTGGGTCACATGGCCAAGCCACA
Source organism: Gossypium rotundifolium (assembly GCA_025506655.1). Taxonomy (NCBI): domain Eukaryota; kingdom Viridiplantae; phylum Streptophyta; class Magnoliopsida; order Malvales; family Malvaceae; genus Gossypium; species Gossypium rotundifolium. The sequence continues at coordinate 195,715,775 of CP106729.1, read as the reverse complement.
CGCCCATGTGCTAAGCTGTGTGAACATACTGATTTGCAATAATAAGATGCAGGGGTCACACAGTCAAGCCACAAGCCCTATGCTCGGCCGTGTGAATAATTTGGGCATTCTGTTTTGCAATTTAAAAGATGCAGGGGACATACGGCCAAACCACACGCTCGTGTACTAGGCCATGAGTCTCACACGGCTGAGACACACGCCTGTGTCTCTGCCCGTGTGGACGAAAATAAGCCATTTCCAAGCCACATTTCTCACCCAAATTTAGCATCAACCTAACCAAACATTTTTGGACATCAATAAACCATAACAAAACATTCAAACCAAGCCAAAATCAAGTTTTATACTTGTAATATCACTTTATAAACACAAATATCCATACTTGCCTATTTGACCAAAAATACATATAGGCATACTTGTATCAAATATTAACATACCTATAAGATTACTATCAATCAACCATACCAAACATTCACATCAAACATGATATAACCTCTTATATCCACATCAAAACATGTCCATTACAAGCCACTCCAATAGCTCATTACAACCAAAACATTTACATGCCAACATTGGTTAATTACCCTATACATGTCATTATAACCAAAATTAATTTACTATTTATACCGAAATGAGCCGATGGATTGTGCGAGATATTTCCGCCAAGTTTTCAACCCAACGAACTTCTAAATTACTATAAAACAGGAAAATTAAAATAGAGTAAGTTTCAAAGTTTAGTAAACTTCAACCTACATATCAAATCTACTTAAATCTCAAGTGGGCAAATAAAAAATTGAAAACAAAAAAAAGTGAAAACATAAATAATTATTTTAAAATCAACCAAGTCTTAGTTATACCACAACAGTGTATCCCATTTTAGAAGTTAAGATTTAATATTTACTTGATTTCCCATTTTATTGTCTAATTTTCAGTTTGTACCCAAAAATAAAAAGTCACTTATTTAATAAAACTAATAAATTTACTTTTCAGGAAATTTTTCAAATTTAGATAAGCTTCATGAAATTAATCTAAATTTATTAGGTTGTTATATTACTTATTATAAGCAATATATTATTTTTAAATTAAATAGTATTTATTTGATTTACAGGTTTTAGTGTTCTTATATAAAAAATGTTTATATGTATATATTAACTCTAAATTTGTTATAAAATATGTAAATTGTAATTATATTATATTGATTATGTAATTGATTGAATTAGTGGGTAAAAAAATGAATGCATGTTAGAAATATTTGTTACAACTTTTGCATGTATCTGATGAAATATTGGAAATAGTAAATATTACAAACTTGGCTTTAACAGAATGTATTTTTTGTTCACTAACGCGTGTTATATAAACTGTATGTAGCAAGTGGGTTGATCAGTCCGGAGCAGGTTGCATCATGGCTCTTTAGGTGATAACTTCCAACAGTCCTGAAAAAAACTTCTGCCTTTGCGCCTGAACATAGCTCCCCAACCAGCAACCACCAAATAACTTAGGAAAGAAGAAATGGTAAACAGCCAGGGAGCATTTTTGTTGCTTCGACCTGTGTCTAATGACAAAGCTAAAAACTTCTTATAGTCTCTAGTTTCCGAAAAAGCAAACCATAAGAAAAAGGAAGCAGGGCAGGGATGGAGTGTTAACAAGGTAATAAGACATGTCACTGAACAAGTACAAGTCAAGCATGGATTTAACATAGATGCTCAAGTAGAAAACAAGCTGTAGATCATACCATCACATCATAGTCTCCTTGCTTCCCTTTGTAGTGTACTTTGTGAACTCCATGACTGCCACCAAGAGCACTGTTCATAACAAGATCAACAGTGTCAGACATAGTCACGACTTAGAAAAGTTCCAAAGAAAAACTAGAAACGAGAAATTTCAGAGCAACCTAAAAGATGGCAAAAATAGTAACAGAACTAGTATTAATATAAATAATTATGAGACAGTAAAAGATGGTTTACCTCTACGGCAGCAGAACCGGTTCCACGTTCATTTCCACCATTCACACGTCGTCCAACAAACACCTGACCAAATCCAACTGTACCTACCATTCTCTCTACCATGAACCTTGCAATCAAATTATCCTAACTGACTAAAAAAATGATAATATATAATGCTAGGACACACAGATTACTGGAAAGAGTGTATTAGGAGAAGGCAGGGAAAATAGGTGGACATTTCGCTCATTCCCTCAAAATTCAACCCTTCCACAAGTGCAATCACATCATTTACATGTTTACTCAATCCTTTTCCATCCTCCCATTTTCCATCTATTGTACCAAAATGAATGATAATAAAACCAATTTCAGTGCCCTTTCCTTTCCCTCATTTTCCTTCCTTTCTAACAAATAGTGTCGGGTAGACAACAAGGCTCGAAGTAATTGGCTCTCAACACTTAACACAAACACACACAGGCATAGGCAACTATCAATAAGAGTTAAAAGGCAATAAACTGCTAAATAGAAAATATAGTGGCTTGGAACTGTTGAAAATGGCCAACCATGCTGCTGTTATATTTTTCGTTAAGTGAATGCAGCTTGCACATTTTTGCTGCAGCACTAATGCTTGCTGTAACAGCAAGGTTTTTGTTTAGTTATATTGTAATTAAACTTAGTTGAAAATGAACAAGCTGATGACAGCTTGATATTTTTGTTTAGGTGTTGAATGACTAGTTTAGGTGGCTTGTTTATGTGCACAAGTAATGTTTTACAAGTTACTAGGCTACTTAGTGGTAGTAGGTAGTATTTGGTGAAGTATTTGACTATAAATATATTTTTTCTTATTGAATGAGTGAGCAAATATGTGCTAAAAGCCATAAGCTCCCTTGCTGCACATTTGTGAGCAAGTAAAATATCATACTGCCTTGTTCTGTGTTCTGTTTTCTTCTTTTGCTGCTGTTCATAACCCCAACAGGAACCATAACAAGATCAACTATCAACAAGCAAGTGCCAAAGAAACAAAATACATAAATAATGGACAAGCCAAAACCACAAGCATATAACCATACCCTCTCTGGAAAAGGTGCAGTATTTCCTTCCTCTTCCTGTCCAACAGCCCTGTTAGCACTCAACCCACCGCTATCGTCCCCCATCCCACCTTCCTTCCCTTTAAATCAAAACTAAAATGCTAAATTAAATATTAAAATCAAACTCAAATATCAAATAATATGCTGAAACACTCTAGGTTGAAAATATTGAGTTTGTGATGAAGCCCCTTCCAAAGATTGCTTTGGATTGGAGCAGACTGAACCATATTTGCCCTCATAATCTCTGGAAATGCTACTGTTTGTTGACGAGCCCCTACATCAAGAAGCATACTAGATACCATATCAACATGCAAGGGAAAGTTGTGATCTCTAGGCATGTGATTTTTGATGAGAACGTGTTTCCTTCTGTTGAGAAGTTGAAGCCAATATCTCACTCTGACTCACAGTCTTCTGTTATATCTGCTTGTTTGCCAGAAATTCATCTAGTTCAGCCTTTTTTAGAAGAGCTAGGTGTTAAGTTACAGACTGTTACTGTGGCCTGGTGCTACATGCACGGTCCAAACATGTGGAGCTACAGCTTCATTTTGTCAGAGAACGAGTTAATGTTGGAAAGCTTCAGGTGAATCATGCTCCTGGTGGAGAGCAAGTTGCAGATATTTTTACAAAATCACTTTCTGAAGGCTTGTTTTGTTATTTTCGAGACAAACTCAAGGTTACTACCGTTAATACTGTGGTTTAATATTGCGATTTTGAGTATAATTCTAGAATACTCTATATTTCTCTTCTTCTCTTAATCATGTTTACTGTTTTCATGCTCTTAATGGCTTGATATGTAGGTGTTCGACAAGATTGATTTGATGTGGGATCAAGCAAAAGAACCCCATTCTCAGAGAGATTTAGACGGGTTATACTCATCAACTGACTAAATGACTCTGTTGAGATAGCACCATCGAAAGCGTTGTAAGCAAGGTTGAGTCGCCGGAGTCCATGAAAGTGAAACAGGCTGCTGGTTGTTCTCAAGAAGAGTGCCACCGAGGTAGTTGTAGCTCAAGTTAAGCCATATAGTGGCTTTTAGGTGTAAAATGCTTTTCTTAATGCCTTCAAAATACAATAAAGCCCTCGACATTTTAAACAGAATCGTAAAAATTATTAATGAAAAAGTCCATTATAGAGATATCTAATAGGTGATATTTTCATAAAATATTTTTCATTATTACATATCTTTTAATAAGATATCATTTTACATAAAAATTATTTCTCGATTTGAACTATCAATTAGTGAATATGTTCCAGAGTTCTAATAATATTGTCGGTGTTTGAAGATTAAACCAAAACTCCTAATATTAGAAGTTGAAATTCACCACACATAATATTCATTTATAGTTCCCTCAAAGGTTGTTTTACCACTAATATAGTCATGTGCATCTTGTTCGTAATAAACATTTATAAGAGAGTTTTTATCTCTACTTGTTGAAGCGACATGACTTTTTATATTTATATAGGTAGAGTTTCTTTGATGTTTTCCTTGCCTTTTTTTTAGACATTTAAACAATAAACAGTGAACTCTATTAAGAGTATTTAAACTCATCCTTTATACGCAATAATAGACTTTACTAGTTTCAACTAAATTGTTTTTGAAATGAGTTTTGCTCGTACATTACAAACACATAATGGTAACTTGTTTTTATCTAATGAACTTTAAAATTAGAGGTTTTACTAATTAAAGGTTGGGTTCCCTGTCTAATAATAGGGTTGAAACTAATCCTAATTGTAGAACTATTATATAAAGAAAATTATTTTCTCATATTCATTATCATAAATTAGCGATTAAATCGCTAATATATAATCAATTCATAAGCTAACATGTCTAAATGTCTATTTTACAATATGTTTTCTAGGAAATAATCGACAGCAATTGTGGTTGTAAGTTGGATAAATGAATAAAGAAGACAATTACATTAATTTTTTAAGATTAAGAACCAACGTAATGAAATTTTCTTTAACAAGATAGATAAACTTATTAACTTATTGTTGAAATTATACCATGGTGGTATATATAATGTTTTTGAATTTGTTCTTAAGAAACCAACACATCCACCATGTGTAAAATGTACATTCTTTTACTAAAAATGTTTAAATCAACATTCAAGATCTCATATATTAATATTTTCTTTCGTGTATTTTTCATTATCGATGGATTCTTAAAATTATTTCCACGTAACTAGGAGGCCTCTAACTATCTACCTTTAATGAAATATTGCTAGCATAACAACCATTTGATATCTTGAAATTTTACTTTTTTACAATGTATTAGAACTTTTGTCAACTCAATACGAGAATGTATAAATTTAATAATATATCAAATATAGTAACCATGCGAAAGAAAGGATAATATTACTTGGAACAAACATAATTACACATCACCCACAAATACAAATTTAGAAATTATGATGAACACAAAGACATTCATATCATTTGTTAAATTCACAACACCCCACTTATTTATTCAAATCATTCTTAAGGAGCTGAAATGTTGAATCTTTCCATCCAATTCAATCTTGAATTCCAATGCCACTATCACAAATTACAAAAAAAAAAAAAATATGTTTTAACTTAAATATTATATTAAGAAAGATGAAACTTATAAAATAATTGTTAGAAAAGAAACTCACCTAAGCAGGATGTTGGATGCAGAGCTAGTTTCTTCTTACTCTATTTCTCCGTACCCACTTCGTGAAATTGTATTGCCAGTCTCTCTCCACCTTTCTAACAAACCACCATGGTCTTCCAGTTGTGAATACAATATAACCCAGGCTCAGACCTATCACTACTCCACTTCCATACCCCATCATTACAACTTGCCAAAGGAAGGGTATATTAGAACCTTCATGTTCCACCACCAATGGTGAAGGCGGGTCGGGTTCCCGATGGTTGACGCATTGCTTGGATAATGGTAATCCACACAATCCCAAGTTATCATTGTAGGAATCATTATCAAAGGTATTGAATTGATTCCCATGAGGAATCGGTCCAACAAGATTGTTGTTTGAAAGATTCAATACTTCAAGGAATGTCAAATTCGTCAATTGAGGAGGAATCCCTCCACTGAGCTTGTTTGATGAAAGATCCAATGATTCAAGTGCTACCAAATTTTCAAAAGATGCTGGAATAGGACCAAGGAAGTTGTTGTGAGAGAAATTGAGCATTTGCAAGGAAATAAGTTGCCCAACATCCTCGGGAATTTCTCCACCGAATTGGTTATTTGACAAGTCCATAGATACGAAAATGGCCAAGGTCTTTGTCAATTCCATCTCCAATCTTTTCGTTGTTACATTCACAGGTTCATAAATAATTACGCCATGATATAAACCCCAAAAATATGGATATGAGGAGGTTACCCACTCTATATGTTTATCTTTCATTGCTCTCAAATTTCGAAAGAGTTTCGCGGACAATGTGCCTGTGAACTCATTTGCAGAGAGATCAATTATTCGCAATGCAGAGAAGTTAGATGAAGCTGGCAGTGATCCATAAAATCTATTAAATCTCAGGATAAGAACTTTCAGACTTGAAAACGATGCTAACCAACGGGGAAATCTATCCGTTAACTTGTTGTTCCCTAAATTTAAAATTTCCAATGAAGTAGAGTTAGCCAAAGATGATGGTACTAATCCTTCCAATTGATTGTCATTGAGTAAAAGACAGCTCAAACTATTAGTCACAAAAGAATTAGGGATCTTGCCAATGAAGTTGTTCATTTGCAAATCTAAGGTGTCGAGACGGCTTAAATTTTCAAGACAATCAGGAATAGTTCCAGCCAAGCTGTTTTCGGATAAGTCCAGAAGAAGAAGTGAACTCAAATTGCAAATAGAAGAAGGGATGTTTCCTGTCAATTTATTCTCTGAAATGATGAACACTTCCAACTCCTTTAAAATTGGAAGTTGAGGATTCAAGCAAGTTGAGAGAATTGGTCCTTGAAGCAAGTTGGAATGAAGGCTGAGATATCCCAAATTGTTTCCCGGAAATTGCTCCAAAGCCGTCAAAAAGTTATGAGAAAGATCCAACCATCGCAATCCTTCCCACCCTTCAGCTTCCCATTTGGAAATTCCACCAGAAATCATGTTATTGGAAAGATCTAATTCCACCAAGTTCGATGTTCGAAAGAAATTCGGGAACTGCCTTACGCGACAACCAGAGAATCTCACAGTGCTAAGCTGGGGGAAAGAATAGTTCACATCATTGCTGCTTGTGCTTAATGATAATAAACTATTACTTGAAACATCAAGAAACGTAAGACTCGTGAGTTTTGAAAGCATATCTGACTTGATCACACCACTCAAGTTGTTTGATGACAAATCAAGTGAAGTAAGGTTCACAAGATCACAATTGAAATCTGGTATTGGACCACTCAAGTTGTTTGATGACAAATCAAGTGAAGTAAGGTTCACAAGATCACAACTGAAATCTGGTATTGGACCACTCAAATTGTTTGATGATAAATCAAGTGAAGTAAGGTTCACAAGATAAAAAATGGAACTGGGTATTGGACCACCAATGTTATTATAACTCAAATCAACCTCTTGGATGGAACTAGGCTTCTGAATTCGATCAATCGGACCAACTAGTTTGTTATAACTGAGGTCCAAACGTGGAAGAGATGGCAGTGTAAACAGCCAAGATGGTACTCCACCACTTATAGAGTTATATGATAACCTAAGTTCATCTAGAAATTGAAGATCACTAACATAATTTGGAAAGGGACCTTCCAAGTGATTGCGTGACAAATCCAAATGGGTAATTTTTGTGAGGTTGAAGATAGTTATTGGAAGTGGACCGCTAAAATTGCATGAAGAAAACCTCAAAGAAGTTAATTTTCTAAGGTTTCCAAAAACATCTGGAATCTGTCCTTCAAGCGAATTTCCTGATAAACCAACGGAAATGATTTGAGTGAGATTTCCAAATGATGCTGGAATTGACCCCCTAAAACCACATTTGGAAAGGTCCAACAACTCAAGGCCACTACTCCAGTTTATGTTAGGGAGATAACCTGTGAGATTTTCATTCTCGCTTAAATCTAAAACTTTAAGGTTTGGAAGCTGAAAAACTTGAGTTGGGAATTCCCCATGTAATTCACACCCACTGAGACTCAAATGTTCAAGTGATAAAGACAAGTTTAGAAAGGAAGTGAGTGCAACATCAGACATATCTACCTTGTCAAGCACAAGGTTTCTTAATTTGGTCAAGTTTCTTGCAAGCATGTCAAAACCTTGGCCATCAAATCTTAGGTCCAAACTGGAGAAAAGATCAAGTGAAACCAAACTTGATAGGAGATTGATTTGATTCGGGATCAAGCCATAGAAGCCATTATAAGAGATATTAAGATGAGTTAAACTCACCAACCGGCTAAATAACTCTGTTGAGATAGCACCATCGAAAGCGTTGTCAGCAAGGTTGAGTCGTCGGAGTCCATGAAAGTGAAACAAGCTGCTAGTGTTCTCAAGAAGAGAGCCTCCGAGGTTGTTGGAGCTCAAGTCAAGCCATTGGAGGTTGTGAAGTTGAAAAAGGCTGTTGTTTGCGAAGAGGGAACCAAGAAGGCAACTGTGACTAAGATCGATGCCGATCACATGACCAGTCACGTTGTCGCATTCTACTCCCTCCCATGAACAACAATCGATGCTTTTGTTCCATGACTCTACGTGTATCTTGGGATAAGAATTCTCTTGAAAACAACCAACAGAAATGGTGGTTTTAAAATGGAGCAAAGAATCTCTTTGATGTGGGAGACATAAATGAGAGGATGGAGGAGCAATAGAGGAAGCCAAACTCCATGAAAGTTGCAAGATCACCAAAACCAGGCAAAGGGTTCCCATATATTTTTTCTCCAAAAAACAAACAAGTACAAAGTTAAGAGACAAAGGGATGTCTTTCATAACAACACCAAGTCCTTTTATAGAATTAGAGAATTTACTTTAGTTAAAAATAATTTATTATATTTTAAAATACTTTTATACTTTTTATTAATTTAATATTTAAAACTTGTGGTCTAATAATGTCCCTAGTCCTTGTACCCTTTGAATTTTTGAAATTTAGTCCCTATGGTTTTAATTCTTAAGAATTTATCTTTTCAACTTATCGATTTAAAATTAAAGTCTAATTGATAATATTGTTAATTGGTTTAACGTGCCTTATATTATCATTTATTAACTTGCAACTTAATTAATGCTTCTGTTACTATCAATATTAATCGTAACTGCTTAACTATCGAGTGAACTTACTAATAATCTATTGGCTTAATTGCAGTTTGTGTTGTATGACTTGAAAATTCGAGTTAAATCTCCATCCTACTTTTTTCTTTAATTATTAATAAAAAAATTGAGTAAATACTTCATTTTTTTTAATTCATTTTTATTTAACCATCACTTTAAAGACAACCAAGTCAAGTCTCTTAAAGTTGAGTTGGTTTACATGTTTGAAATTAGTGGTAATTGCATTAAATGGCGTATCTAGGGAGGTTGGTAGGGGCTTCGACTCCCCCTAAAATAAAAATTTTTTCATTTAATTCTTTAAAAATTATAAATATATAAATTATTCAAATGGTAAAATTATATTTTTACTATCGTAAAAATTATAATTTAATTTCGATCTCCAAAAGATTTTTGTCTTCACCCCTGATTGCATATGATTTTGAATTTATTTTATCATTTGAGTATTATTGCTTTCCAAGGTGTTTTGTAGAGGTTTTTTCTTTTATATATATATGCCACCGACTTATAAAATAAGTCAAGAGAATTGGCCCTTAAAGCAAGTTGGAACAAATGCTGGCCATTTCTTAACTCAAGAAAAGTTGTTCTTGGAAAATTATGAATGTTGAATAAAAGTTTATGGTACTTCAACTATGAAATCGATCGTTGCTTGTAAGTATATCAAAATTAATAGCATATGATACACATAACAATTTTTTTTTTTTTTTACAAGGAATTGAGTTATTCATTGTTTACTTATTCAAAAATAATTTTAAAATATTTTTTAATTTATTTGAAGAAAATTTGTTGATGCCACAGTGGTACGTCAACAATCAACCCTGACATGGTGTTTGTTAACGGCCACATTGGCATTGTCATTAAATATTAACGGTCAACATCAGCCAAAGCGACTATTTAATCAATTTTATTAATTTAGGTACTCAATTGGTGTAAAAAGTTAGAAGGTGCCCAATTGATTTTTTTTTTTTTTAAAGTTTGGGGGGCTTATTTTATTAATAAACCTTAATTTAATCATTATACTAAGACTCAACCAACCATTCATATCGTCTTAAATATCAAGTGGATGCATAAAATAATGAAAAGTAAAAAAATTGAAAACATCAATAATTATTTTGAAGTTAAGACCACAAAAGTGTATCCCATTTGAGAAGTTAAGACTTAATATTTACTTGATTTCCCATTTCATTGTCTACTTTTCATTTTGTACCCAAAAAAAGTCACTTATTTAACTCTTAATCTAATTTTATTTTTTTCTCGCTCGATTTTATTTTCTTGAATTAGACTATTTAATTTAGTTAATAATAATTTATTTTTAAAAAATATTTTATACATTTCTATTTCTGTAGTGAGAGTTTTAGCATTTATTATGTTGATTAGGAATTTTTTATTTTTAGTGTATTTTATAAGAAAACAACTGACTCACTTGATTTATAAACTGACTCACTTGATTTATAAACTAAGTTTTCAAGGGGAAAATTTAATGGAGAGAGACCTTGATCTTTTAAGTGAAAAAGTGAGGTTGATAAATCGGGTTGTTAGGACTTAAATTACTTTTGTACGAGGTTGAAAGATAATAGATTATCTTTTTGAGAAAGGCCCCGTAAGCATAGGGAAATCGAATTGCGTAAACATTAAAAATAGAAAGTATAATGTCTCTAATGAAAGCATGTGAAATCGAATTTTGATCCGAATCTAAGAATCGAAAAATATGTTTATCCCGAGTTTAGGGACTAAATTGAATAAAATACAAAATATATGTAAAATCGAAAAAAGGATTATTTAAGATCATTCATCTCATGGCATTATTGTTGTGATCCATTGAATGACTATTATGTGTTATTGTGTTATATTGATTGGTATAAATATATATTTGTATAGAACCAGAACGGGATAAAAGTGGAACTAGTGGAGGAAAAGCTAAATTTGCATAATAGGCCATGGGAAACCTACTCGTTTGTATTTTGAAAGGCAAGTTCTTGTGGTTATTACTACTCTTCCTTGCTTAATAAGGTATGATTGTGTTATTTCCATTTTTATCTATTTTTGAACATAATTTGATATGTTGATAAAAATTGGCATACATGGATAATAGATGAGATTGAATTGAATTGGATAATTTTGGTCCTAATATTGTGGCATGTATATAGGGTCATTGTGTTATCTAAATGTTCATCCTATCTGAATGCCAATGTTGTATTTGTAGCTAAGGTTGTGTTTGCATGTTAAGCTTGATATATGGCCTAGTTAGTGCTTAGTTTGGTTATGTCAATGCCATTTCGATTCTTGAATTCAAAGTTATGTAACACCCCTTACCCGTATCCTATGCCGAATCAAGTACGAGGCATTACCAGACTTAACAATACATTTTGTCAAATTAATTAACACATATACAAAATGACTTAGTCAAGCCCTATACATGCCATAACTTAAATCGTTTATAAATAAAGATACCTATAGATAGCTTGATAGTGTGAAGCGATCTCCCACGACCTCCAACCCGAGCTTGTTTAGTAGGACTCGTAACATGAGAAAGAAAAGGGGTAAGCTTATAAAGCTTAGTGAGTTCACATGTAAAAATAATAAGCATTAGCAATGAATTTAGCTTACTACTAAGCTGTCATAACTTGCATAAATAATGCTAAGTTCTTACTTTCCCACCTTACTCATTTGTAGCCTTATCAAAGCCTCAACATGACAAATCGTCACAAGAAGTTCTCAATTTGATACAAACATTAAATCACATGCCTATACCTTATAACTCATGTTCACATTAATCTCTACTTGAATCGCTGTCACTAAATTATTTATTTCTTGAGCTACAGAGTCTCAATTTAAATATGATAATTTTCCTGAAACTGGACTCATATATCTTTATACCATAAAATTTCCAAAATTTTTGGCTAATCCAATTAGTACAGTTTATTCATTAAAATTTCCCCTATTTCACTATTTGACTATTCTGACCACTTTTCACTACGAATCAATTTTCTCCTTGTACAGAATTCAAATGATGTTATAATTTGTTTCATTTGAAACTATACTGATTAAGTAATCTAAATATATAAATTATGTCCCAAAATTATTTTTGTACAATTTTTAATGATTTTTCCAAGTCAGAACAGGGGATCTCGAAATTACTCTGAACTAGTCTCACAAAATATAAATATCTCAAAATACAGAATTTCTTTGCATTCTCTATTTATTTCATATGAAAATAGACTCAATAAGATTTAATTTCATATCTCACTCAACTACTAATTCCATTTCTACCATTTTTAGTGATTTTTCAAAGTTACTCTACTGCTGCTGTCCAAAACTGTTTTATTTCTAAATTTCATTCTTTCATGTTTTCTTTATAGTAACTTTCATTGGAACACTTACTCAGATCAATCTTACCAAAGTTCGATCACATATCGAGCACATTGCTCATAAGTTTACACGCATATACTTGCACTTATTCATCACATAATCATATTCAATTACACTTAGTCGTTACATAGCCACATTGTATTTTCACTTAGTCAATTTCCAATTGAACACATCTGAATATTAACGGAGACATCGGAATATTGCACATAGTGCCACACTTGTAGCCAAAGCTACTTCAAATTACTTATCACATATAGACTCATTCTCGAGTGATACACATTCGCTGGTCTCGCTCACACAAGTCGTCGGTCATACGTAACTACTCGTCTTTGCTCACACAAGTCGTCAGTATCCGCAACACATGCGGATTACCCACCACCGGTAGAACTTATAAGACCAGCACCCGCTTCACATAATCACAATCTCGGTCCGCTCACACAAGATGTCGGTCATACGTAACTACTCAAGTCTGCTCACACAAGCCGTCCGTATCCGCAACACATGCAGGATTACCCACCACCGGTAGAACTTATAAGACCAAAGACCCGTTTCACATAATCACAATCTTGGGTCCGCTTCACACAAGTCGCTTCAATATACGTAATTACTCGGTCTTTGCTCACATTAAGTCGCCGAGTATCCGTAACACATGCCGGATAACTCACCACCAAGAGAACGTCACGGACCAAAGACCAGATAACTTATTTCACTTAGATTTCACATGTGTTTCTAGTGAACATGTCGTCAGATCATTTTTATTCGTAAGGTTCAACCGGAAATTTCTCACTTGTCTATATTTTGTCAATTACATCAAATATTCACCACAATTCATACCATTTATCAAAATATGAAAACGTAAATAAAAACGATGCATTATTTACATACAAACTTATATAATTACATTCTCAATCTCATCACATCATCAATTTAACTTATCCTCCCCAAATTATTCTATTCAATACTTTCTTGATGTTATACAAAGCAATCTTTCTAATTTGATCTTACATGTAATTTATACCAATTTTCATTAAAGTGTCGAAGTCAATATCGAACATTATAATTATATTAAAAATCAATACTAAAATATTAATAACTAAAATTTCAATTTAACATTCAAACTTGTATCATTAAATGCTTATTAAACATATGAACTTACCTCGATACCAAAACGGCCATTTTACCAACTTTCCGATTTTTAATTTTCCTCCGTTCTAGGTCCAAATCTCATTTTTGAGTCTAAAACATCACATTTCACTTATTTAATTAATGTACTGTTCAAAACAATCCTTAACTCAACTTTTTAAAATTACATTTTGCCCTAAACTTTTACATATTTGCACTTTTGCCCCAATACTGAAAAATTAAACTTCAGCCATTATTCTTATGTTTTATAAGATGCTGATCATTTTCTCTTCTATGGAAACATCAAATTCTCACTAGTTCACACACTTATGACCAATTTATAACTTTTACAATTTAACCCCTTTTATACGATTTCATCGAAAATCATCTAATAAAACTCGTTTCTCTAATCATAGACATGCAAAATATACCATAATTCATCAAAATTCACAATTATTCAACATGGGTCAATTTTAAAATTAAAATCTAGCTCAAAATAATGGTATAAATAGCTGACTAAGTTATCTGGATTTCAAAATACAATGAACATTAAAAGCTGGGCTAAAAACACTTACTATGAAGCTTGAAATGCTTGAAACCCTTAGCCATGGAGTCTAGAAATTTTCAAACAACTTGAAGAAGATGAGCAGATTTTTTCTTGTATTTTGGCTTTTATTCATTTAAAACACTAAATGACTAAAATACCCTTAAGACTTTTCCTTCACTTTTGTCCTATTCATGCCCATTTTTGTCCATCAAGTTATTAAATGGTCTAATTCCTTTTAAGGGCCTCCAATTTAAAACTCATAGCAATTTGACACCTCTAATATATACAACTCAACTTTTGCACTTTTTACAATTTGTGGTCTCGAAACTACTGTTCCGACTAGACCCAAATTTGGGCTGTTACAGTTTACCTAAGCCTTATGTGTTTAAGTTGAAAAATGTGGTAACTTGGTTCGTTAAGATTGATAAATGGCTTGGATATGTCTAGACTTTGATCATAAGTTTAGTGTCATTTGAGCACTTGATTTCAAAAATCTTATACGTTTGAATTACATAATTTGGCATGATTTCTTCGTTTGTCTTGAGGTCTAAATTGGCAATTTGAGGGTCTTCCTTATTCAACAATACCTGATCCCCTATTTTGAAGTGATTTGTTATTCCTATCATCTCGTTTGGGGTTTCCTTTGATTTCACTTCGTGTATTCCTAGTTTCTCTTTAAAGTGTGTTTTCCACTCGTCTAGTTCGTCGACCTTAAGGCTTTGTTCCTCATATAATTCTTCTTTATTGGCAAAAGGTATATGATCTAGCTCCAGTTTGTAGCTTCGTGGTGTTTCCTGCAATGAAGGTTGAACAAGTTGGTTATCAACTAAATTTACTTTCTCACCTTTATCACTTGATGTTCTGGCCGAGTCAAGAGCTTGAAGAGTGACTATCTCGTCGCCTACACGAAGTATGAGTTTACCTGCATAGATATCAATTTTAGCTATGGCAGTTGCTAAAAAGGTCTTCCTAAAATTAAGGGGATAGTGTTATCCTCATCCATGTCTAAAACGACAAAGTCTACTGGGAATACGAATTTATTAATTTCCATTAGAACATTTTCTATTATACCCCTAAGAATTCTTATAGTTTTATCAGCTCATTGAATGCTCATCCTAGTTTGTTTGGGTTTCCCTAGACCTAGTTGTTTAAACATTTTATAAGGCATGACATTTATGCTTGCCTCTAAATCAGCTAACGCATTATCAACAGTTAAACTACCAATTAAACATGGAATTGTAAAACTCCCTGGATCTTTTAATTTTGTGGTAGTTTATTTTGTCGAATGGCCGAGCACTTTGCGTTTATCTCCACATGCGGTGCTTCGTCGAATCTCCCTTTGTTTGTCAACATCTCTTTTAAAAATTTCCTAGAATCTGGCATCTGCGAAAGAGCTTCGAGAAGCGGTAAGCTAATATATAATTTCTTTAAAAGTTTAAGAAACTTACCGAACTGTTCCTCTGTGTCGTCTCTCTTTAGCGCTTCGGGATATGGTATGCGAGGTTGGTACTCTTTGATTACCGGTTTTAGTTTTTCTTGTGTCACCTCAACTTTACCTTCTTTCACCTTGTCTTCTTATATTGAATTGGGTTCGTCTAACCTTATACTATCATGAGCTGTTATGGCTTGGATTTGCTCCTTTGGGTTAATCTCAGTGTTGCTTGGTAGACGCCCTTGTGGTCGTTCGAACATCAGCTTCGCGAGTTGTCCAACTGACTTAGTGATTTCCCTGACTTTGTCCTTGATTTCTTTGATCGATGCTTGTTGGTTATCAAGTGTTGTATCATTTTTTTGGAGACGGGTTTATGTGGCTACCATGAATTTTGTCAGCATCTCTTCAAGGTTCGACTCCTATTCCTGTGGGTAGGGTTGTTGTTGGATGTTCAGGAGGGGTTGTTGTCTCTAATTACCTTGAGCTCCCACGAGAAGTTGGGGTGGTTCCTCCAACCTGGATTGTAAGTATTACTATAAGGGTTATTTTGAAATTTAAAATTGTTACCCGTATAGTGAGCTTGCTCGTTTTCCATGCCATATCCGTAGGGTGGGTACTTAGGATTCACCACGCCTCCTAGATTCGAGTCATATTGCATTACTGGGTGTATCTGCAAGAGACTATACAAACCATCAATCTTTTTACTCATCATCTCTACCTGATTTGATAGCATGGTAACTGGGTCGAGGTTGAAAACTCCGGCTGTTTTAGTTGGATTTGTCCTCATGACTTGCCACTGATAGTTATTCAGTGCCATCTCCTCTATAAACTATAATTATCTGTCAAAAGCAATAAAAGAAAAATTAGCAAAGTAAAAAATAATAATAATAATAAATGGCTAAAGTAATAAAAATAGAGCTTTCTTAATATTTTAGTTCCCCGGCAACGGCGTCAAAAACTTGATCGTATGTCTATCGAGTTTTAAATATTTATAAAGAGAATGATCAAACCTGGAACTAACTCTGACAACGACTTAAGGCAAGTGCACCTATCGAACAGTAGCATAGCTTAGGCAAGACCGGATTATCGAACCTAAAGGAACCAAAAGTACTAATACTCACCTTCTTTCTATTATTTAGCCTAAATATTAAGTGATTGGTTGATTAAATTAAAACTAACTAATTACTAAACTAAGACGCAAAGACAAAAAGAACGAATTGAAGAAATAACTTTTAGAAAACCCAGTTGATTACGACGATACCCTAGGAGGAATCCACCTAAACTTCACTTGTTATTTAACACTGAACCATACGATTTATTCACTTAGCTTGATCCGTAAGACTCCCTAATTTATATTAAACCCTCTCTCGAGGCGAATAACGTCTAACCCTAGGTTGATTAACCAAAATCTCTTTCTAATTAAAACCCCTAGAATCGCATTAACTCGATCTATGGACTCCCATATTAGGTTTCATCCTAATCCGCAAAATCTCGTCACCCTATCTCTAGGCGCACGATCAACTCCGCTTAATTATGCTAGATCTACTCTTAAGCAGGGACTTTTGCTCCACCACCTAAGCACATCACACTTGAATAAATATTCCAGAAATATTCACACAAGAATTTAAGCACACATAATTAAGAACAAACTAAGTATTTATCATACAGTTCAGAAAACAATAAAAAGATTCATTTAAGTTTCATCCCCTTCAGGTATCTGAAGGGTTTAATTCATAACTTTAAAAGAAAACATCTCAAGAGATAAAATAAAACAAAACATAGAAAATCCCTAAAACCCCCGGCTTCTTGAGATGGATCAACTGGCTATCTTCGCGTGATTCCCACAAAAGTGCCAAAGAAGGGTTCTGTCGAACCCGTCGAACTCCCTCTTAAGTTGCCCCCTAAGGTGTTTATATAGGCTTTGAGATGCCTTACTTGGCCTCCAATTATCCTATTTCAAGTAAAATTCCTACTAGGGTGTTTAAATAGACTTTGGAATGTGTTTATTTGCCTCCAAGCATCATTTCCCCAGTAGAATTCCTCTTCCCCAAGGCAGGGCCACGGCCATGTCACACGCCCGTGTAAATCGTGGTTGGGTCGTGTTTCGGGTCTATTGATTGAGGCACGATCGTATGAGTCGTGGTCAGGTCGTGTTCTAGTTAATTGACGAGGCATGGCGTGTGGCTTGAAGTCCAGGCTGTGTCGATTTCCTCTTTGGCCCAAATTGGCCCATTTTAAGCCTGTTTCTCGTTCTTTTCATCCTCGGGTGCTCTCCTGGGTATAAGACATAAAAAGAAAGGATTAAGAGCACCTTTTTACATGAATTAAGGAATAACTCATCCAAAAACATGCTAAATGTGGGATTAAAATATGTTACTTTTACGGTTTATCACCCCCCTAAAATGGAATTCTTTTCATTTAATCCTTTAACATTTATAAATATATAAGTCATGCAAATGGTGAAATTATATTTTTACTATTGTAAAAATTATAATTTAATTTCGATCCTCCTAAAAGATTTTGTCTTCACCCCTGATGGCATATGATTTTATCGTTTGAGTATTATTGCTTTCCAAGATGTTTTGTAAAGTTTTCTTTTTTTTTCTTTTATATATATATATGCCACCTACTTATAAAATAATTCAAAAGAATTGGACCTTAAAGCAAGTTGGAACAAAGGTTGAGCATTTCCTAACTCTTTCCTAGAAATTGCTCCAAAAGGGTAAAAGAAAAAATGTTATGCTGGTGAAAAATTATGAATGTTAAAATAAGTCAAGAGAATTGGCCCTTAAATATCAAGTGGATGAATAAAATAATGAAAAGAAAAAAAAAAGTGAAAACATCAATAATTATTTTGAAATCAACTAAGTCTTATTTATACCACAAAAGTGTATCTCATTTGAGAAGTTAAGACTTAATATTTACTTGATTTCCCATTTCATTGTCTACTTTTTATTTTGTACCTAAAAAAAAAAAAAAGTCACTTATTTAACTCTTAATCTATTTTTTGCTCTAATTTTTTATTTTTTTAATTTCCTTGAACTAGACTATTTAATTTAGTTAATAATAATAATTTATTTTTAAAAATATTTTTATACATTTCTATTTATGTCTTTGAGAGTTTTAGCATTTATTATGTTGATTAGGAATTTTTTATTTTTGGTGTATTTTATAAGAAAACAACTGACTCGCTTGATTTATAAACTATGTTTTCAAGGGAAAATTTAATGGAGAGAGACCTTGATCTTTTAAGTGAAAAAGTGAGGTTGCTAAATCGGGTTGTTAGGACTTAAATTACTTTTGTACGAGGTTGAAAGATAGTGGATTATCTTTTTGAGAAAGGCCTCATAAGCATAGGGAAATCGAATTGCATAAACATTAAAAATAAAAAGTATAATTTCTCTAATGAAAGCATGTGAAATTGAATTTTGATCCAAAGCTGAGAATCGAAAAATATGTTTATCCCAAGTTTAGGGACTAAATTGAATAAAATACAAAATATATGTAAAATCAAAAAAGAGATTATTTAAGATCATGCATCTCATGGCATTATTGTTGTGATCCATTGAATGACTATTATGTGTTATTGTGTTATATTGATTGGCATAAATATATATTTGTATAGAACCAGAACAGGATAAAAGTGAAACTACTGGAGGAAAAGCTAAATTTGCATAATAGGCCATGAGAAACCTACTCGTTTGTATTTTGAAAGGCAAGTTCTTATGGTTATTACTACTCTTCCTTACTTAATAAGGTTTGATTTTGTCATTTCCATTTTATCTATTTTTGAACATAATTTGATATGTTGATAAAAATTGGCATACATGGATAATAGATGAGATTGAATTGAATTGGATAATTTTGGTCCTAACATTGTGGCATGTATTTAGGGTCATTGTGTTATGTAAATGGTCATCCTAATCTAAATGCCAATGTTGTATTTGTAGCTAAGGTTGTGTTTGCATGTTAAGCTTGATATATGGCCTGGTTTGTGCCTAGTTTGGTTATGTCAATGCCATTTCAATTCTTGAATTCAAAGTTTACCTAAGCCTTATGTGTTTAAGTTGAAAAATGTGGTAACTAGGTTCGTTAAGATTGACAAATGGCTTAGATATGTCTAGACTTTGATCATGAGTTTAGTGTCATTTGAGTACTTGATTTCAAAAATCTTATAAGTTTGAATTGCATAATTTGGCATGATAGGATGATTTGATGAAATTAGGATGAACTTTTATTTTTGATGATTGCCATTATAGGTTACAAAATTTGCATATTATGTAAAATGATAGATTGAAGAAAAGGGGATATAAGTTTGTAGTATACCACCTACAAAGTCGTGACACCACCTCATGGATGTCACAACACCACCTTTCAACATTGCGACTTTCTCTGTTTGAGGTGACAACATCAACTAAATGTCTTCAATGTCGCGACATTACACCCTAGTGTCACAATGCCAATTCGGTAAAGTTTGGAAACTTTACATTTTGGTCCTAAGTTGTGTCACCAACCTACTATTTTGGATGTCGACGTCTACTTGAAATATATTGAAATTTTACATTTTAATCCTCAAATGGTCTCGAGTTATCAAAAGAGCTTTTGTAATGTCATACAAACCCCAGATCAAATTATATGCTATGATATAATAATGTAATGACCATGTTAATGAATATAAAGTGTTGAATTGATAAAAGTTATGTTGTAATTAATTGTAGTTGCTCCGACAATAAATATGACATCCTGTATCTCGGACTCACCGATTTAGTTGAGCAAAATATATTACACGTTTTTCTATAGTAAAAAAAGATTTATAAGTATATATGAACTTTAAATTTGTTATAAAATATATAAATTGTAATTATATTTTATTATATTATATTGTTTATTTGGTAGTTCAATTGTGTAGGATTTTTCTTTAATTTAAGCAATTTTCTGTAATATGTTGGACATATTTGTAATTGCCACAATGAATTAGATATTAATAATATTTTTATGAGTGAGATTTAATTTTTTTTACTTGTAATTAGTTTGGTTACTTAGTTGTAAATAGTTAATTTTATTAGTAATATGTTTAATTTGAATATAAAAATAACATTTGTCGTGAAAATTGTTTAATAGAAATATTTTATTATAAGTTGGTAATGCTTATAATGAAATTTAGATTAAGTTAAAATAAAAGTTTATGATTGTGAAAATATTTTCTTTGTTGTTTTTGCAAGTTTGGGGAAATGACATTGCTACAACTTTTGCATGTATCTGATGAAATATTGAAAATGGTAAATATTACAAACTTGATTTTAACATAATATATTTTTTTTGTTCACTAACGCGTGTTATATAAACTGTATGTAGAAGTGGGTTGATCAGTCCGAAGCAGGTTGCATCATGGCTCTCTAGGTGATATTGACCCAAGGGTCCATGCATGCCTAGACGAAGTCAATTTCGGGTACACGGTGTTAATCCGAAGCTCCACAATCTATCCAGATTTATTAGCTACATTGGTGGAGCAATGAGGATCTGAGACGTACATTACACTAGTTGTGTGGTGAATGCACTATTACATTGGAATATGTTGATATACAGCTTGCTCTTCCAGTTCATGGATTACTTGTAATCAAAGAATCAAGTTCGAACATGGACAATGTTTGCCAAGAGTTGTTCGAGTGGTATCCCCCGAAAAGTAAAACGAAAGAGAATTTTATTTTACACACTTTGCTGAACACTTTCCTAACGATGTTACTCGAGGCTGCATCAAAAGCAAAGGTGTAATTCTCAGCTCGATCTATCCTATCAGGAAGATTTTGATGTCAGATAAATCACATAATCGAGTGAATTAGTACTACCTCCGCAATTTGAGACATGCCAATAATTTTAGTTGGGGGAAGATGTACATGCATTATTGTATTGGGAGATGTACTTGGAATTTACTGGCAAGTACTAATAGGGGTGTGCAAAATTTAATTAACCAATCAAATTCAACTAATTAGTCAGTTAAATGAATTTCTTTGATCAAAAGTCGGTTAATTATTTTGTAATTTTTTAGTTAACAGTTAATTCGGTTCAAAACCGATTTGTTAATCAAATTTTTCTGTTAACTGAAAAATTAATAAATAAAATTATAATATATAAATAAGCTTATTACTTACTTAAACTCAATCTAAACCCAAAAATTCAACCTAACCCAATTATAAAATTACAAATAATTTAATAAATAGAAATAAAATTCTAAAATTAAAATTAAAATTATATAATCTTTTAATTATATAGTGATTCATTTCAAGCAATTCGGTTAATTCAATTAATTTTAACAAAAATAAAAAAACATATAATTTTAATTAATTCAATTAACCAACTAAATTAATCGAAAAATTTTGATTCGACTAATTTTTTAAAAAATTTTAATTAATTCGTTAACAGTTAAAAATTTTAAAAAGTTGGTTAATTTAATTAATATTATTTCAATCAGTTTAATATCAAGGCATGGGTGAATGTTAGTACATGCTTCAATAATGGGCATCTTTCAAAATGCCTTTCTTGCCTCGAGTTACTCAGCTTTTCCATTAGTTACAAGTATTGCACAAAGGTGCAAAAAAAAAAATTGCCTAGCTTGTTATGAACAATAATATCTGCAAACCCATTCGAAAATCTTCTAATAATTCATTAAGGACCAAATTACTCATTCAAGGAAATCTTGAGTTCCCAAATGGGTTTGCAAATATTATTGCTCGTAACAAGCTGAATAATTCTCTTTGTACCTTCTCGTACAGTAGTCGTAACAAAATATTTAACCAATATTTCGTACCAAACCTTCTCCGTATCATGCCTCGCTGCAAATCGCCATAACCTATCTAATATAACTCTATGCTCTATATAAATAAATGTTTCCCTACGGTTGAACGGAGTAGTTCTAGGCGTATATCCTTGTGGTGGTTGCCTACGAAAAGTTAGTTGCTCACGACGTTGGTTCGGATTACCCTTCTCCTTAGAGTGTCATCCCCTATGTCTATTTTTCTTCAGTTTAGTTTGGTTGAGTCGATTAAGATAACGATATCACATACGGATCGTTGACAAGAACACTAAAATCATACATGTCAACTAAGTTGTTAAAAGTTTGCAGCTATAAACCGAAACGCATCAAGCGTAGCGGTCACTGTGGGACTATATGCCGACCCAAACATGTCCCGCATCATAAAATCTATACTGCTTACCTGTTTGGACCTCTGGTTGGATGACTTGAGAATAATCAATTGAACGTTGCCATATCTTCAACATTCCGTGCTTGATGTGATCGACTGCTAGAAGAACCCGCAATTTGCCCCCACCCCCGCCCCACCCCAAACTTAAAGCATTTTCGATCGATAACTACTCATGGGTAAATGTCATTGCTAGGCTGAACAACCTCTTAATTGGAGAGACATAACCGACATCCGGTAGTTATCAACATGCAACGGAGTAGGGCAATGGGCAGCTTGCAGTTGAGCATGTAAATGATAAAGTTCCCTCACGAGGCCACGTTGAGGCCGAAACGGAATTCGCCACCATTGAGCAAAATAGAATCTCTCATTTTCCCTAAACCAATTAATGTAGACAAGTATCACCTTGACAAGGAAAACCACAAATCAGACATGTCTGATGTCGATTAGCCCATAACTGTATTCAATATTGGTGGAAACTCAACTAATGGGTTTCTTGCCTGTTCCATTTTTGGTATTCTCGGAATAGTTGTTGTTGTTGTGAGTAATGATTCTGGGTTGGGGAATTTATAGTGACTTTTGGAAATAGAGAAATAATTAAAGGTTCGGTGGATCATAGATTTGATTTAATGTTTGAGATTTAGGGTTTTTAGGAAGTGGCAGTTGGTAGTTTTGGGGTTAATGGCTGATATAATAAAATTGATTTCTTTTAAGGTAGCAAACATATAATTTTCATAAATAATTTCAAACAATAAATTAATTATTTTGTATGATTTCAATAATTTCCCCAAAAATTCAATTTTACATTTATTTAAATATAAGAAATTGAGTTGTTTGAGATTAAAGTCGAACTCTTTTACTTACAAGATAATATTTTATCATTGGATCAAGAGATTGGAAAGTTCTAGAAATAGTTTTAAAATAGATATTATAAATATTTTACGAGAGTAAATACTATGAATTTTTTAAAAAAAATTTCAAACGTTGATAGGAAGCACTAAATTTCCACTATGGAAGAGCAAAACCATTTGAATTTTTAAATACCAATAATGAAAGAGTAGAAGGGAAAAAAAAAAGATGGATAATTTGATTTATATTCACATTAAACTGAAAACCCTAAAAATCTAATTGCTAACTAAAGTTCCACAAAAGGTAATAATAGAACAACAACCAAAGCCAAAAACCCCAGAGATTTGAATCTCAGGATCAACAACTACTACAGAGAGAGGGAGGAGGGGTTGATTTGAGAACGGCTTCGGGGAATCTAAACTTATCTGATTTAATCATCATCGGCACCGGAAGTCTTGGAGGTTCCGGTTTTCTTGGGGAGGAGGAGGTTGTGGATGTTGGGCATCACACCACCATTGGCGATCGTCACATCGCCGAGCAGCTTGCTCAGCTCTTCGTCGTTCCTTACGGCAAGTTGGATGTGACGTGGCACGATTCGGGTTTTCTTGTTGTCCCTGGCTGCATTCCCGGCTAGTTCAAGAACCTAATACAAACACACAATGATAACTGAATTACTAAAGCAGTTTTTTTTGAAGAAAAATTTTGATATGCTTTTTAGGTGCAAGTAAGTTTCACTTTCACATAGTAGAATTTTTTTTTTTGGTAGAAGAAACCCATGAAAGAAGAAAGATACTGAAATTTTCAAGCATGAAGCATAGATCCGAAGATGAAATACTAATTTTCTGCGATCATAATTATAAAAGGTCTGATTTAGAACATAGATCCGTTTAAAAGAAACAATTTTCACAAAACCTAGAAATTTCAAATTTAAAAAAAAAAAAAAAGCATACATGAGAAGAAAATTGTTGTTTGATCTCATTTTATAAAAATTGAAATTAGAAAATAAAATTTCTCCTAATTTCAAGGGACGAAATTAGGAACCCTACATTAGTCTACGAAACCAAATCAAACGACTTCACTTGTGAAAACTGCCGATAATCCTTCACCGAAATTTAAAATGAAAAAACAAAGGATTGTTAAAATTAGATCCAAAAAAAGTTCACACCTCAGCGGCAAGATATTCAAGAACGGCGGCGAGGTAAACCGGAGCTCCAGCTCCGACCCGCTCAGCATATTTCCCAGCTTTAAGGAACCGAGCAATACGACCCACCGGAAACTGAAGCCCAGCCTTGCTACTCCTTGATGTTGCCTTCTTCGAGGCTCCGGATCCGAGAGTCTTACCCCGACCCGCCATTAATATACGAGAAATAAAACGAGAGATGCAAAAACGAATTAAAGCGTAGAAAGGAGAAAAGAAATTAGTGAATACTTGCCGCCTATTTTGGGTGTATATATAGAGGAGAGAGTAGAGAAATTAGCCAATGGAAAACAAGTACGTGGATCGAGAAAAGCAACCGTAGGATGGAAATTAAATAAACGGTTTGGATTTGAAACCGAACACCGCTTTCGCTCTTTATTATTTTTTTTTTTTTTTTTTTGTGTGTGGATTTTGGTTACTTATAAAATTAAGAGAGGGAAATTCCGTTTTTTTTTTTTTTTTCTCAGACTGGAATGTTATGGAGTGAGTTAATGACTGAAATACCCCTGACATTTCAGAAATTTTAATACTTTTATTTGTTGGTTCGGTAACGGTGGTGTCAAGTGAGATAATGCTGATGTCTATTATTGTAAAAGTATTGTGAAAATAAACAAATTAATTTTTATACATTAAATTAAAAAGTAAATTAATTTTTTTGTTAAAAATTATTCATATATGTTGAGGTATGCAAGACACTTCAGGTGTAATTGTTTGATTTATTAATCACTGTTAAATTTTAATAGTGAAAATGAATAAAATTTAAAAAAATATTTGTTATTTGATATAATGTATATAAAATTATTGAAATTGAATTATAAAATTATAACGGGAGATTTAAAAATTTTACATTTTCGATAAATAAAAGATTCTATAATATATAATGTTAATCTCATTACCAATTATTCTTCAGATAATATAAAATTTTTATACCAGATTTATTTTTATCATTGGACGATAGAGAAGGAGCAGTCGTTGAGCTTTGCAACGCAGCCATGGCTGTCATTCCTTCGCCTTCAGTGGCTCAGTAATTAGAAATTTCGAAGCTGTGCTGAGTGCAGAGCTGCTGCTACTCTTTTTTGGTGATGACGATAAAATATGGCATGTGATGTGGATTATGCATGATAAATAGTACTAAACATTGCGGTTTATAGATCCACATAAATTCTCACTCTGATCGTGATAAAAGTTTTTAGTAGTTGAACTAATTAGATTATCGATTCATACTATTTGAATAAAAAATATTAAAAATAAAAATAATAAAAAATAAAATAAATCAATTCAATCAATAGTTTGAATAATCTTTTACTTTGATTTAAATGGTTTGTCAGATTTGATTAAAATTATTATAAATTATTATAAATAAAATAATAATAATAAATAGAATAAATTAGTTTGATAGTTGGTTCAATCTATTTTTTAACCAGATTGAATAGATTTGTATTCATTTGTTGGTCTATCAGCCCAACCTCTTATTTCAAGCTAGCATCCTAATTAGTTTCAGGTTCAACTAGTTTAACTAGCCACTCTAGTCTAGTTCCGAAAACCATGATAGTGTGGTCCGAATTGTAAGTAAAAGGGACCTATTTAAAAATAAGGTTAAAATACACTCCAAATTCTTGTACTTTTTGTACATTAAAAATTTAACCTTTTACTTTTATTTTCTAAAATTTGATCCCTTTCCGTTTTAAATTTCAAATCTAATTATTAATAACGTTAAAATTATCATTATATCAATGATAATAATTGAACTTATATTTTAAAATACGAAAAGAAAAGGGCTAAATTCCTTAAACAAAAGTAAGAAACTGTAAGGACTTTAAGCATACTTTAACCTTAAAATAATCAAAATTTTCCAATATAAAATTCATTCATTATACAGTTCAATTATGCTGTTTTTTTTCCCAGAACTGGTGAAAAAGGATATGGTGCTATATTGTTGAATATGTGACTAAAGATTTATAAAATGGTCACAAAAATTTATTTCACCATTTATATTCATCATCGATATTTATCGACATCACATCCATGACCAGGATGATAAAATCCGTCGCATCCATGATCGGGATGATAATAGTTGTCCGGCAGTACCGTATTACATAGTTAACATGTATGTACATATTTCATGTTTTATTTTTCTTGTAAACGGTTCAAATACAACACGAATAGTTAAACGTGTCGAGATCTTAAACACGAATACGATACATGTATTAAACATGTGACATTGATCGTATTTAAACGGATCGTGTTCTTCGTCGAACTCTATTTACTGCTAAACACACTGCATATGTTCATATACACAAAGTTGGCCAAGAAAAGAAGCAATTGGAAACTACTGCAGGCACGCATATAATATAAACCAAAATCCATCTCATTACTGAAAGTTTAAATGGCGAAATAAATCTGATGCACGTTCGAAGATAACCCTAAACCTTAGGTGTCATATCGATGAAATTCGGATCACAAGCTCGTATAGGTCAGTTTCGGTTTTTCACCAAACTACTACAAAAGACTTAACAGATACATGACATCGCAGAACATGTATTTCAATAACATGCAAAATCTTGATATCAGCTCGAATATTATTTACCGGTCCTAGCAGTGAAACATCGATGAATAACAAACGAGAGAAAATAAGTTGCATGATGAAAAACTGGACTTTAGACCACCATAACTATGAATAGTCTCGAAACAGCATTTCTGGTACCTTGTCAAGACGATGATTCCGACTGACTTGCTGCTTGCTTTGGTCGGAACTGTCCTGCAGGAGGGCCGTCTTTTCGTCTCTCATATTTTTTGCTCACATATTTGGACTCTTTTCTTGCCTTTGGTTGATAAGTAGGGTATTTGCATGGAATTATTTCCCCGTTGACATATTTATCACCTAAAAAGTACACAAAATAAGCAGATTACACAACCAAAATAACCTTTTTTGCATAACTGAAGAAACTTTAGCCAAACCAACCTCCATAATCTTTGTTTTTGACGTCTATGTATGAATCCGGTAACACCCAAAGAACCCCGGGCAATCCTACATTGAAAAAAACAAAATTTAACTCTTAAAAGTAATGATAACAAACAACATATAGTTTAAACAAACAAAACTGCCTGATAAATAATCTTACCCTTGAACTTTTCCGAGGTTTCTTCCGAAACGGTACATTGGAATCCCGTATATGTAGTGGTGCTAAAAGCGTACATGTTCTTCTTTGCTTCTTCCATGCTGTAATAAAAAAGAAAAAGGTTAAAAACATATCCGAGATTTCTTTGTTACAATTACTAGATAAAACATTCACTCGTAGAAATGGAGGCTATCATATCGTAGTGATACAACACATGCACAAAGATGCTTTGAATATGATAACTAAGAAAGGCACATCCATGAGGACTCAAATGACACTGGATGGCCAAAACAAATGATATAAAGCTAGAAGAGACATATAAGTTGCGAGCTTCACTACTATGCTAATATGTAAATCAATCTAACTATTTAGGAGCTTAAGTTCTAGATAATGATAAACTCAATAGCTAACAATCGAGGATCTCCATATCATTAAACACATGCATGAAGATGCTTTGAAATATTGGTAACTAACAAAGGCACATGCATGAGGACTCAACAAGACTGTGGACGGCCAAAACAAATGATATAAAGCAAGAAGAGACATAAAAGATGCAAGCTTCACTACTATGCCAAAACGTAAACCAATCTAACTATTTAGGAGCTTAAATTCTATATAATGATAAACTCAATTGTGAACCATCGAAGATCTCATTAAACGCATGCACAAATATGCTTTGAAATATTGATAACTATGAAAGGCACATGCATGAGGACTCGAACAAGACTGTGGACGGCCAAAACAAATGATATAAAGCTAGAAGAGACATATAAGTTGTGAGCTTCACTAATATGCCAAAATGTAAATCAATCTAACTATTTAGGAGCTTAAGTTCTAGACAATAATAAACACAATCACAAACCTTTGAGGATCTCCATGTACTAAAAGTGATTAATTACATGCATGATGATGTCGAATGTCGATAGATAACTACGAAAGGCACTTCGATGCAATTTGGCCTTAACAAGACTGGTATAAAGCTAGACATAAGAGTTGTGAGCTTCAACAATATACACAAATGAAGATCATCAATCTATACATTCAAGTTCTTGACTATAACTAAATCACAAACCTTATCAAAAGCTGAGGTGAAATATTCAGACAAGGAGTTCTAAGACAAAGATTCTGTCCTAAATAGCCTCAATTACTAAGGATAATTTGTTAAATTGTTATCTTAAATTCATCATATAAGCCAGATAAATTGCAAAAATTCAACTTTATTGGTCAACTACTAATTATGATATCACTCAAATTACTTCTAAGCAATGCACTGTTCAACTCATTTCTTCCGTTCAATTCAAAATAGAAATTTGTAGCACTTCCTCATAAAAAACCTAGCAAAAACCCCCACAAAAATTCTCATAAACAAAACAAAAAAGGGGGGATTTTTAAACACTAAATTAAAACCCAAGCAAAACCCACAATAATTTACATAAAAAATTCCTTTTTTTTATCAAAGTTTCAACTAAAAACATAAAATAAAATAAACCCAGAAAGCAGAAAGTGTAACCTGCCAAGCACAGTAGCAAGAGTGTTAAGATAAGTCTCAATCATTTGTTCTCTTGTTGGAGCAGGGTCTTTAGGGAACTCCATAACGATAAGCCAATGGTTATAATCACAACCAGGTAACATTATCGTTTCCCTTTGCTCACTGCTGCTACTCCTCTTGGATGAATAATCACTGTCGAGTGCTGCTGCAACTTTGATAACTCGACGAGGACGAGTCGATGGTGATGGAAGACGGTGAGTCAGTGAGTTAACTCGCAGAGTAGGTGAAGGAGTGAGTCGGAAAAGAGTGGGAAGAAAGGGTTTTGTGGGTAGAAGAAGAGTAGAAGGGTTCAAGAGAGACGCCATTGAGAAAAAATGTGAGAAACGTAGAAGAAGATTAGATTGAGATAATTTTTCTGAAATTTATGGGGAAATTTTGTTTTTTGGGGATTTTGAGGATGTTTGATATTTTTGTTGCTCAGAGTTTTGGGCTGATTTTTGGGTCAACTTTTTTGGGGCGGAAAGTCCAAAATTCATGGATTTCAAGGGCTTTTTTATGTGAGTTAGTTAGAAATTTGAGTCCAACCACAGAATCCAAATTGTTGGATAGATTTTGAATAGGAATTTACTTTTTTATCCTTATACATAACTATTAAAAGGATAAATGTAACAATGTGTTATAAAATCAATTGAGTCTTAGTTCAATTAGTATGGATATTGTTGCCAATACAAAATGACGTGAGTTCAAGTGTGATGAAGCGCATTATCCTCCTATTTAATGGTTGAGGAGAGCCTATGGATAGCATATATGATCTAAATCTATAATGAGATTGTTAAAATAATAATGTGTTAAAAATTATATGTTTTTAAAAAATAATTAGTAAACATTAAATTGAAACGGAATGAGGTAAGATGGGACGAACCAAAGATGGATGCATCAAACATTCATAGAAGTAATAGTGATTTTCCATTGTGGGAGAATGCCTCTTATTTTTATCAGAGTTAAATTTTGACTTTTCTTCTCTTAGTTAAACTCTATTTTTTAGTTTCCCATTTTTAAACTCTAATTAACCTAGAGTTGTTGTAGTTATATATATACTACAAATTTCAACCTATAAACAGGCCTTAGTTACTCTAGGTTTTACACAATAAAAATATTTATATTAAGAGAATTTTGTTCTTTGTTTCGAAGGGTTTTTCTTTTAATTCTCTTCGTGTAATAGCCCAAATTTCAATGATATCAAAAATAGTGATTCGAGAACACCAAATCCAACAAATGAACTCGTAAGTTATATTATTTAATATTTACAAGCCAAATGTAGCTTTTAAAAGATTTTTGAAATAGTAGATTTTGTTTTATAAAGATTTATTTGATTAAGAAATCGAGAAAAGAGATATCGAGATATCGATATTATAAACCGAGCCATAAATATTTTTATGAATATTTACTGAATGTTAATAAGGTAGTACTAAAATTTCGTTAGAAAATTTTGACGTTTGGGTGGTTAATTAAAGAAAAAGGACTAAATTGAAAAATGTGTAAAAGTTGCTAGAATGATTAAATAGCTTAATTGTCAAATGAGGAAGGACCTAAAGTGAAAATAAGCCCAAAGGAGATATTTTGGGCGGCAATAGCTGAGAAAAATCAGGAAATGGGTGAAATATGGGAAAAATTGGAAAATTGCCAAAATTAGCTAAATAAAAATGGGACCAAATTGGAATATCTAGAATTCTCTTCATTTCTCTTCATTTTCAACAGCTGAAAAACAGCCATGGAAGAGGGTTCAAACTGGTTTTCATACTCTGGCTTCATGTAAGTGTAATTCTTGCTTTCTCCTTGAAATTTCTATGTTTATGAACTTTTACAATTGGGTCCAACTTATTATGTCATTAGTTTTTGATTCTATGGCTAATTTTTAAAGTTTATATGGATGAGTGCTGGAATAATATGATGAATAAATATATAATTGAAGCTTTAATTTTGATATACGATGATTTTATCAAGTAAAATTGATGGAAATTGGTTTTAGGACCTAATTGTGAAAGAGTTGAAATTAAGGCCTAGTGTTAAAATTCTGATTTTCAAAGGTTATGAAGTAGTTTAAGATGACATATACAAGTATTAAATGAGAAAATTAGCTCAATTGAGGGGTTAATTGAGCAAGGACTGAATTGTATGAATTGTGGAATTTGGGACAAAATAGAAATCAACATGTTACACTCAAGCAGTTTTAGACAGCAGCAGTTGCCTAACTTTGAAAAATCACCAAAATGGTAGAAATTGAATTAGAATTTAAGTAAGATATAGAATTAAAGCTTGTTGAGTCTATTTTCATATAAAAGAAACAGAGAAAGAAAAGAAAGTCTAAATATTGAGATATTTAAAGTTTTGTAAAACTGGTTTAGAATAACTTCGTGATCCCCTGTTCTTAATTTATAAATTCACTAAAATTGTAAAAAAATAATTATGAGTTATAATTTATATGTTTGTATTCCTTAGTGAGCCTATTTTTATTAGAAATAATCGGAAACACTATATGAAAATCATATTATGAGATAATTGATTTTTAGTGAAGAGAGGTCAGAGCCGCCAGACTGTGTAACAGGGGAGAACTTAACTAATAAACTGTACTAATTGGCCACACCAACAATTCTGGAAAAATTATAGTAAGAAGATATGTGAGTCTAGTTTCAAATAAAATTAACGGATCTTAATTTGGAGTTCTTTAGCTTAAGATAAAAATAATTTAGTGACTATGACACGGATGGACAGCTTGAATATTCACATAAGTAAATAGTGAAAATTATAGATAATGTTACTTACAAGTGTGTTGTTTATACTAAGGATGTGGATGGAGAGGAGGAGGAGGAAAAATAATATATGAACGACTTGTGTATAAATTGATCACATGCTCGACTATAATTGATAAATGTTGAATTAGAAATGATATAATGTTTTATTTGGAATGTTTATTATTAAATTATGATTATTGTTATAATACAAAAATTGAACTTGTGAGTTTATACGGCTAAATTTTTGTGATAATTTGTTAATTTTATGAACTTCATAATGTGTTATTTCATATGTAATGATGATAAAATTGTGAATAATGTAAAAGCATGAAAATTGAATAAACGATCAAATTGAGCACTTTATTTCAGCGACAAGGCGAATTGACGAAAAAAGACCATAATTGAACCATGGCAACAAGTGATAAGTGATAGCTTCAGCTACGCTTATCTGATCAAGGGAAAGTGAAAGTGATAAGTGATAGCTTCGGCTACACTTATCTGATCAATGACAAGTGAAAGTGAAAAGTGGCACTCGATTACGATCGGTGAAAATGGTAGCTCGGCCACCGATCGATGAAAAGTGAAAAGTGGTAGCTCGGCTACCGATCGATGAAAAGTGAAAAATAGTAGCTCGATCGATGAAAAATGGTAGCTCTTGATCGATGAATAGTGCTAGCTTCGGCTACAAGTGACAAGTGATTTCTGTGTAAGACCATATTTGGGATATAGCATCGGTATGATATGTGTTTAAGATGTAAGACCATAGCTGGGCTATAGCATTTTAGTGAAAGGTGATGAATTGACGGATAAGTCTATGGTTTCACCATGGCATAATGATAGTGAAGATGTAAGATCATGACTAGGCTATGGCATTCTAGTGAAAAGACCACAGTTATGTTATGGCATCAGTGATTATCAGTAAAATTTAGTGCATACCGGTGTAGACCAATTCCGTAAGACGTTCATTAATTTGACAAAGTTTGGTAAGTGTTACATAGTATTATGTGATATAAGGAAATACGAGTTGATGAGACATGAACATAGAACTTGCTTGATAAATGAGTTCATTTGTAATTTTATATTTGTACACCCTTGCGTGTATTATCCGTATGAATTGGTATTCTAAATGAGTTAATGATAAGAGTTCTAATATGAAATAATCTGAATTCTAAATAAAATATTATGAAAATGTATATGAAATATGATGTATGATTGTTATATATTATATGAATACATAATGTGAAAAAATATAAGTACAAGAGAAATTTAATGAGAATTGAGCCCATATATGTTTCTTGTTATTTATATGAAGTGTACAACTAACAAATAGTATTAAGCATAAGGCTCGGTTGAATATCTTGAATTGGTTTTTGTATGTATTAAATGTGGGACCCTTGTAAATGAGATAGATTTTGGGATATTCCGAAAAACTTCATACGATTTTGATTTAGTCCCGACCCGATCCTAATGCATGATTTGGACTTCAAAGGTAACTTTTATAGTCAAATTTGGTATTTGAGTGATAAATGGTTTAAATTATCTGTAAGTGTTCCATACTTCTCGGTAATGCCTCGTACTTTGTTCTGGCAACGGATACGGGTAGGGGTGTTACACTTCGTCTTTTGTGCTCTCATTTATTATAGTGAAATCTCCTTTTGCCCGTGATTTTTTATCCTCTTTTGAAGAGTTTTTCACGTAAAATTTGCATGTTCAATCTTTTCAATTCTTATTTTCTTCACTTTATTCGCTGTTTAATCAGGTTTATCTCCTACATTCATATTAACATCTGTAATGGAGAGGGGTGGTTGATGGCACAGGATAGTGATGGATTTGGTAACATCCATCTCCATTTCATTCATGGTCATCCCTAAAAGTTGATGTGATTAATTAGTATGAAAATTAATTTATGTGTATTTCTTGACGGTGAAATTTAATTGGTTACATAGAATTTGATAATTAATCTATATTTTTCATACATTAATTTTATCATGTCATATATGTAATAAACCCAATTTGCCCGGCTTGCCAGAAAATAAAAAATTTTAAAGTCCAAGCTTTTGTTATAAGCCCAAAAAAACAAATGAAACCCAAAATTAACCCTAACCCAAATACAAGCCTAATGGCCCAAAATGATTAAACATTTTCAGTAAAACAAAACCCTAGACTCTCCCCCCGCACCGTTTCTCCTCGACCACGTCGCCCATGCCTTGTTTCGAGGTCCGTCTGCAAGCTTGCACCGAAATGGAAAAATCACTTATCCGCCTCCGTCAACGCCTGCAAAAAAGGGAAAGCAAAAACGAAGCAAATATACAGTAAAAACAATAGCAAACTTATTGTATTCGGCTATAAAGCCACAATAAAAACTTGATTGTAACACACAAGCATTAGAGAAATCAAAAAAGAAATTGCAAAAGGTGATTTGCTTCGTTTTACCTGTTATCTATTTTTATTTTTATCATTTTCAAAAAAAAAAGGGCATAAGATATAAAAAAAATCAAAACTTACCGACTTGTTTTAGATTCCACCGCCGCGAGTGGGGAAAAGGACACCCCCAAAAATGGACTACTTTTTTCGGTGTGACGACAGAGAAGCCGAAGGGTTTCCTTTAGATTTTACCATTTTGGCCGAGTTTTGATGAAAACCATCCCCAGATTCGGGCTCCAAGAGCCAAAACGTTCAAAATAGGGAGCTCATGGTGTTTTTCGACCACCGGAGACAGACAGAGCTCGTCCCGACGACGGTGGTCGTCTTGGAATCTACCCTCCTTTGGCCAGATTCTAGAGAATGAGAGAGAGTTGAAAGATTTCTTTTTTTTTTTTTTAGAAGAATGCTAACATTAAAAAAAAATTTGAAAATTTTAATTTAAATAGTGGTACAAAATAGTGCCGTTTTGGCATAGTGCCCACTGACACTAAACAACGTCGTTTTGGTGTGAAACGGACCGACCCAACCCTCTCTAGTTAAGGTCTGCGCGTTTTTAACAAGATGGTCTATTTTCTATATGGGTCCTTCCGCATTTTTTTAATTTTTAATCCAGTTTTTTTATTTTTAATTTATTCCTTAAAATTTTATTTTAGTTTTGATTCGGTCCTCTTGGAACGGTGTGTTTCGGAGGGCGAGGAATATTTCCCCATTTGGTCCTTCCATGTTATTCGCGCTTTTCAATGTGGTCCCCTATTTTATTTTATTCCGATTTATGCCCTTAAATTCCATTTAAATTTCAACCTAGTCCCTTTTATGTTTATTCATCTATTTTATTATAATTTAGACTCTAAATTTTATTTCAATTTCAATTTAATCCTTTATTCGCTTAATTTCAAGTTTTTATTTTTATATGCATATTTTTCTATTTTATTTTATTTATTTATTTTGACATTCATTCATTTATCTAGTTCTTTACTCTTCTTGTATTTAGAATTTATATGATTATTTATTCCTTTATTTACACATTTTATTATTATTATTATTATTAGTATTATTAGTATTATTATTATTGTTACATTTTATCTCGTCTTTGCTACTTTATTATTTTTCACATTTTAAAATCTAAACTTAGCATTACGTATATCTATTTTACTTACCTATTTATTTATTATTCTATACACGTTATATACATATTAAAGTTTGTAAGGTTAATATTTTCTTTATAAATATTTGTTGATTCGTGTATTTTCTTACTACTAATATTTACTTATTTATTCATTTGTTTATCATTTATTTACTCTTTTTATATATGGTTTCATTGTTCCATTCATTTTTAAATATTTTATATTTTGTTTGTTTGTTTTTATATCATGCATTTCGTTTTATTGCCTTACTTATTTATCGAGACTTGTTTACTAATATTGTATTCAACTTTATAATTACATCATTGTTATTATAATATTTTATCATATATTGTATATCATTTTAAATATTACATTAATTTTCACCTGAATTCATAAAAAAGGAAAATTTTCAAAATAAGGCAATGCTCTGTATTTGGAAACTCGAGAAAGTCGTGCCATAACTTACAGGGTTTTAATTTTTCTCGTTGGACCCAAATGACTGAATATCCTTTTAGAATTTAAAACCCATATGATTTCAAATAAAAAAATAAAATCAAGCTTATTTTCAAAGGTTCAAGATGTTGTGTCTTAACTTACGGGATGTGACATTTTGTTATTGAGACGAGAGGGTCTTTAACGTTTATGTCTATTTATTCAAGCAATTTGTGAGTAAAATTAACATAATACAAAGAGGGATCGTATCTTAAATTCTTTTCGAGTTTTCAACTTTCGACATTAAGACATTAATTAATCAATTAGGTATCAATTTTGGGCGTCACGAGGGTGCTAATCCTTCCTCATGCATAACCGACTCCTGAACCCGTTTTCTGGATTTTTGTAGACCGAAAAATATCATTTTAATAAATTAAACATTTTATTAAAAAGATCAAGTTTCGATGTGATCCGATCACACCTCATATAAAAAAGATTGGTGGCGACTTCCATTTTCATGTTTAATAAAAAGTTGATTTAAAAAAAATGACTTCGACAATACACATAAAGACCAAAACTAAAAAGGATATAGATAAGTTATAATAAAATATCTAATTAACGTTTCATAGTAAAAGGACAAAAGGATTTATCAAAGAATCAAGGCGAAGGCAGAATAATTTTTTAAGGGGGGTCGAATGAAAATTTAATTTTTTATAGTCTATATATTTATAATTTTTAAAAGTATTAAATTAAATTTTTTTAATTTTAAGGGTTAAAGTGTAATTTTATATTTATTAATTTAAAATTTTAAAAAATTAAAGAACCGAAATAATAATTTTTTATTTTAAAAGTCGACCTATGCTAGCCCTCTAAAAACCGCCTCTGCAAAGATTGATAGTAGTAAAAGAGCAAAAGAACCTTAATGCCGCAAAATACTAAGGCCTCGTTCGGCGCTCCATTAAGGATGGACTTTTTTGGCCAAACGGACTTTTTAGCAAAAAGGAATGAAGAACAAGGGGAATGGAAAAAAAATTTTCAACTTTTGAGAAGTCCTTTTTTATAGATGGAGAAGTCAAAAATTTTAGCTTTTTTCATAGCAAAAGGACTTTTACTTGGTATTTTACTTTTTTATCCTTGTTTTATATATTCTAATTAAATTTAATAAATAATTAATATTAATTCTTTGGAAAATATTTAAAATTAATATTATTTATTAAAATATTAATAATAAATTATAATAAATTATTTTTATATTTTTGCTAAAATATCATAATATTAACTAATTTAAACATTATTTAAATACATATTTGTTACTTTATAATATCATGTCTAAAATAGACATTTTACTTCTCAAAGTCTTTTTCACAAAGAATGCCAAACACTTAAATTTTTCAAAAGAACTTCTCAAAGACTTCTCGAAGACTTCTCAAAAGATTTTCAAAAGACTTCAAAAAGATTGCTAAACCTACCTAAGGCTAGACAAAGCCTGCCACGATTAAAATTGGAGAAAAGGAGCAAACAAATAAAGTAAAGAGGATGAACTACTCCATCCCAAGGCACCTTGGGCTTCAAAATTAAGAAGACTATCATGTGAGAGGTAAGGAGGAGATAAACACAAAAATGCCTTTGGGGATACTGTTTAGACATGCTCACTCTTTCTCTAAACAAAATCATTAACTTAAATATGAAAGAGCTTTTTCGCAATTTCTCTTATCTCTACGGCTCTACTACCAAACTAAATCTTCTCCAACTTGAAGTTGACATTTGATGACATGAAATGTGATTGATTTATTCCATTTTTCCAATGAAATAATTGAATACAAAAAAAAAAAAAAAAATTGTGCTAAGAGTTGAACTTCGTTTTAATAAATTGTGTTAGAAACTAATTTTGTAGTAATTATTTTGTTAAATTAATGTTGATTACAATGTTATTTTTTAGTTACATGTTTATTAAGTGAATTTTTTTAAATTTTAAAATGTCACGTCAATAGATTTAATAAAAAATTTAACAATATTAATAATTGGTCCTAAATTATGCCTTGCTTCATAGTCATTTTTTCACGGGATTTCTTAATTTTTGAATTTATATTTTAATTAGACTTTTAACTTAGATCTAAGTTAGTCTTTAAACTTTTAGGTAGTGTTTGAAAAACAATCGAATAATTGAATTATTTTGTAATTGTTGGTGGCGTGTTTGGATAACCATTGCAATTGGTTGATCCCATTGAATTTGGTTTAATTGGGGTATCCTAATTACACTTACGAATTCTTAGGGGAATGTGAGAATTAGAGTAATTGCGTAGATAATTACACCCAAACCAATATTTTTATACAATATATATATATATATATATAAGCATGAACACATATGAGTGTTTGGGATGGTTATGGCAAAATAATATTATATTATAAAAATAATTTGTGTATGTATAAAGTTTTATAAAAAATTATATTATTTAAATAATAAAAATTGTAAAATTACGGTAAAAAATTTTATTATAAAAATAATTTAAGTGTTATAATATCATAAAATATAGACATAACTTATTTATATATCCATACTATATATTATAAAAATAATAAACTTATTCATAAATAAATGTTATAATTTTTTTATCATAACTTATTTAATAAAAATAACATTTTAAAGTTACTAAAATTATATTATTTGCAATTTATAATTTTTTAAAAGGTTATATATTATAAATTTTAATTATTTTTACTTAATTAACGTATTATAAAATGAATATAACTTAATATAAGTATTTCTCAAAATTAATTTTTTTAATAATTAAAGCTATAGATTATTTGAACTATAAACTTAAATATTAAAAGATTGATACTAATTACTCAAATAAAAATGATTTTCTTGCACTATATAGTGGAATATAATACCATTTGACATAATGGTATCAAACACAAATACCATCGACAGATCGTAAATTTTTTAATACGAGATATTTAAAGCTATAAAATGTGATTGAGAAAATAGTTATATTATTCTAAAAAGTATTTCTCGTATTAACAACATCACTGTATTTTTTCATCATTAATTGAAGGGAAGCAGTCTTCGAAATCAACCACAATGTCGATTACTTCTTCCATGCCTCCATGGTTGAACACTGTAGATTTTTAAAGGGCTTTTAAGGTTTCAACTTGTGTAGGAGTAGGACGGGAGGGGTTTATATAAAGGAGGTTCTTGAAGGGGACAATAATGGAGACAGGGGAAAAAAAATGGGGATTTTCCAGGAAAGAGTGGAGCCATTGCAGACAATTTACAGTAAAGATAAAGTTTTGTGGTTCTAACTACTAGGGTGAGCTTCTTGCACCATTTTTTCTTTACATTTCCTACTTCCTGGAAGCTGCATGATATATATATATATATATATATATAAAGTAATTGATATGGCATTATAAATTGTCTAATAATGTTGTCAATTTTGGCATTATAAAGGTGTTGTACTTTTATTAAATATTTGTAAAAAATTACGTATTTAGAATATATAATTACGTTTAAAATTCACATATAATAAATAAATAAAACTATATATATGAAATATACATGGTGGGTGAAAATTTTGTGTAATAATATTAAAAACATGAGAAATGAAAAAATGAAGCTCTAAGTGTTCATGAGATTAGATCGGGTTTGGGTTGAACCTAAGTATGATATTAATACACTTTATACTTGTCTAACCCCAATTCGGTTCAAAGTATGAGTTTAAAATTTTTTCCAAGCTTACTTCATATTTGTAAATAGCAAACCCGAGATTATTTTAGACTCATCTGTATTTTTAAAAAAATTTAAAATATATATTTATATTATTTTTAATTTAATATTTAATATTTAATAATTTATATAATTTTTATATATAGTCATCTTAACATTTTTTAATGTTTACATTATATTAGTATTATATAATATTATTTATTTAATTTTTTATTTATTATAAATGACATAATATATAAAATAACATAATATAAAATATTACAAATTTATAAAAAATAGGGTCGGGGTTGGGGTTGTTGGGAAGAAACCGAACAACCGAAACAAAGCGGAAGCAAAACCGTGTTCTTTCTCTCCTATAACTCTTGTCAAATATTATGGCAAGCACAATAGCACAAAAATATGTTCTCTAGCAACCTATCAACCACAAATCAACCAATGCAACCACAACAAAAATGATAAATAGAGACACCGATATTTTTACGTGGAAAACCCTCTAAATCAAGGGTAAAACCACGGACTTTAGAGTCCGATCAAAAGCTCCACTATAATCAAATGTTCAGCTACAAAATTACAATATCAAGCCTACAACAAGCATTCAACTCCAACAAGGCTAACAATATGTAATCTTTAGCAAAAGAGAGAAAAATTGGAGAACATCACCAAAATCGAAGCTGCTGTAAAACGGGTATTTCTGACGCTACAGGTCTCAGATGAAAAATCCGACCGTACAAAGTCAAGAACACCCTGTCGCCTAGCTGCTGTCAAAAAATCAGCTCAATCGAACCACGGATGGACCTCCGATCGAAGAGATGATCACAGCTGCAAATGAGAAAAATTCTGCTTCAAAGCTCTCTGTTTTTCTTTTTCTCCCCTCTTGAAAATCTCTTAAAATCTGATTTTTTGCTCTCTCTCTCTCTCATTTAAAATTGGCTGCCCATAAATCACGTAAAAAAAAAGGAACAAAAGGAAATAAAAAAAATGCCATAAAGCATGGCAGATTTTGAGGGATTCCCACATAGTGGTACCCTCCCAACAAATCTCCCCCTCCGACTATGTGGGGAATGCCTCCATACCGGAGATCAAACAACATGCTTCAAATTTTCCTCTTGGTAGAGCCTTCGTCAACATATCAGCACCATTATCATCAGTATGTATCTTCTCAAGCTCTAATGACTTAGCTTCAAGAACATCTCGTATCCAATGGTACCTTACATCAATATGCTTAGATCTAGCATGAAAAGTTGGATTCTTACCAAGATGAATAGCACTGGCTATCACAATACAGGACATACTTTTCACGAGTAAAACCGAGCTCATGCATAAACTTCTTCATCCAAAGCATCTCCTTGCACGCTTGGTTCTTTGCAATGAACTCGATTCGGTGGTAGACAATGCAACACACTTTTGCAATCTTGATTGCCATGCCACACTCCCCGCATAAGTGATCAAGTAACTCAAGTAGATCTCCTCGAGTCAATATCTCCACCATATCGAATCAGATAACCAACAAGAATAGGTTTCTCATTCAAACAAAGTTTCATGTTGGAAGTGCCACGAAGATATCTCATAATCCACTTCTTTGCATTCCAATGCTCTCTGCTGGATTAGAAAGAAAACATTGACTGTATTAACGGCATAAGCCAAGTCGGCCTCGTACAAACCA
Source organism: Gossypium rotundifolium (assembly GCA_025506655.1). Classification (NCBI taxonomy): domain Eukaryota; kingdom Viridiplantae; phylum Streptophyta; class Magnoliopsida; order Malvales; family Malvaceae; genus Gossypium; species Gossypium rotundifolium. The sequence continues at coordinate 195,674,040 of CP106729.1, read as the reverse complement.
TTGCATACATCGACTCCCCACTATTTGAAGAGTAAGGAATTTTCGCATCTCTTCCTTCTCCTTTTCGTGGAAGGACTATGCTTAATACTCAATCAAGTGTGTAGCAAAGGAAGTGCTCACCGCTTTAGCTTTGTCCATCTTGAACCTTTGAAGTACTTTCTCGATGTACCTCTCTTGTGATAACCATAATTTCTTGGCCTTTCTATCACGTGTCAACTTTATGCCAAGAATTTGCTTTGTCGCCCCAAATCCTTCATTGCAAAGGATTTACTCAACTCTTCTTCAACTTCTCAATTCTAGAAGCATTCGACCAACAATAAGCATGTCATCAACATAGAGCAAAAGAATTATAAAATCGTTACGGAGAATCTCTTAATAAATACACAATGATCGAAGTAGTCTTCTTGTAGCCTTGCTCCCCATATGAGACTCAAACTTCTTGTACCATTGCCTTGGAGCTTGCTTCAAACCATACAAGCTCTTCTTCAATGCACACATAGTCTTCTTTCCTTGTGCAACAAACCCTCCGGTTGCTCCATGTAAAGCTCTTCTTCTAAGTCACCATGAAGAAAAGCGGTTTTCAAATCCATTTGTTCAACTTCTAAGTCATAACAGGCTGCCAAACTCAGTATAGTTCTGATAGAGGACATCTTCACAACCGGAGAAAATATTTCTTCAAAATCAACCCCTTTTACGAGTATAACCCTTGACGACCAATCTAGCCTTGTATCGTGGAGATGAAGACTTCTCTTCTTGCTTCAACTCAGTAAACCCACCGATTCTTCAAGGCTCTTTTGCCTTTGGGCAATTTTACCAACTCAAAGGTATGGTTCTCATGCAAGGATTGAAGTTCGTCTTTCATCGCTTCAACCCATCGATCTTTGCATTCACCTCCATAGCCTCTTCATAACATTCGTGTTCTCCCCGTCAGTCAAAGAACATATTCATCGAAGAATATCGGCGGAAGATCGTCGATCTCGGAAGACCTTGAAGTGGAATTGGTGGAGCTACGGTGCTTGTTGTTGATCATTCACAACATCATCCATGGGAGCATCAAAGTCACCTATATCCCGATGGTCATGAGAACATCACCATGCACATCATCACGGATAGGATCCGGTGAAGAGTTTAGGGAACCGGATTCACATCGATCAAATCACCACTATCTTGTGAATTCGCTTTCTCCGTCTTATCAATGTCATCGATGGTCCGATCCTCAATGAAGACAACATCTCCGCTTCTCACGAGTTTCTTCCGAGCGGGATCATAGAGTCTATAACCAAACTCACCATCTAGACCATAACCAATGAAGATGCATTGTCGAGTCTTGGCATCCAACTTGGATCTTTCATCCTTTGGAACATGAACAAATGCTTTACAACCGAACACACGTAGGTGATCGTATGACACATCTTTGCCAAACCAAACTCTATCGGCACATCACCGCAAAGGAACACTAGGTGACAAATTTATCACATGTGTCCATTGTATTCAAAGCTTCACCCAAAATGATCTGGCGACTTTGAATCGATAACAAACATCGACTCTCTCAATCAATGTTCGGTTCATTCTTTCACTAACCCATTTAAGCTGTGGAGTCTTTGGTGGTGTTCTCGATGTCCGATTCTGTCGCAGACAATACTCATGAAATGGCCCTGTACTCGCCACCATTATCGAGACGAATGCACTTCAACTTCTTCCCTATTTCCTTTCAACTGATGCTTGAAACTGTTTAAACACCTCAAAGACTTGATTTTAGACTTTAAAGTGTAAACCCATAGCTTTCTCGAGCAGTCATCAATGAAAGTCACAAAATAAAGTGCACCGCCAAGTGACCTTACTTTTATCGGACCATAAACATCCGAATGAACCAACTCTAGCAACTCGATCTTCTATGAGAAGGACGGCTTCTAAAAGAAACTCTTCTCTGTTTACTGCTAGACAATGAGCACAATCCTTGATGTAGCATTCTTCAAACTGACAGTTGATTCTTCTTCGCTAAACAATTAAGCCCTTCTCACTCATGTGACTAAGTCGTTTATGCCACAACTCGGTTGAGTGTGATTCACCGTCACATTCACCGCTCTCGAGAAGTCAAGCTTGCATCAAATATAAATTTGAGCTCTTCTTTCCTCGAGCCACAACCAAGGAGCCTTTAGTCAGCTTCCACTGCCCTTCACTGAAGGTGTTACAGAATCCCTCATCATCAAGCTTTCCTGCAGAGATCAAATTCAAACGAATATCTGGTGCGTGTCTGACATCCTTGAGAATTAACTTTGTTCCATTGTTACTCACCAAGTGAACATCTCTCATACCAACAACCAGAACCAAACCATTATTACCCATCTTCAATACCCCAAAATTACCAGGAGTATAAGATGTGAAGAAATCCTTCCTCGACGTGACATGAAGTGATGCACCAGTATCAATCACCCAACTAGTCTCGTCACATGCTAGGTTGACCAAATTCTCATCACGAATGACCAACAGATCTTCACGAGTAGCAGTAGCAACACGCTCGAATTTTTCATCATCATTCCGATCGTGTTTATCACCACCTTTGTTCTCTTTCTTCCACTTGAAGCAATATTTCTTGATATGGCCTTTCTTACCACAATGATGACACTCAAGATTCTTGTATCTCGATCTTGACTTGCTTCGGCCTTTATCTCTACTCTTTCCATCTTTGTCTCTGTTCCTTCCCCTGTTCTCGGTAACCAACACCTCGGACTGTGATGTAGAACCCTGAGATCGTCTTCTGACCTCTTCATTCAACACACCACTCTTAGCCAAATCCAAGGTAATAATACCCTTTGGGGCAGAATTAATGAGCGAAACCCGAAAAGTCTCCCAAGAGTCCGGTAGAGTAGCAAGCAACCAAAGCCCTAAAATCTCGTCATCAAATTTGACACCCATACCAAGCAACTGATTCATCACGCTCTGAAATTCACTCACATGGTCAGCTATAGACGTTCCTTCTTTGTATTTCAACGCCATCATTTTCTTCAGCAAAAATAACTTGTTATTGCCCGATCTCGAAGCATACAAGCTTTCAAGCTTCTCCCACAATGTTCGAGCATGTGTCTCCTGATCAATGTGGTTGTAAACATTTTCTTCAACAAATTGCGAATAAAGCCGCATACTTGTTGATGCTCAAATTCCATTCTTCATCACTTTTTGAATCGGGTTTTGAGTAGCAAATCTAGGAAGATCTGAGCCTTCACAAACAACAAGTCCTTCATTTTATTCCGCCAAAGTTGATAATTTGTGCCATTCAACATAATCATCTTGCTTGTATTGATTTCCATAATTATTTGATGAATAACCGAGCTCGATACAGCTTTGTTGGGAAGAAACCGAACAACCAAACAAAGCGGAAGCAAAACGTGTTCTTTCTCTCCTATAACTCTTGTCAAATATTATGGCAAGCACAATAGCACAAAAATATGTTCTCTAGCAACCTATCAACCACAAATCAACCAATGCAACCACAACAAAATGATAAATAGAGACACCGATATTTTTACGTGGAAAACCCTCTAAATCAAGGGTAAAAACCACGGACTTTAGAGTCCGATCAAAAGCTCCACTATAATCAAATGTTCAGCTACAAAATTACAATATCAAGCCTACAACAAGCATTCAACTCCAACAAGGCTAACAATATGTAATCTTTAGCAAAGAGAGAAAAATTGAGAACATCACCAAAATCGAAGCTGCTGTAAAACGGGTATTTCTGACGCTACAGGTCTCAGATGAAAAATCCGACCGTACAAAGTCAAGAACACCCTGTCGCCTAGCTGTTGTCAAAAATCAGCTCAATCGAACCACGGATGGACCTCCGATCGAAGAGATGATCACAGCTGCAAATGAGAAAAATTCTGCTTCAAAGCTCTCTTTTTTCTCTTTTTCTCCCTCTTGAAAATCTCTTAAAATCTGATTTTTGCTCTCTCTCTCTCATTTAAAATTGGCTGCCCATAAATCACGTAAAAAAAAGGAACAAAAGGAAATAAAAAATGCCATAAAGCATGGCAGATTTTGAGGGATTCCCACATAGTGGTACCCTCCCAACAGGGGTCGGGCTCAGGCCTTAAATATTCAAGCTCAAGCTCGACTCATATTTTAAACGAGTATAATATTTTTTTACCTAAATCCTCCCAAATTTAAAGTAGGCTCGTGAGCAAATCTAAGCTCTAGCTATACCGTAAAGTTGAAGTTTTATTCTATGTTGATGGCATGGATTCAAATTTCATCATTTTCAATTTTTTTATTAGTTTTATTTAAAATATAAAAAGACAAAGTATTACATTGACAACAATATTATGTTTTATAAATTTATAATGTTTTATATTATTTTTTATATATTATATAATTTATAACACATAAAAAATAAATAATAATATATAATATTACTACAATATGAACATTAAAAATATTAAGATGACTATATATAAAATTTAATAAATATAAATATAAATATTAAATATTAAATATTAAATTAGAAATCATATAACTATATTTTTTATTTTTTTTAAAAAATATGGATGAGCCTAAAATGATCTCGGGTTAGCTATTCACAAATATGGGGCAAGCTTGAAAAAAAAAACTAAACCCAAATTTTGAGCCGAATTGAGGTTGGACAAGCATAAAGTATGTTAATATCATGCCTGAATCCGACTCAAACCCGACCTAACCCATGAACACCAAAAACTTCCTTTTTTATTTTTTTAATATTATTACACAAAAATTTTCTCCCATAAATATTGCGCATATTTCATTTTGTCCATATTGCATATCTATAATTATTATTATTAATTTTATTTATTATATATAAACTTTAAATACACGTCTATATTCTAAATACCTAATTTTCTACCAGCATATAATAAAATTTAATAAAAGTGCAACACCATTATAATGCCAAAATTGATAACATTATTAGACAATTTATAATGACATCATGCAGCTTCCAGGAAGTAGGAAATGTAGTGAAAAAATGGTGCAAGAAGCTCACTCCAGTAGTTAGAACCACAACTTTATCTTTACTGTAAATTGTCTGCAATGGCTCCACTCTTTCCTGGAAAATCCCCATTTTTTTCCTCTATCTCCATTATTGTCCCCTTCAAGAACCTCCTTTATATAAACCCCTCCCGTCATACTCCAACACAAGTTAAAACCTAAAGAACCCTTTAAAAATCTACAGTGTTCAACCATGGAAGAAGTAATCGACATTGTGGTTGATTTCGAAGACTACTTCCCTTCAATGATGGAAAAATACGGTGCGGAATGGTTGTTGGGAGAAGTATGCAATGGGTTCAGGCTATTGATGGATGCGGAAAAAGGGGTGATAACGTTCGAGAGCTTGAAGATAAAGAGCGCGATGTTAGGGTTGGGAGATATGGAAGATGATGAAATTGTTTGCATGTTGAGTGAAGGAGATTTGGATGGAGATGGTGCTTTGAACCAGCTCGAGTTTTGTATTCTCATGTTTAGGTTAAGTCCTGGACTGGTTTAATGAGAGACAGAAGAAGCATGCAACAATGTTAATAAAAAAAAAAAAAAAAATTCAAGTTTCCTCCATCTTCATTACTCTTCTTTCCTTGTATGATATTCCCAACTTTCTCAATTCTAACATTAATGAAGTTTATCTTCTATCAGTTAAATTGATATTTTAAAAAATAATATTTAAAAAATTTTGAGAATTAAATTTATTATTATATCAATGTAAAATTAATGAAAATTATTAATTATCATAAATAATTATTTAATTCTAAAATTAGTAAAATTAAGTTACTAATTTACATCTTTTTACCAATATTTTTTTGACATTTACTTTCTAATGATGCAGTCTTCAGTTACTTGATGGGTTTTGTAAAATAAAATATAAAATATGTATGTTTTTTCGTGGCCACATCCATGCAAACATTTCATAATTCAAGTAGTCTCACACATATACACCCAACAGTCGTCAATCAAACACTCATCTTAGAGCAGATGGCATTCCATCTGTCTAAAATGTATGATGTGTGGATTAAATCGATTTTAAAATTTAATTAAACTAGATTTTATAATATTTTTAATCCGTTTTCAAAAGAACTTATTGTGTTCTTTAATTGCTTGAATAATTTAGAGTGGAGAAAAAAAACTACTAGTACTGAGGTTAAAATTAAAAAGAAAAAAAGAAAAGGAAAAATTGAGTAAAAATTTGTGTAATATTTTATAATATAGCAATAAATTTAAATAAGTTTTAATACATTAATAATTCATATTAAATAGATTTCAAGCATTTATTTAGGAAAAACAACCACCAAATTTATTATAATTATAATAATAACTACCCTTGAAAGCATAGTATAAAAACAAGCAAAAACAAAATATTAAGGGAAAAATGTAGTATTAGAGATTAAAATGTTTGAATACCAATGTTATTGAAGCCACTCTATAAAAGACTGAAAGGAGTTGCCTAAAATTTTCCAACTGAAATTGTATTATAGTTTTCACTTATAATTTCAGCTATTAATCCTCTCAAAAAAGTATAAGTAACCCATGTCCTTGGGTGTATTGATCGAAGCACCAACCTTATCATCATTGAAAATCACCCATCTACCATCTTTCAGGATGTGAGCAACATAATGGCCACACTGAGTTGAGGTTCCGATGTGACTCACTATTCCGAACAGCCGATATCCTTTGCATTGACAAAAACATTGCAGCAATGGGTTAGAAGTCCATAAACCAGACGATCATTTAAGTGTGAAACACGTTGACAAGATAAGTTGAAGACTTGAGAAAAAGAGACTCACTCCCTCCTCCGTCCGGCAGTCCTGCATCGACTGGAGTAGATGGGCCGTTGCTTGATGCATTTGTATCCATAGCTGATGAAGCAGAGACATTGGGATTGTTAAATATCCAGTCTGTTGCTTTTTCAATGTCCCCACCCTGTGAAAAAATACATGTGCCCACAGTTACGAATTTCTCGAGTGTAAGTAAACAGATTACAGAACAACAATTTCCAAATCTGCAAAAGAAATGAAATGCTGTAAAGACTTTACCGATGCTTTCAATGCCATTCGAGCAATTTCTTCTTGAAATCCAAACGAAATCAAGGTATCAACTTTTGATTGGTCGATAGATATCTCAGCACTTTGACCCCCATGGGAGATAGGAGCATCTATATCTGAAAAGATACAACAATGATTATCATTTGGATGCAAAGCTATTCGTATACTGGTCAATGAAGATTCAAGATAATGCTCATAACGCTAAACTCAAGAGTACCTGGATCATCCATGTGTGAAAGCAACCAATTCATTGCCTCTTCCACACCAGCATTTAAAGTGTTTATGGCAGCTTTCTGACAATGAAGCTGGTTAAACCCCATTGAGGCAAGCTGGGCAACAATTGCTTCATCGGCCACAGGCTGACTTGATTCCGCCACACCCTCAGGAGCTATGCAGTAGAAATAAAGAGAAATCAAGAACAAAAATTTACAAATCAGGAATTCTCTTTTACATCACCGCCTTCCCATTTCAATTATCACTTATGGAATCCGTTAATTCACATACCAGCCTCTGGCAACAGTTCTTCCCCAGGTTGAAGGCCCTTGCTGCGCATGTGGCTTATATCTATGACGTCAGGGACATCTATGTAGACATCTGAATGGACGAAAAAGTAGATGATGAATATCAATTCAAAAGTAATGTGCACTGTAAGTAACAACGTCATAAAATTACCAAGCTTTTTAGGCACCCAGCCGGCCTCCATGACAAACTTCCTCATGTGCAATACCAAATAATCGGGGAATGAAGTTAAACCAGCAGTCCTGTTGAGTAAAATACAAAAGATATTCCATGTTAAGAAAAGAATACTAAGATTGCAGGTCTGAAACCTTTGTTCAAAATAGCATCAATTATCTGTATTGTCGTCTTTTATTATTATTGGAAAATATATACTTATCTTGGACCCTTCTCCAAAAGTATACATTACTAAGGGATTGAAAGGCCATTAGAGAGCAAAAATCTTACTTGATAGCTGTTGTCTTAGCCTTCAATGCGGAGCTGTAAAAATCTGGTATCTCCTCTGGAGCTGCAAAGTTCGCTAAGCATGCTTCTAGAGGTACCCTTGGACGAACAATTTCATCGCTGGATCTGTAAAACAAGGCATCCTAAGAAAAGGCCTACACTCTACAGAAGGCTACAAGTATCAAATAAGACCATAGGAACTTACACATCCTTCCCTTCAGAAATCTTTTCAGCTTTGCTTTTGTTAAAAGCTTCCAGTTCTTCTGAATTTTTCATAGAATAAATCATTAGAAATAAATGAAATATGCGCACAAACATGAATATACATATAGAAATCAAAACTTACCTTTATTGGTAGCCTCATGCAGTGGAATATTCAAAGAAAGAATGTAGTCAAGCCTTTTATTGTAAGCAACCTTCCCGGATGAACATAAGATACGCTCTTCAACACCAAACTTGAAACTCCTCGAGGGATCCAGTTCAGGTTTCACGGCATTAGAACGTTCAACTTGGTCAAGAAAATGAAGGAAGAACTCCAGGGCATCCTACAGATAATTCGAGTATCAATGTAAGTAACTGATGGCTACATATAGGTAAAACCATGAGCCCCGAGAAATATCCTACCGTGCAATGAAAGAATTAACCCACAAAAGCCCAGATTGCAATCATGGACATCTCAATTAAAAAAGTAGATATATATACAATTAGAACCTTTAAGCCCTATTCTTTATGGAATCTAAAAGAATCGTTTTTACTTTACTGCAAAGGTAGAAATTTCAAGCTAATGCTAGAAACCAAATAATAATTCCGTAGTCAAATTAGCAGGATCAGCATACCTGTTGCCTCACGGTAGAAAACTCGGGATGGCTGGCTGCAATAACGGCTTTGAACATGCGAGGAGGGATCCCTTCCTGTTTCTAATATTTTCAGAAGGTTGACAAATGAAAAAGAAGTTAACAGACAACTGTCAAAATCGTTCAAACACAGCACATAGAAATTATACTAATTTTACTGAAAATTTAATACAAAGATTCATGTTAAGAATATTAGTTGCATAGTGCGAATTCTATTGCTAAACTTCTAGATTGCAAATACACTTATATCACAATATACATGGCAATTCAGTGGTGCCATCTAAGAATTTCCAAGATCAGAACAATCATGGCAGAGATATAAAGTGGGAAGCTTACAGCATCTTTTACTGAGGGTGCAGTCGTTTCACCTTTCTGGATGATAGAACAAACTAAATCAATTAATTCATTAATCAGGGAAAATAACAAACTATACTAAGGAATAGATTGATACGGTTGCTGTACCTCTACTGCTGGAAAAGAATATTTACCGGAGAGCAAACCATGTGCCAGTTTCGTTCTGCCACACAGCCAGAAAGTGGTTATGTAATCATAAGAATAGAGATGAGGCAAAAGAATAAGAAACTGCTTATTAAATACAAAACAGAACAGAACCGGCAAGAAAATGCCAACGCAATAAACTTAACAACCACACATATCAAAATAAGAAGAAAACCATGCGTATATTGTATTTAAAAATACATAACAAACAACCATGTGATCTTTGTCAAGAAAGACACCAACAAAACCCCATCGGAGCTACCAACATTTGAGAACTATTTTAACACATAACATATTGAAATTAGAAATTAATATCCAAAACAATGGCAACTTACAGCTGCATATTGAGATCTACAGTTGGATCAGCTGGGGCTGTCTCAAAAGCCATTTTTAAGCTTTGGTTCATATAGTATCTGATAGCAAGCAAAAAAATAAAAAGGCAAGAAAGGCAAATAAGCATAATAAATTCCAATTTTAAGTGAATTTACAATATTAGCATTATAATTTACCGTCTACAAAATGACTGTGTTGAAAACACAACTTGCATGGTTGCAGCCATGTAGCAGCTGCATGAGAACAAATTTAGCTAATCAGAAACATTATATAATTATATAGTTACTGGTAGCCATAGCCCTAATCATGATCAACATTACCTGTTTCCAAGATTCACAAGACCTGTATAACCTGGTCCGAAAATTGGTTCCACAACCTGCCCACTTTCCTGAATTCTATCCCAATCAAAGTTGGTATTCTGGTCAAGCTCCCTTTCAGCAGTTGTCATTTCAGTCTGGAAACAATGAAAGACTTTAATTTCTAATCAAATGACACTAAATCATTTATAAACACTTCAAACCTTCTCTTATCTTCTCTTATGGTAAAGCTTGAAACTTACATTCTACAGTAACGATATCATTTGTTTACCGCTTAAGCTGATGTTGGTCAAGATTTATACAGAATATAGTTGTATTTAAAATGTAACATTTGTTTACAGAAACTCCAACCATAATAAAAAATTACAAACCTTAAGGCTGACACAGTCACTTTTAGCAAATGTTGTCATTAAAAATGTAATAATTACATGACAAAGTTTATACATACCAACATATCAGAAGAGGGATTCTATGAAAAGGGAATGGATATCGAACTTAAGGTTTCGCAAACACTTTCTGAACATTCGAACAAAAATGAAACCATAGGGATAATAAACGAAAAAGTACAATTGCATAACAAAATTCCAAATTCACCTTAAAGGCAGCAAATAATTAATCGACAGAAAACAGCTAACCTTTTGCAATGATGAGAAATCAATACCAAAATATGCCAAATGTTGAGCTAGAAGAGGGTCTATAACACTATCATCCTCTGGGTAAGAGAAAACATCTGAAATGCCACAATAAGTTACCCATGGTAAGTTCTGACAAATGCCACTACCAATGCTCAAAAGAAAGATAATCATAGAACTGCAGTTCAGACTTTCAGTGCCACAAACCAAAGTTCTAATACAAAGATATCTAAGGTTGAAATCCCAAGGGTAACTGAGGAAAATAGTTTGTAACCATTGTGGATCAATAAGAAGTTACTAAAATGACACCAGAAATAAACGCACACAGACAGTGAAATACAAGAAAACCTTACCTGCAGCATCCAGATCAGAGGTAATTGTCCCAAGCTTTACAGCTAGTGGATAGCCAGTCTCCTTGTAGTACTCAATCGCATGGTTGTTACCACCAGTTCCACCCCAATTTCTCCTCCCACAGAGGATCATTCCATCAGTAAGATTTAGCCATAGATTATCTCTTTTATCACACTTAGCACATTTCCAACCAGATGGGGGAACAACAACATTGCCAATTTGCCGCAAATCCATTGCATATGCACTTATTTGCTTCTTATCAGCTGTCCAGGCTGCAACTTGCTCTTTCCGTTCAGCACCCTCAGCCATTAAAATAGCATCAACTGCCAACCTTACCTACAGTATTCGTATTGGATAACCAAGCTAGGTTACTTTCCAAGATGAAGAATATGTACTTCTGATTTAAAATTCTTTAAAAATAAAAAATGAGACAATCCATACCTTCTCAGGCAACTCCACAGATGGAAAAGGAAGAGTTACATAGCTAGGCAAAATGACTATTTTGTGAGTTTCTTCATATTCTGGTTCATTGTTGTCAAATCCACCATCAACACCTGTAAATCAAATTGCATGGATATTACTATTTAGCCACAACAGATAGTACTAGGGCAATAAAATCATTCAGAAAACATTTGAACCTTCAAAACTTTTACTTTTATCATTTTGTAGCTCTCACATGGGTTCCAGATGCAGAGTCCAATGGGAACAAGACATGCAATAGCTCTAATTCTCTAAACGTGCTAGTAGATGGAAAAACTAGATCCAACTTCTTTTATTAACAGCTGCAAGCATCATTTTATGCTGTAACTCGTGATCAAAGAAATTAAAGTCACTGGCCATAGTAGTTTCAACTCAAAAGTGTCAGACATGATTATGTATTTGACATAGGCACTTCAATGTTTTCCCTTTATACTTGGAACCCCAGAACATTATACAAAATATCTATGCTTTGAGATCTCCAATACGTATCAAGAGTGAGCAAAACAAAATAGGAACCACTCTCAGTTCCATTGTTATCAAGGACATGCAATATGCACTCAAGGCGCTAGAACAATTATATTGCTTAAGGCACAATAAAAGGCCTTGCTGGTGTTAAGTAAGGCACGATATGTATACACTATACACCACCAACATGAACAATAACATGATAACATAATGTTCACAAACAGCAAATAATAACAAATATTGTAAAAAGTACCAATAGCCAACAGTGTGGGTTTCTTCAAAGGCCTATCTTCAGAAACCAACTTTTTGTTTGCTTAATATGCAGATACACAGGATTTCCAGTCTTTTCATAATTCCAACCCACATAATCTTTCCCAAACGCTAGAAACGTATTCATATCAACAAATAATCCTCCTTCTGACCTCTGCAAAAAAAATTCAATCACATTTAATATTTCTTTAAAAATCTTGAACCAAACAAAACCTAAAAAAAGTTCAAAACTCAAGCAAAACAATCTGAGCTTTTACTAACTATCTCATAAACAAAACAAATTGAAACACTCAAAGGTCAAAACAAATAGCCTATCAACATGGTATTTTTCAGTCACAAGCAATCAAGTAGTTTCTCAAGAAACAAACAGATAACAACAACAACAACAAAAAGAGTACCGGAGAATCGAAGGAGAGGCAGCATTCTTGCTTGTAGATACGATTGGTGGGTTCAGGGATCCGAACCCGAGAGAGATTGGATCGGAGCAGGTCCATAGGGTTTATGCCTTCCATTTGTTTTCTTTCTCTTCCTTGATTTGGTCTTTTAGGAGAGAAAAAAGAGGGCAAGAATCAGATTTTTGCCCTAAAGTTCAAGCAAATGCAGAGACTGTGTTTTTTCGCCGAAAGATTGAATTTTCTTTTTTCTTTTTAACGTTTTTTTCTTATCGAGAGAGAAAGGGAGTGATGAGTAAGCTTTTAAAACAAGGGTCTTTGCTAAATCAACTCAAAACCCCCCTTTTGGACTGCAAAATTAAAATAAAAGTAAATGTACAACATTTGAAAATAAGAGCAAATTTGGCGAAAATGTTAGATTTTTAAAAATATTTTAAGGAAATGATTTTTTCGATATTTTAGAAAATATACTTATACTCAATGACAAAATCACTCACATTTAACTATCTAATTAAACGAGTTGTTAAAAAAGTTAAAAAGCACTCTTAAGTAAGGGCCGGTTTGATAATATTTTTAAGAAATGTTTTTGAAAATATTTTTGAGAAATACTTTTAAAAAGTACTTTTAAGAAGTATTTTGAAAAATTTAAGTGTTTGGCATTCTTGTCAAAAAGTACTTTTAAGTAAAATGTCTATTTTAGACATGATATTATAAAAGAATAAATATGTATTTAAATAATATTCAAATTAGTTAATATTATGATATTTTAACAAAATATAAAAATAATTTATTATAATTTATGTTAATATTTTAATAAATAATATTAATTTTAAATATTTTTAAATAATTAATATTAATTATTTATTAAATTTAATTAGAATATTTTCTTGAATTAAATCTTGCAATTTCATAACCAAAAAAAACCCAACCAAATTCCTTCAATTTTTATTCACCAAAAAGCAAAAGAAAAACACTCAACGTCTCTCTGTTAATACTCGAAAACAAGCTTTGTTTTTTCGTTGTTTATTTTGCTCAATCACTTCAAACCCAGATCTATAGTCTCATTGTTTCTCCAAAAAAAATATGGCTGAAAATTGCACTAGAAAGTTGATAGTCGAAATCTGCAATGCCAAGAACTTGATGCCAAAAGATGGTCAAGGAACGACAAAGTGCTTATGCCATAGTTGATTTTGATGGTCAAAGAAGGAGGACAAAGACCAAGTTCGAGATTTAAATCTGTTTGGGATGAAAAGTGGAGTTTTAGTTCATGATATTGAATCCATGGTCTTTGAGATGTTGGGGATTAATTTGTACAGTGATAAAAAAATGGGGAAACGAAGCACGCTTTTGGGTAAAGTGAAGTTGGCTGGCAGTGTTTTTGTTAAAGCAGGGGAATAGACTCTGGTTTATTATCCGTTGGAGTTAAAGGTGAGATTGGAGTTAAAGTTTTTTATGTTGATGAAGAAGCGTCGTCGGCACCTGCGGAACCTGCGACTGAGCAGAAAGTAGAGACGGCTGAGGAGAAGCCAAAGGAAGAGGAAGATAAAAAGGAGGAAAATGTGGAGGAAAAGAAAGAAGAAGAAGATCACAAAAACATAATCACAGAACCAAAAAAACAAAATCAAATCGTGCAAAAAACCAGATCACGGAATGAATACCGAATAAGTTTAAAAACAAGGATAAAATTATAAAATATCATCCAAGAAGTACTTTTGGCTGAGAAAAGCCAGAAATTTCTTCATCTCCATTTCTGCAAAAGCACTTTTCTTAAGTTAAAAATATCAAACAAAAGTTGTTTGTTCTCTAATGCTTCTTTTGCAAAAGTGCTTTTTTGAGCAAAAGCTCATCTAAAACGGAATAACGAACAGGCCTTAAGTCATGCTTCCAACTAAATACGTTTCATTTCGTTTTTTCTCTTCAAAATTGATATATTTCTCTATATATCACATAAATTAACTCATTCCATAAATTTTTCTTTAGAGGTTGCGGATTCTCAATTTTTTTTATTTTGACCTCAAAAATATTGGATTTTTGGAAAATAGATGTGATTCTTTTTAGGGTAAACTATTAAAATAGTCGTTTTTGTTTATCACAGGTTACATTTTAGTTATTTATGTTTGAGATGTTAAGTTTTAGTCTATTTCGTTATCGTGTTATAACATTTAAGTTGATGTGGCACATTAAATCATCATTTCAAACAAAAATTTTAGGTTAATTTATACAATTAGTCCTCATATTTTTTCGTTTTAAGCAGATTAAATTTTTTCTTTTATATTCTTTTAACTTTTATTTTATTTCATTATTTTCCATTTTCTTCTGCTTCTTTCTCTATTTTCCTCTTTTCTTCATTTCTTTTAACGTAATTTTCATATATTTGTCATTTGTTAAAACTAGTCATCTTTTTTTTGAGCAATTTAATTTTTTTTCGAGTGATGCAAGCTTATAGACTAGTTTTAACAAATAGAAAACATAGAAAAACTACATCAAAAGAAATTGAGAAAGGAGAAAAACAAAGGGAGAAACAAAAGATAATGGAAAATAAAGAATAAAAAGAAAGTTAAAAGAACATAAAAG
Organism: Gossypium rotundifolium; assembly: GCA_025506655.1. Classification (NCBI taxonomy): domain Eukaryota; kingdom Viridiplantae; phylum Streptophyta; class Magnoliopsida; order Malvales; family Malvaceae; genus Gossypium; species Gossypium rotundifolium. The sequence continues at coordinate 195,658,853 of CP106729.1, read as the reverse complement.
AAATAAAATTAATTGCTCAAAATGTAAAAAAAAATATAGGGACTAATTATAGAATTTAACCTAAAATTTTCTTTTGAAATAATAATTTAACGTGTCATGTCAGCTTACTGTTACACTATTATACCGTTAACAGTAATTAATAGCTCAGTAACTAAAATGTTACAATACGTCAACGTAAGTGATTAAAACGTAACATTTCAAATATAAGTGACTAAAATATAACCTGAGGCAAACAAAAGTGACTATTTAGTAGTTTATCCTTTCATTTTAAATAATGGAAAATGTTAAAATAAATGTGTTTGGTGAATTTTTTAATTGAAAATTAAAAAATATGAAAATTAGAAAACAATTTAACTTAGATTCAAAATTTATATAAATGTAAAAAATTAATAATTTGATTCAATTCATATAAATGTATAATTCCTTTTGTAGAGCCCAAATTGCCCGGGCCCAATCAAAATCATAAAAATTTTTACAAGCCCAATTATAAAAATACAATAACAAGCCCAAACCAAAAAAAATAATAAAAAAGAGACCCAAAATCCAAACCGGCCCAACCCAGAAAACAAAAAAACAAAAAACAAAAAAAACAAAACCCTAGCACTCGACCTCGACCTCTCGCCTCTCAACAAGACGTCGACACGCCTCCGCCGCCTTTGCCACGACCATTCGCCACCACCTACAAACAAAAGAAGACAGCAACAAGAAATAGCAGAAATAAAAGCAAAAAAAAGAAATATATTGTATTCTCATTTTTTTTTCTATATAAGCCACAAAATCAGTGTAAGGGGGGGGCTTTTTCCTTTCAGAAGAAAAACGGAGAGGTTTATAGCAAAAGAGACTTTTTTTTCAAAAAAAGGAAAAGGCAGAGACTTATAATACAAAATCATCCGAAATCGAAAGCAGAAAGTAATAGAAGGTTGTTTTTTTTATTTCCGTTTTTATTCCGATAGCAAGCCATTATTTTTATCCCCCTTTCTTTTCATCTATTTATTATTTTTTTTTATTTTATTTTTTTACTAATAATAAAAGAGAGAAAAAAAAACTTACCTGACCCTGGGGCGCGTCGTCGGAGTCTCCTCTCCGTCGTCGAAGCCGAAATCGGGGGCCAAACAGGAAGGGTTTCTTTCTTCTTCTCGTGGGTTTTCAAAAACAAAGAAAAGAGGTTAGATCGGCAAAGATAAAATATAAAAAAAAATAAAAATGGTCGGACTCACGTGGCCGGTGACCAATGGAATGGCCCTCACGGAAATCGCGCCACCCTCTCCCGCAGAGAAAACAAAAGGAAGGTTAAAGTTTTTTTAAGATTTCTGCAAATGAAAAAAAAGAAAAATTGAATTTATAAACATTTCAAAGCAGCGTCGTTTAGGGCACGTCTGATGGCCCCAAAGCAGCGTCGTTCATCGTGACCATGAGCGACCCGACCCGCTCCAGGAGATCCGCGCGTTTTTGAATGGAAGGGCTAATTGCGCTTTTAGCCCTTCCGCATTTTTATCGTTTTCAATTAAGTTTTTGTTATTTTAAAATATGGCCCAGAGATTTGGCCTGGTTTTCAATAAGGTCCCCATCGAACGCTGCGTTTAAGCTATCAGGGAATAATTTCCATTTCGGTCCCCCCTTTTTACGCGTTCCAAATAGGCCACTCTCTTTCATTTTATTTGAATTAAACCCAAAATCTTATTTTTTATTCAATTTGATCCCTTTTTAGTTAATTTGTAATTTTGGTGCTTTGACCATTACTTAGTATATTCTTCTTCTTATTATTATTATTATTATTACTATCATTTCATTTTCATTCTCGTTTATTTATTTTCTATCGTATTTGTTGATGTCATTTTTATTATTTTATTATCACTATATTATTATTATTAATAGTATTGTTATTATTATCGATATATTATTATTATTATTATTATTATTATTATTATTATTATTACTACTATTATTACTATTATTATCATTTCATTTTTACTTTTGTTTACTTATTTACTATTATATTTATTATTGTTTTTTTATTATTTGATTATCACTATGTTATTATTAGTGATATTATTATTATTATTATTATTATTATTATTATAATTATTTAATTTGAATTCGATTTCCATTTTTTTTTAAATTTTCACCATTTATGAATTTTGCTTTATATTATTTTATTCTTTGTTTATTTATTTGCTATTTTATTTATTTATTTGTCACTTCATTTACTTATTATTTATTCATTCATTGCTCTTTACTTTTTGGTATTTTAAAATAATTTATTTATTTATTTATTTATCATATTTTTTTATTTATTGTTGTTATTATTATTATTCTATTTGTTCCTAAAGTCCCATTATCGTCAACCTTGTGTCATAATTTAGTTGCTCATTCATTTATTTATGAGAGTTAGATTTATTCATATATTCGCTTTATTTGTTGTATCATTACTTTGTCTAATATTAATCAATTAAATTTTCAAAATAAATATGATGTTCGGTATTTGAAAATTCGGAAGATCGAGCCCTAACTTATCGGGTTCGATTTTACTCGTTTATGTCAAATAACGGATATCTCTTTGAAGTTGCAATTTTAAAACAAAATGCTTAATCTCGAAATTGAAATGTCGGTACCTAACTTCTTGGACTCGACACTAAGATACTTGGGATAAGTTTCTTTTCTAAAATAGAGGCAATCTTAGTATTTGAAATCTCGGAAATCGAGCCCTAACTTCTGGATTCGATTTCTCATTTGACGAATAACTAAGATCCTCTCCAAATAAAACCAAGTTTCAAAAGCGAGCTTAGTTTGAGAGTTTAAAGCATTGTGCCCTAACTTCTTCGGACGTGATGCTTTACCTCTTGAAAATAAGAAAGCCTTAGCGTCCTTCCAATTTTAAAATAAAAGCATTGTATTTTCGAACCCTTTGAAGTTTTTCAACAAATAGGACATCAATCAATCGGTTTGGTACCAATTTTGGGCGTGTCGAGGTGCTAATCCTTCCTCGCACGTAATCGACCTCGAATCCGTTTTCTCAAAGTTCGTGGACCAAAAGCACTGCTTTAGTAAATTAAATGTTTTATTAAAGCGAAGGTGATCCGATCACACCAAATAAAGATCGGTGGCGACTCCTTTTCTTTTCTTTCTTCAAAATCGAGTCGATCGTGGCGTCGCGTTCCCAAAAAATGGTTACGACGACTTGGCGACTCCATTTGGGGACTCGAGGTCAAGCCATAGATTGATTGATTTTGTCCTTTTGATTAAATTGGTTTGAAAATCACGTTTCTTTTAATGCACTTCCAATATTGGTCTCGTAAATACTTTGGCATTGCATTGCATGACCGTTCGGTCACACCTTTAAGTGGGAGCGAAGCTATGCCTTCGTGAGGTTTTCACCTCCGCATGGGCTAGTGGGATCTTTGGGATACATCCGTATTTATGTCTTCGTGAAGTTTTCACTTCGCATGGCCATAGGAAATGTATTCCCCTGAACCGAACTCGGTCCGTATGAGCCTATAATGGGTGAGGATCGAGGAATCTGCTGGTTCGGGTACCTCAAACTTTAGAACCAAACCACATGTAGTGAACCCTAAGAGCCCACTTTAGATAGAACTACGTCAAACCTTAGTGGTCACCTAGGTTGGTTTTGTTCACTTTCACTTGTTTTATACTTTGATACTAACCCTTTGTATTTTATTTTCGTGCATATCGTCTCATTTCATATTTTGAGAGGTATCGATTCACGGTCGATTTCGAGTTAGAAAGTGGTTATGGAAAGCGGATTCCTTGATAAAGTGGAAGATAATGCGATCGTCAGTATATAGTCAAAACCTAAGCGATTAGAAGGGTATGGATCCGTTTGAGCAAATGGGGCGATGCTAAAATCTCACCCACTGTGCTTCCTAATGTTGTTCGATCAAAACTAAATCGAATGTGTAAAAGATTGTATGACATTTCATGACAATGCATGGTAGAAAGTAATTATACTCACCGGTCACTTCATAGTGAGCGGGTAAGGTCTGGATAGACACTTCTACCATTACAATGTTTCTCTTTCATGTGAAGATGGTAACCACAGAGAGCGACAAGGGTGTTGGAAGGAAAGTGATTGGCGGAGGGCAAGAGACCTATGACAATGAATTGGCTGGAAAGGACTTTGCTTACGACGGGAGAAAAGTTTATTTATGTTGATATTCTTCCAAATAACAAGCATAGGTTTACAATTGTATTTGAGGATGTTACATTTAATGAAACAACGATAGTGCAAGACACGATGACTCAAAGCGTGAACAGAAATCTAAAAACTCTCATGAAAGCGCCGAGGGTGATGGTTGTCATTTTAAGGTAGTATCTTTGCAAGTAGGGATGCCTCTTGGTTTGCCAATCTTTTAAGATAATCAAAACAACTTCACGAGACATTGGAGGAGGTACCCTTGACTATAGGGGTTTCCATTTAAGTTTCATAGCCACTCAAAGAGGCCTTTCCCGAAATATTCATCCTAGTTCGGTTGTGGATTTTTTGCTAATCAGAATGTCATAGATCCTGGCTGAACGAAGGCTCGAGAACCTGAAGACAAAAGTCAGTCCATCCAATCACGAGTACAAGATCACTGGATTGAGCGAGCAGTTGTACAAAGATCCGTTGTTTTCATTGAAGGAGAAAAGTGTGAAGAAAGCTAACGGTGAAGCTGAGAATCTAGAGATTATCGTCTATAATCATTTTATCGACCATCACAAGATCTGATCGCGTTTTTTGTAAGACTTGCCATGCTTTAATGTCGGAGAGCTGAAACAACCTACATACATTCCTTTGGAGCTCCATTCCTTGATGTACTTGCAATTGACAAAGCACTAACTAGAGAACTTCTTTGGTTAAGACAGAAATCTCAGGAAAGAGTGAAAGCCTTTTCCTATGCTTCACAAAGGAGCAACCATAGTGCCGAGCCAACGCTGCATTCTTGTAGTGTTTCTTTCAGCACTAATTTCACCCAAGGCGAAGGCGTGCTCGTCGAGGCAATGATAGAAATTTCTTTCGAAGAATGGGCGATAGAATTGGAACCACCTAGGATGGAAGGATAGGTGTTGTGAACACGGGCTCATCGTTGTGATCCAAACAACATTGCAAGGGATTTGATTCTTGTATTGACCGGTTAGATAGATTCAAAGAGACGAATCGAATGGACGACTTTCACCGTGGTTAGAATGAGAAAAGTCATTGAACGGATACAATCTAAAATGTTTGAAGCTCATGATTCCTTCTTTGTCTAAAGAAACTCTAAACTTTATGAGCCATAAAAGCGGAAGAATCCCTTGGAGTACGACGCTAGCTAGAGTAAACGATCGATACTTTTTTAGAAAATTGATGCTAAGCTGAGACAGCCTCCTCACTACCCTCAAAGCTGTAACTCTGCAATCGAGTTGAAGTTAAGTCTGAACAAGATTAAGGAAACAAAGTGTAGTTAAATTTAGCACTACATAATTGTGAACCGCGGATCGAGCTTCTTGAAATAAGAAAGGAGTGTTGGAGAGAAGAACCTCATCATGCTTATGATCATCAAGTTAAAAAGTCAAGATTACCTCATGAAGGGAATGGTAGTTGGTCATCTACAGATTTTGGCATTACAGGTGGATATGGTAAGCATAAGATATGGGCTACAGTTTGATCACAGTCAAGAGCTAGCTCCATTGCTTGGGAAATCAAAACCTTTAGGACTTGGGACGAAAGCATATAGTAGTCCATTTTATGTAAAAGAATTTGTTTTCTAATAAAGTTTTCTAAAATGAAGTTGATCAGAATCGATATCTCTTTGCATTCGTGTATTCGCACTACATTGCATTCGCATTACATTGCATTCATTTGCATTAGACTTTTACAAAAGGACCCTAATTAGGCAAAATGTTTCAGTTAACCTAGAAAACATGGAACAAAGGTTGGCGAGGATAGAGCAAAGGCAAATACAGATGCAAGAGCAATTGATCCAAATTCAACAAGAAATGCGAGAGCAAATGCTGAACTTCAAAAGAACATGATAGGCCATTAACTTTCGGTTACTAGCGGAAGACTTGAAAAAGGAGTGACCGGTGACCGACAATGTGGATAATGATGAAGACATCGTTTATTCCCCAATAAATGTCCCAACTCAACCTGATGCACATTCTCGCGTGGTACCTATCATTATTAGATCTCAATATAGGACTGATACTTCGATGCTGCTGAATTCTCCAATGGGCCCCGGTAATGAGCAAGCCAATCGCGTTGTTTTTGGCCTACTAGAGACAAAGAAAAAGGGAGAAAGGGCTTCAAAAGCCCCGAAGAGGAAAGATAAAGATGGAAATTTGTACGAATCGTATGCTAAGGGTTATTCAAGACGCGTTCGCAAACCGACCAAAGAAAGCGATTACCGATCACCGATCTCCCCAAAGCAAAAACCCAATCCGAGGCGTGTCCGGAAAAACCTCGATTCACTCTATTCCCATGACGTATAGGGAGTTATACGAACTTATTTGATATGCATGTTGTAGCTCCTTATTTTATAAAACCATCGCAACCTCCATACCCGGCATGGTATGACCTAAATGTCGATGTGAGTATCATGCGGGAGTTCTGGGACATTCGATAGAGAATTGCACGACCTTCAAGAAGTTGGTGGAAAAATTCGTCAAAATGGGTGTTGTGGAGATAGGCGACGCACCAAAAGCAGAAGCATGAACCTAAGAACATTTTAAGCAATGAGACTGTGGAAGTAATTCTTATAGTATTTAGAAGCTTACCTAGAGTAATATATGAAGTATACTTGTTGCTTTAAGCCTAGAAGCAATAAGATCTCTTTTGTGAAATAGGCTCGTGTTTTGAATTATCGCTTCAATAAAATGCATCTTTTGGACCAATATTTTATTTTCCATGCTATACATTCCGTTGAATATTCTTTTGTTCATAAATAATCATTCATTCTCCTAAATTGCCTCCATACGAAGATGGGTCCCCGATATCAATGGCGTGGCGACATTGCGGACTCCCTTTCTAGTGAGATATGTGTCTAGGAGGATCTAAGGACTTAGAAGATGACGAGATCGCAACTTACTTCCTAAAATGGCGAGATCCTACCTCATGAAATGTTAGCCAACACTACAAGCCAACGAGGGAGATAAAGATGGAAGCTTAGTTCACCGCAAGAATAAGACAAGACATTATCACATGGTCACGATTAGACACATTGAGGCCATCAAACGCGGATTCCTATATGTGAGGCATGGATACTATCAAGCCGATCTCCTCAAGAGCTTTGGTAGACATCGATTCATAATCATAGCCTTTGGTTACCTTACTAAGGGGTAAAGGTCGCTTCACATGTCAAAATTACAAAGTCGTGGTAAATCGACTTCAACTTCAACTTCAAATTCAAATTCAAAAACAAAACACAAAAAAAAATCAAAAATAAAAAAGGAGAAAAAAGAAGAAGGAAAAGAAAAGAATAAAGAGAGAATGGCGATAAAGAATGCGAGAAAGAAATGGGTTGTACGAATTTATAGTCATCCAAAGGTCGACACCACATCAGTCTTGAGAAGATAGCCAAAACCATTCAAAATTTTGAAAATGGTGAGACTTGTAAACGTTGGCATAGAGAAGTTACCATTTACCCTCTAGGTTTTTAAAAGTTGGCGAGGCTTTCAGGGCATCTTTACCATTGGTTTATAATGTTCGCTCAAAAGAATTTCGGAAGAAAGACCGGGCATTAAGAAGGGTTCTTCGATTCAAGAGGACTCGAAAGGAAAAGTAAATGCAAAGAAAAAGGTTTGTTACGAGGAAACATGGGTACTAATCAAGATGGATAGCAAGGACCTTTTCAATCCGGTGAGTTCAATTTCAAAAAAAAAGGAGTCATGAAAAATGGTAAAAAAAAACAAAACAAAAACATCAAAAACACAAAAAAAAAAAAAAAAAGTAGGCGAAAACCCGCAAAGGCGCCTTGGGATCAAAGGGATTTGAGTTGAAAACCCAAGAAGGGCGACAAATTTTGATCAAAAGTAAGGCATACGGTAGTCTTACCATGCTTAAGCTAACAATGAAGAAGTATGTTGCGTCTTGGAGCATCGACAAAGTACTCCGGATCCCCTAAACACATATTGAGCCTATAATGGTCCTCAAGAAGTTTGAACAGAGAAGCTCAGGCTGCGATATCTGGGGCACCTAGTTTCTATTTTTTTCTTACCTTACAAGATACACTGTCAATAAATTTCTTTCCTGATTGCACTCGCTACTTTTGCTTAACCCATTGGTTTCGAGCTACGCTCCTAACTAAATTCATTCTTATCCATAGTTATGATCTCTTTCAGATATTTGCATTGAAATAACGATTAATGGACTAATGACACTTTCACAAAAAAGGAGTTTCACATATTACTCTAGGAAACTTCTAAGTAGTGTCGGAGTCTGAAACAGGACCATTGCTTAAAACTCCTCGAGTTTAGGGGACAGGAATAATGGTGGAGGAAAATTCTGAACTGAGGCCATCTCTTCGGATCGAAAACGGTGATTGAACAAATGATGAGGTATTACGTAAATAGTATCATCACGATATAAAAAAAGAAGGGGCGATGTATGAATGGGGAATCATCCGCACGAAGAATGATTTTGTATCCACGCAACTATCATGTGTGCACACCTGGTCACAATCTACAGGAATGGAAAGGCAACAGACCAAATCAACAAATTCTATGCCCCTGAGTCGTAGTGGGATTGACTAAAGATAGCATAGATTCTACACTCCTGAGTCGTAGTGGGATGGATTGAAGATGACACAATTTCAATACCCATAGGGCACAATGGGCTGATCTGAAGATAGTATAGGCCTTAAAGTCCTGTATGTGCCGTGGAGTGAGCCTTGAAGTCACATTGGGGCAAACTGTTTGAACAAAATATGATTGTTTCTTTGAGTTCTGGCAAAGGTACCAACAATAGCGAGATATCAGGGTTGTACGACTCTGGTGGACGACAGTGGTGACAACCCTAAGCATAAAAAGCGGTCATTTCATTTTACATTTATCACCATTAGGGCGTGCAATCATCGCGATCGTGACCCTTATACATTTTCAAAGAAAGAATCATTATCATGGCATCCGCATTCATGCAAATGCCCTCCATAATATCATTTAGCTAGGAGCATTCGATTTATTACAATCATTACATCTTAATGGAAAATTATCATTCTTATGACATTCTGTATTCATGTAAATGTCATCCATATCACGCGTAGTTGGGAGCATTTGAGTCATTCCGACCATAGCATCTGTATCATTTGGCATAAATACAAGCATACAAAGTCGAGTCTACAGGATATGCCCTCTAGAGGACGATGTAGCAACACTATCGAAGATTGACCTATTACCATCGACCAGCGGTGGAATAGGTTGAAGATTGTCCTATTACCATCGACCAGCGGTGGAATAGGTTGAAGATTGTCCTATTACCATCGACCAGCGGTGGAATAGGTTGAAGATTGTCCTATTACCATCGACCAGCGGTGGAATAGGTTGAAGATTGTCCTATTACCATCGACCAATGTGGAATAGGTTGAAGATTGTCCTATTACCATCGACCGGCGGTGGAATAGGTTGAAGATTGTCCTATTACCATCGACCACGGTGGAATAGGTTGAAGATTGTCCTATTACCATCGACCGGTGGTGGAATAGGTTGAAGATTGTCCTATTACCATCGACCCGGTGGAATAGGTTGAAGATTGTCCTATTACCATCGACCGGCGGTGGAATAGGTTGAAGATTGTCCTATTACCATCGACCGGTGGAATAGGTTGGAGATTGTCCTATTACCATCGACCAGCAGTGGAATAGGTTGAAGATCATCCTATTACCACTGACCAGCAGTGGAATAGGTCAAAATTGTAGATCTAGTCGCCCTAACGGTGAGTGGGGCAAGATCGAAGGCTAATCGTGGCTCCTTAACCGAGAGGGAACATGATTTAGGCCACCATCCTATTACCACCGACCAAAGTGGAATAGGTCAAAATTGTAGATCTTGTCACCATAACCGGTGGTGGGGAAAGATCGAAGGCAAATCGTGGCTCCCTAACCAGTAGGGAACATGATTTAGGCCACCATCCTATTACCACTGACCAGCAGTGGAATAGGTCAAAAATTGTAGATCTTGTCACCATAACCAGTAGTGGGGCAAGATCGAAGGCAAATCGTGGCTCCCTAACCAGTAGGGAACATGATTTAGGCCACTGTCCTATTGCCACTGACCAGCAGTGGAATAGGTCAAAATTGTAGATCTTGTCGCCCTAACCAAGATGGCGGAGCAAGATCGGCGAATCTGGCTCTCTAACCGAGAGAGAACATGATGTTGGCCACCCTCCTATTGCCACCGACCAGCGATGGAATAGGTGAAATTTGTAATTCGGTCCCTAACCAAGAGGGAGCATGGTTAAGCTTTAGTCCTATCGCCTTAACTAGAGGTGGGATAGTGAAGACCAAAGACCTCATCTCTACGAAGATGCATCGGATCAAAATAAACAAGTCACATCCTATTGAAATCGCAAGAAGAGCGATTGAAGCCACATGTCGGTGAAGTGGATCGAGCAACAAGGTGTGAAGGATCGGGATGAGGCTATTCAAGGAAAGTACACGAGAGGCCAAGACTTCGGAGGTAGGGCAATATTCAAGCTTCTTTGAGTCTTTGCTCTATTATCGTTACCGACAATGAGCAAGAGAGGGCATTGTAGAGCCCAAATTGCCGGGCCCAATCAAAATCATAAAATTTTACAAGCCCAATTATAAAAATACAATAACAAGCCCAAACCAAAAAATAATAAAAAGAGACCCAAAATCCAAACCTACCAACCAGAAAACAAAAAACAAAAACAAAAAAAACAAAACCCTAGCACTCGACCTCGACCTCGCCCTCTCTGACGTACGTCGACACGCCCGCCTGTCAGCCGCTTTGACCAGCCGACCACCACCACCTACAAACAAAAGAAGACAACAACAAGAAATAGCGAAATAAAAGCAAAAAAGAAATATATTGTATTCTCATTTTTTTCATTATATAAACCACAAAATCGATGTAAGGGGGCTTTTCCTTCGTAAGAAAAACGAGAGGTTTATAGCAAAGAGACTTTTTTCAAAAAAGGAAAAGCGAGACTTATAATACAAAATCATCCAAATCGAAAGCGAAAGTAATAGAAGGTTGTTTTTTTATTTAGTTTTATTAGATAGCAAGCCATTATTTTTATCCCCCTTTCTTTTCATCTATTTATTATTTTTTTTTATTTTATTTTTTTACTAATAATAAAAGAGAAAAAAACTTACGACCACAGGTGGCGCTGTCGTGAGTCTCCTCTCCGTCGTCGAAGCCCAAATCGAGGCCAAGCAGGAAGGGTTTCTTTCTTCTTCTCTGGGTTTTCAAAAACAAAGAAAAGAGGTTAGATCGGCAAAGATAAAATATAAAAAAAAAAAAATAATAAAAAAAATAAATTTTTACCTTTCCTACCATGGTGGTGGTGGGCGAACTCAGCAGCGGTGTGGCCACGGCGGCAATTTCGCCGGAAATCGCGCCACCCTCTCCCCGCAGAGAAAACAAAAGGAAGGTTAAAGTTTTTTTTTAAGATTTGCTGCAAATGAAAAAAAAAAGAAAAAATTGAATTTATAAACATTTCAAAAGCAGCGTCGTTTAGGGCCGTCTGATGGCCCCAAACGACGTCGTTTAATCGTGACCCAGAAGACGACCGACCGCTCCGGAGATCCGCGTTTTTGAATGGAAGGGCTAATTGCGCTTTTAGCCCTTCCGCATTTTTATCGTTTTCAATTAAGTTTTGTTATTTTAAAATATGGCCCGTAGATTTGGCTTTGGTTTTCAATAAGGTCCCCATCGAGCAGCTGCGTTTAAGCTATCGGGAATAATTTCCATTTCGGTCCCCCCTTTTTTACGCGCGTTCCAAATAGGCCACTCTCTTTCTGTTTTATTTCGAATTAAACCCAAAATCTTATTTTTTTATTCAATTTGATCCCCTTTTTTAGTTAATTTGTAATTTTGGTGCTTTGACCATTACTTAGTATATTCTTCTTCTTATTATTATTATTATTATTACTATCATTTCATTTTCATTCTCGTTTATTTATTTTCTATCGTATTTGTTGATGTCATTTTTATTATTTTATTATCACTATATTATTATTATTAATAGTATTGTTATTATTATCGATTATTATTATTATTATTATTATTATTATTATTATTATTATTACTACTATTATTACTATTATTATCATTTCATTTTTACTTTTGTTTACTTATTTACTATTATATTTATTATTGTTTTTTTATTATTTGATTATCACTATGTTATTATTAGTGATATTATTATTATTATTATTATTATTATAATTATAATTATTTAATTTGAATTCGATTTCCATTTTTTTTTTAAATTTTCACCATTTATGAATTTTGCTTTATATTATTTTATTCTTTGTTTATTTATTTGCTATTTTATTTATTTATTTGTCACTTCATTTACTTATTATTTATTCATTCATTGCTCTTTACTTTTGGTATTTTAAAATAATTTATTTATTTATTTATTTATCATATTTTTTTATTTATTGTTGTTATTATTATTATTCTATTTGTTCCTAAAGTCCCATTATCGTCAACCTTGTGTCATAATTTAGTTGCTCATTCATTTATTTATGAGAGTTAGATTTATTCATATATTCGCTTTATTTGTTGTATCATTACTTTGTCTAATATTAATCAATTAAATTTTCAAAATAAATATGATGTTCGGTATTTGAAAATTCGGGAAGATCGAGCCCTAACTTACTGGGTTCCGATTTTACTCGTTTATGTCAAATAACGGGATATCTCTTTTGAAGTTGCAATTTTAAAACAAAATGCTTAATCTCGAAATTCGAAATGTCGTGCCCTAACTTACTGGACTCGACACTAAGATACTTCGGGATAAGTTTCTTTTCTAAAATAGAGGCAATCTTCCGTATTTGAAATCTCGGGAAATCGAGCCCTAACTTACTGGATTCCGATTTCTCATTTGACGAATAACGGAAGATCCTCTCCAAATAAAAACCAAGTTTCAAAAGGCGAGCTTAGTTTCGAGAGTTTAAAGCATTGTGCCTAACTTCTTCGGACGTGATGCTTTACCTCTTGAAAATAAGAAAGCCTTAGCGTCCTTCCAATTTTAAAAATAAAAGCATTGTATTTTCGAACCCCTTTGAAGTTTTTCAACAAATAGGACATCAATCAATCAGTTTGGTACCAATTTTGGGCGTGTCGAGGGTGCTAATCCTTCCTCGCACGTAATCGACCTCCGAATCCGTTTTCTCAAAGTTCATGGACCAAAAAGCACTGTTTTAGTAAATTAAATGTTTTATTAAAACGAAGGTGATCCGATCACACCAAATAAAGATCGGTGGCGACTCCTTTTCTTTTCTTTCTTCAAAAATCGAGTCGACCGCGTCGTTTACCGTTTCCCCAAAAAAATGGTTACGACACCTTTTATTTTATTTTCATATTTCTATTACAGAAAATATGAATCAAAATAAATTTTATTTTATTTACAAAAACTTTTTCAATTTTAAAAAAATTAAAATAATTTTTAATATAAATGTAAAAATTTTTATTTTATTTTCGTGTTTCTATTACAAGAAAATAAATATAAAAGATGTTTTCATTATTCAACCTAATTTTTCTTCTATTTATCAAACATGTTTTTAATTTTAAAAATAATTTTTTATAAATAAAAATATTTTCAAAAATCAAACAAAGTGAAGCTTGCCATAAAGTTAATTAGGATTTCCTAATAAATTTTTTGGGTAACCTAGGAAATTACTTTTATTGGGTTCTGCTAAAATCAAACTAACGCATGCATCTAAAATCCATTCTCACTTACTTCATTAATGAATGAACTCACGTATTTAATATAAGAGAGAGACTTGAATACTTAACAGATACTAACAGATTAACTGTAACTTACTAACAGCCTAACTAACTAACTGCTAACTCTTAACTATATCATGCCCCGAGCTTGTCGAACTACTCTCCATATTTGCAGTTCCATTGACTAAAACCCGAAGCTATCTTGTAAACTTGTTGAACTAACTTGCTGATAAAGGTTTGGTTAATATATCTGCAACCTGTTCTTGCCCTGGAACATGTTCAATCTGAAACAGTCATTATGCCACTTTCTTTCGTACAAAGAATAGATCCAATTCAACGTGTTTAAACTTTGAGTGTAGAACTGGATTCCCTACAACAGCCACAGCAGCTGAGCTATCACACCATAAAGAGCCTTGCCTCGGGGAGTAACACTTAGCTCAGCTAATAAAGACTGAATCCAAACCATCTCAGTAACGACATGAGCGAGACTTCTATATTCAGCCTCTACAGACGAGCGAGAGACCACCTGTTGTTTCCTTGAGCTCCAAGACACCGAATTTCCTCTAAGAAACACACAGTAGCCAGATGTGGACCTCCGATCATCTACGTCAGACCCACAACTAGCATCTGAAAACCCCTCGAGCATGAGTTTTGAAGTCTTTGTAAAAGTAAGACCATGATCCAGCGTACCATGCAAGTAGCGTAGTATCCTTTTTACAGCTTTAAAGTGTGTATCCATTAGTTGATGCATAAATTGGCAAACTTTGTTCACAGCATACGCTATGTCTGGTCGCGTAATGACTACATACTGCAGCGCCCCTACTAAACTTCTGTAGAGATGGGCATCGGCAACATGAGTACCTGCATAAGTTGATAACTGAGACGTTGTTACCATATGTGTTGGTGCAGCATTTGACTTATCCATAGAAGCCTTTCGCAAAAGGTCACAAATGTATTTTCTTTGGTTAAGAGAAACCCCAATGGACGTATACTAAACCAATGAAATAATTTAGTCTGTCGAGATCCTTCAACGAAAATTGAGCATCAAGCCTTCGAACGACCCAATCGATGGTTTTAGAGTTGTTCCCAATTACTATAATATCGTCGACGTATACTAGAACATACAATAGCTGTGACCCTGAACGATGAACAAAAAGAGAGCTGTCGGCCTTGAAAGCAACGAAGTCAGTGGCTAACAAAAATTCATCCAATTTATGAAACCAGGCCCTAGGTGCTTACTTGAGGCCATAGAGGGCTTTTCTTAAACGACACACCAGCTGTTGTCCCTCGTGCCCTTGCTGCTCAAACCTCGAGGGCTGCACCATATAGATTTTCTCCTGGAGATCTCCATCGAGAAGGGCATTATTAACGTCTACCTGCCTAAGAGACCATCCCATTAAGATCGAAGAGCCAAGACAACTCGAATGGTCGTTGGTTTGACAATCGGTGAAAGTTTCGAAAATCTACCCCGCATTAAGACGCAGAAGCCAAGACAACTTCGATGGTCGTTGGTTTGACAATCGGGCTGAAAGTTTCCTGAAAATCTACCCCCGCTTCTTGAAGATAGCCCTTAACCACTAGGCGACCTTTATACCGTACAATTGACCTATCAGCGTTACGCTTGAGCTTAAAAATCCACTTACACCCCACTGCCCTCCTTCCTATAGGCAGAGGCACAATATCCCAAGTATAGTTAGCAAGCAATGCGTTATACTCAAGATGAGCATTGCAGCATCAGTGGATATTGAAGAGTCTTTGTAATAGAAGTCAGTTCCTCATTTCCCAGAACAGAAGTGAATAATTTGGGCTTGAATATCCCACTTTTAGACCTTGTCTGCATTGGATGGGCATTAAGAAGAGGCATAGACTGTATAGGAGAGGCAGATGAATGAGTTGTATCAGACGATGTATATGAACATTGTGCACCTGACGAGTGAGTAGGAACCTCCATGGCTGACGAATACTACCATTGTTATTTTCATGAAGAGATTTTGTTAGAGGGATATGGG
Organism: Gossypium rotundifolium; assembly: GCA_025506655.1. Taxonomy (NCBI): domain Eukaryota; kingdom Viridiplantae; phylum Streptophyta; class Magnoliopsida; order Malvales; family Malvaceae; genus Gossypium; species Gossypium rotundifolium. The sequence goes on along the minus strand of CP106729.1, from coordinate 195,642,954 downwards.
AAGACATATCAGAAATAAAAACAGTTTATTTTGCTGCATTGGAAAATCGATCGACAACGGTGGCTTTCCTAATTGTGATAAGGATTCGAGGAAAACCATCCTTGAAAGGAAAACCATGATTCATCAAAAATAACATGCATGGAGACCAAAACTCGACCACTACTATCGAGACATTTATAATCCTTTTGATTCGTTCTAACGCTAAGAAACACACATTGAGCAGACCGAAACTGCAACTTATGTTGATCATAAGGTCTCAAGCATGGATAACATGCACAACTAAAAACTTTGAGATATGAGTAGGACGGTCTGACTTGATACAATAACTTATAAAGACTCTACTTCTGTAAAATAGGCATTGGTAGTCTATTAATCAGATGAACACCATGGGCAAAGGCATAGTACCAGAAGTCCAAGGGTAAGCCAGCCTGTGCCATAAGAGTCAACCCCATGTCCACAACTCACCTATCCTTCCTTTCAGCCACCCTATTCTGCTCGGAAGTGTGGGGACAAGTGATTCGATGCTGAATTCCAAGATGAGCAAGTTCTCTAGAGAGTGATCGATACTCCACACCCTAGTCAGATTAAAGAATCTTGATGGCACGACCAATTTGAACATACACCATTTGTTTGAACTGAAGAAAACATTGCAAGACTTCAGCCTTGGACTTAAGAAAGTAAATCCATGTATAGCGACTGTGCATATCGACAAAAGTAACATAGTAAAGAAATCCATTTGATTTTACATGGGAATGACCCCAAACATCGGATGCTACTAATTCAAATGGTGTAGAATACATAGTTTTAGATGAGATGAAGGGTAGCTTATGTGTTTTGCCTATTTGGCAAGTGGAACAAACAGAGTAAACATTGTTGTTATTAAAAGGAATTTTACAATTACGTAAAGCAACACCAAGAACATTGGAACACGGGTGTCCAAGCCTCCTGTGCCATAATTCTGTGGGAAAAGAATGTTGTGCGGTACATAAGTGAGCTGAGGCAGATTGAGAAGAGGCACCAGTAGCATGAAGAGGTGGTTTTGAAATATCAAACCGATAAAGACCCTCATGCATGTGGCCCACTAAGAGAGTGTTCCTTGTCTGTATATCCTTCACAAAGCACATGAAAGGATGAAATTCAAAATATACTGCATTATCTCTAGCAAATTGACCAACTTACATCAATTTTTACATACAGTAGGTACATGGAGAACATTTTGCAGACGCAAAAGTCGAGAACCAGCCACCATATGAGTTGTACCTAAATTAGCAATAGGAACAGAAACACCATTACCCATAGAGACATGGTTCGTACATGTATAAGGAGCAATATTCGAGAATGAAGTCACATTTAGAGTTACAAGATTTGTCGCACCAGAATTCGGATACCAAACTTGATCAGAGGGTCGAGGAGATGGATGAGAGAACGATGATATGGTGGATGGACAACATGGGCTACACCTGTGAGAACACGTAGGCACAGAGGAAATGCTATGATCTTCAACCTGATGATAATTGACTAAAACTGACTAATTGGAATTAACTCCCGAATATGTTTCATCAAACCGATGGTAGCAAGTCTGAACCAAATGCCTAATTTTTCCACATAATTGACACTGTGGCCTAGAGCGAGACCATCCACGACCATTTGTACGACCCTTGTCGCGATACCAGCCATGACCACTGCCCGATGACCGGGTTTATACTCTCGCTGATAGCTTCCTGAAGATTCAACATGCTTCGAATTGTCAGCAATATCGTGTTTTGAACGAGAAACCTTATTTGTTTGTAAATGTGCCTCTATTAAAAGATCAAGTTATCGTGTCTCACAATCAAGCAACATCTCAGTTAATAGATCAAGAGTCATGGGAGTAGCTGGTGCAAACACGCTAATTGATTCATACTCCATCGAGAGACCAGCTAAAACAATACTAACATGTTCTTGTTCAGTGATATGACTCCCAGTAGTAATGAGAGCATCACTTAGATTCTTTACTTTGGCCAAATAATCTTTGATGGAAAGATTGGCTTTCTTGATAGAATACAGAGCATGACGCATGCTTGAAATCTTAACATTCGACTTAGCACCAAACCGTAGCTCAATATCTGTCCAGACATCAAAACTTATCTTGGCCATCGTGAGATGCACTAGTATTTCATTCGTAACCGTAGAAAGTAGCCAAGAAGCAAGGAATTTATCCTGCTTCTTATGAAGAAGATACAACGGATTAGCCACGAGTTACCCATCAGATCCAGAAACAAGAGAATCAGGAACAAAAATCGTGCCTAGTACAAACCCTTCAAGTTCGTACCCCTCAAGAATCAGTAAAATCTGATGCTTCCATAACAAGAAGCTACTTTCACCAAGCTTGACTGTCTCATGTTTGGAGAAGTACTGGATATTCGACAAACAATAAGAATTCTGACCTTGTGAAAGGAACACCCTTCGGTGTTGGAAGAATGCCTCGGTGTTTCACTCATGAGAAAACCTCAGTAACCAGGATCGCAAACAAGAAGAAGAAAAACTAAAAAAAAAATTGTGGCTCTTAATACCATGCTAAAATCAGACTAACGCATGCATTTAAAATCCATTCTCACTTACTTCATTAATGAATGAACTCACATATTTAATACAAGAGAGAGACTTGAGTACTTAATAGATACTAATAGATTAAGTGTAACTTACTAACAGCCTAACTAACTAATTGCTAACTCTTAACTTTATCAGGTTCAAATAATTATTGGATGTGTAAGGATAATTAATATCTCAATGGTTCTTAGCAACAAAGAGACTTTAGTAAGGTAACCTCTTCTCAATGCATTTTTGTATCATTGTTGTTGGCATTCCCTTAGCTCTCTTCGACAAATGCCTACAATATGGAAGCTTTATTGGTTATTGCATTAGCTATTACTACCCTTCATTGAGCCACTTGTTTTTTCTTCGCATGTAATTCTTTTACCTTATTGAAAATGTTACAGGGCAAATGATTAATTTTGTGAATTTTTACTATCTTCTTATCTAACAACTCAATTGGAAAAGGAAATTAAGAGCTCATGAGATAGAACAATGGAGAAAATACCTTGGGTTTCCATTTATGTGGAGGAGAAGTAAAGAATAAGCTTTGAGATGATAGTATATGAAATAAAGTTTAATCTTAGAAAGGGAAATTTTTATTGCATGTAGAGAGATAAACCCTCTTTCGTGCGATGGGTTCCTTGTATGGTACTGGTATTCATTGGATGCATTAGATTTCACTTGCTCTTTCTAGAATTGTTGAGGACTTAGGAACTTAGGCTTAGTTTAGTATTGCTTTTCAATAGTATTTTTAGACCAAAAAGTACTTTTGAGCAAAATCTAATTTTTTTTTTTTTACTTTTGTTGGGACAAAATATATTTTACAAAAGCACTAATAAAGATAAAATGGAGTATATGCCTTTGAGAATGCAAACTCATAATAACTTCAAAATTTATAGCATTCTCTAAGCTTGTTTGGCAAGAAGCACTGAGCCAATTTAGCATTGCTACTAATAAGCACTTTCTAGATAAAAGCATTGCTAAACAATATGTTTTTGAGATAAAACCCTCTCAATCTAAAGACCTTGTATCTTTGAGTGACATCAATAATGATTCCTTTACGAGATGGTTTGTCACCTGGAAAACTCAAATAACAACAAAACTAAAAAACTTCATATGAAAAGCATGCCATGATACCATTCATACAAAAGAAATTGTTGTTAAATGTATAAGTTGTGACAATTCGATTTTTAGCCAATGTCGAAAAATACGGATGCGAAACCAAATTTCATAACCCATGTTAATAAAATTATGGATCAAAGAATTTTCGTATTTAATTGGAAAACATATTGTTAAGTAGTTGCATAATTGAATTGAGAAAGAGGCTGATTATTGCACAAGGATTAATTTGTAAAAGATACAATCACTATTGAATTTTAATTTAGAAAAGATGTAAGGACCTATGTAGCAATTATGTTAGGACCTAATGGTTATTTAACCATTGTTAAACCAAGTTAGTGGCATGTGATGATAAAATCCACCATCTTTATTATTACAATATACGAAAGGATGTTAGATTATTTAGTTAATTAGGATTAATTAAGCTAAATATTCTGAGTAATTCTTTTCCCCCCAAATTGTTAGGTAGAAAAGTCTTACTCAAAGCCCGATTTATTTTTTAAATTAGCCTTAATTTTTTATTTAAACTTATTTTCTAAATTTTCTCACTTCTCAGATCAAGCAGTCTACTCAAAATCTAATTCAATACTCTTATTTTAATCGGTTGCATCGATTAAATTAATTGCTCTAGTTAAATTTCAATAACATTGATTTAATATTAAAATTAAAATTTATTTTATTTTTATTAATATTAGAAATATCACGTGTGAATATTTTATATTGATTTACGATTATATTTGGATTTAAGCCTTATATTATTATTATTACTACTATTATTTTAAGTATGAAATTGAGAAAAATAATATAATACAAGAACTAAATATGGAATTAACCATAAAAAAGAAACCCTCAAAAACAATGAACACATCATCACTCGGATCTTTTAACTCCAACGGCAACAGTGTTTCTTTGTCTGCACCATTCTCAGCTACGTGTTCGACTCCACCACCATGCGCCAATCTTCCGCCGCCGCCGCCTCCGACGCCTCCGACGACCACCTTTACGGCTGATCAAATTTATTCCCTGCCGGCGATGATGCTCTAACCGGCGTCGTTTATTGTCATGTCGAGGTTAATTTACCTTCAAGAACTTTAATCTTTTAGTAATTTTTTTTTTCAAAAGAATTTGTATTCTTTGTTGTTGTTTCGCTGTATTGATCGGAACAGGGCTAAGTACTTACATTTGGTTTAGCTTACCCCAGATTCTGCCTTTTTCCTTTCGTTTAATACTTTAATTTAATTTTCCTTTTGGTTTCTTTGCACCCGAATGGAAAATCTTAGTCTTGATTTACGATTGAGTTTTTTTTTTTTAATTCATCTTCAGTAGTGTTTTTGACAGTGTTATAAATTAATTAAAGTTTTTTATTCATCATTTTTTTTTTAAAATGTGTTATAGAGATAAATTTATTGTTTGTATTTTGGTTATTCTTTCAGCTTGTTAAATGGAATATATGTTTTAACATTATGCAGATTTTTGGTCTATGGAAATGTTAGGAGAGTTGGCAGATCGATTCATTCGAACTGGAAGAATAGCTTTCGGGAAACGAATAATAATGAGGTGCACCCAAAAGTTGAGTACCCTTTTTCCCTATATAGGTTATATTCACAGTATAAACATCAATTTAGAGAAGATACTATGCATTATGCATTGTACAAAGTAATGGAAAGATTATCTAAGAATTATCAGCCTCGGAGCTTCTCTTCCCTTTCGCCTAGCTATGTGTTTTCGGACAAGGCACAAGTTACTTGGAAGAGGCTTTTTCATGTATTTTACTATGATGGTCCAGCTTTGACACCAATAAGTAGAATTGCCCGTGCAGCAAGTCTGGCTTTAAGTAGGTCGAACCAGGTAGCTCCTGGTGTTATGGCGTTCTTAATCGGAGAACTAGCCTGGAACAAGCAGAGATGGGCAGTGGCAGAAGGCTTCCCTGCAAAGGATACTCTTTATATGCAAGCACAAGATGGGCATATTTATTTAGCATCGTTTGTGTTTTTTGTTTTGGAATTTGTAATTTTGTTATTCAGAGCAATCTATTTAGCGACATTGTTTTTACCCAGCGTAGCAATGGCTCCCTTTGTGGATTCTCTAGGTGTCGAATTCAGAAAAAAGTGGCTTCGTATTGTCCACCATACACTGGAAAAGGCAGGCCCAGCGTTTATAAAATGGGGTCAATGGGCTGCAACTAGACCGGATCTGTTTCCCAGAGATCTTTGTGATGTGCTTGCTGAACTTCATACGAAAGCTCCATCACATAGTTTCTCTTTCACAAAGAAATCCATTGAAAATGCATTTGGTCGAAAGTTATCTGAAATCTTTGCTGATTTTGAAGAGGAACCCTTGGCATCTGGAAGTGTTGCTCAAGTTCATAGAGCAACTTTAAAATATAGATACCCTGGTCAGCAAACCAAGCCCATTGTAGTTGCTGTAAAGGTTCGACATCCTGGGGTTGGTGAATCAATTAGAAGGGACTTTACTATAATTAATTCCGTGGCTAAAATTTCAAAGTTCATCCCTACGTTGAAATGGTTGAGATTGGATGAAAGTTTACAACAATTTGCTGTTTACATGATGTCTCAAGTTGATCTTGCTAGGGAGGCTGCGCACCTAAGCCGTTTTATCTACAACTTCCGCAGATGGAAGGATGTCTCATTTCCGAAGCCTCTATACCCTTTGGTGCACCCTGCTGTTCTGGTAGAGACTTTTGAGCACGGAGAAAGTGTTTTGCACTATGTTGATGAGCTTGAAGGACATGAACAGATTAAAAGCGCCCTTGCTCACATTGGGACACATGCACTTTTAAAAATGCTTTTGGTACTATTCTCTTGTTCTCTTGTTTTTTCTTTCAATCTTTCACTTTTTCATTTCTTCTTATAGTGGTGGTTATAACTGCTGAGTTGCATTGGCATCAGATTGTTTGTACGGTTTCTTCTATCCTGTAGTCCAGTGCTTGGTTTCAGATTTTGTATCCGAAAAGTGTATGTGTGAGTCATGCTAAGATTCAGTGATTGGATTTGGACTTATGCAGTTCTTTTGTTACTCTCCAGGTAGATAATTTTGTTCATGCAGACATGCATCCCGGAAATATTCTTGTCCGTCTAAAAGATAGGCGATCACGTAATCAACTCTTTAGTTCAAGGCCTCATGTTATCTTACTTGACGTGGGCATGACAGCTGAACTCTCTAGGACAGATCGAATGAATTTGCTCGAGTTCTTTAAGGCTGTTGCTCTTCGAGACGGTCGAAGTGCTGCTGAGTGCACACTTAGATTATCTAAACAGCAACATTGCCCTAATCCGAAAGGTTTCATAGAGGTAATGTATTCTGATGGGTATAACATACTGATTTTTCTATATCGCCCAGGAAAGTTAATAGGATATCAATTGAAGAGTTTGTTTATTCAAGAATTCATAGCACGTTTCATGTTTTTACTATGTTTTGTTTTAAGCATTCATCCATGTTCTCAAATTAAAATTGGATTTTATTGGACAAAGTTAAAATCTCATATCCTCTCCGGCAATCTTCTTTATTTGCACTTCGATTGGACCATGCATTTTATTTTGTTGTACCAAAAGAAATGATCCAAGCTAAGCTTTTTTATTTTGTTGTACAGGATGTTGAAAAATCTTTCCATTTATGGGATTCTCTAGACGGCGAGTCTATCCATCCAGGCGAGTGCATACAACAACTGCTTGATCATGTCAGACGTCATAAAGTCAACATTGATGGAAATGTTTGTACAGTAATCGTTACCACCTTGGTTCTCGAGGTAATGCACTCTTTGCCTGCTATTTATTGCAGCCCTTTCTTCCCTAGGGAAGTTATCGATTTCCTTTTGCTCATTTTCTGGGTGTGACAGCTAATGTAATCTGAGCTACGTTATTCTGACTCTTCATTCTTTCTTGATGCTACCTAAATCCGGATTCCTGATCTTCTTCTTTCATTTTCCCATCTTTGGTAGGGATGGCAACGGAAACTCGATCCTCAACTCGACGTAATGCGGACATTGCAGACGTTGCTATTCAAAGTTGACTGGGCTGAATCTCTGTTTTACACCATTGAAGGACTTGTGGCACCTTAAAAGGACTCTGTTCATCATCATCATCATTTCTATTTTACCCAAAGTTTTGGTACCAAGGTATGACATTAACCTGTTACAATAATGAGAAAACTATTGGTTCGGTCCGGATTTCATCACGTGCATTAATATTTAGAGTGTTGACACATTCTGATTTCCCAATTTACATTGAAGGAAAATAGATTTAATATAATAACAAAGTGTTCTAAAGCTGCATTTTGAGATTATTATATATATATATATATATATAGCAATATAATTATCAATGCATTGGAGGTAATTGAATAAATTTGCCAATTACTGTTTTTGATATGGTTTTATTTATTTATTATAAATGGTTATCTAGTAATTTTAAAAGCATATCAAGAACAGTACTTAGCAAAACCCATATACTGTAAATGGTAGAAAAGTGTGATTGAAATATATATTTGAGTATTTGATTTAATGAGTGATGTATGATTTTCATTCGACTTTAGATAATTGGTGAATTATAATTGTGTTTAAGATGATTTATATTATATTATATAATTATTTTTTGCTTTATTCACGGGTTGAATAGTCCGTTCGGTTCGAGTCGCGTTTGTCTTTGGGTCATCTTATCTTGGTCAAAATTCAAATTAAATAATTTTTAAAAATAATTTTATTTAAAATTATATAAATATGTAAATGTTAATATGAAAATATATATATATATATATTTAATGTTTTATTATTTTAAAAATAGTAAAATGGGCCTTTTTGGTGGATTAGGTTGGGTTTGAGCTTGAAAAATTTTTTGAGTCAGGTCATGGCTAGATTTGATCATACTTGGTCCGGCTTGAAGGCTTGCGGAAAGGTGGGAGGATTTAAGAAAAATATAAGTTAGAAAAGTAGGCTTGGGTTTTAAACTGGTCAAGCCTTGAGTAAGTTTTTTTTTGCCAGGCCCCTCGAATTTGTTAAAAAAAAAAAAATGCTTTTGTTTCCACTGTTTTGGTGCTGTTTTATTATCATTTTGTTCTCATTTTGCTATTATATTATTACTATTTTATTGTTATTATTTAGATATCGTATCTCTTATTTTATTATTATATTATTCCATTTTTTTAAATTTATTTTTAATTTGTTGAGAAATATTTATTTTAATTTTTAGTATTTTTATGTATTATATTTTTAAATGTATTTTATATAAAACAATAATATAAAAATTGTAATATATGAGGTAGGGCTCGTGTTTTAACATTTTTATCTAGGTTGGGCTTAGACAAAATTTTAAGTCTATTTTTGTACCACGCTATGTTTGGGCTTAAAATTATGTTGAGGCCGAAAGCAGAGTAAAAAATTTATTTTAGAGGTAGTCAAAATTAAATTGTAATTTTATAATAATAAAATGTAATTTTATTATTTTAATAGTCTATATCTTTATAATTTTTAAAAGATTAAATTAAATTTTATCATTTTAAGAGGAGTCAAAATGTAATTTTATTTTTACTAATTTAAAATTTTAAAATTGTATTTAAAATTTAAAGTTACTAAATAAAAAGTAAGTATAAAATTTAATATCTTAAATTAAAATAAGAAACTAAAATTAAATATCCTTAAATTATAGGCATATTTAGATATTAATTTTATTTTTCATGTTTTAAAAATAAAAATTAGAAAAAGAGAGTAAAAAGCTTAAAAAGAAAAGAAATTTAAAGTAAACAAAAAGTGAAATGAAAAGGGGGGTGATGAAAGTAAATGGAAGTTGCGTTCACGTTTCAAAAGCTTTGACTGGTTTCAGGAGAACCCGACAACAGACGAACAAATCTTCGGCGAATTGCTTGGAGCTTTCATTTGGATGCCACGTGTTACCAATTTAACTTCTGTTTCTCACGTGCTTTTTGTGGCCTTTTGACTGTGTTAAAACGTGTTAGTCAGATAAAGTAGTGGGAGAAAACTGGCAAATTCCTGTTCCTGCGGCTATTATCTTGCTATTAGTCCTTTTTTGGTCAATTTCTACTATTAGTCCTTATACTTTACAAAAGTTGTGATTTAATCTCTCTATTTTAATTTGGTCATGTAAAGTTCATGTAGTTTTCAAATTTTAGAATCTGAATTCTCACCACATGATAACTGTTAAATTCATTAGATTAAATTATATTATTTTCAAAATTTGATCGCTAAATGTATTATTATATGTGTAGTGCCATTGTCTTGTTAGCTTATTATTTATAAATATTACATACTAAAAATCAATTACTGTTTGCTTCAAGATTGAAATTTTAAAATTTAAAAATTTAGGGATTTAGAATGATTCAATTGGAAAATACGGATTAAATTATAATTGTATGCATAAAATTGACCAGTTCATAAAGTACAAAGATAAAATTGATCAAATTTAAATATAAAGATTAAATTCATAACTTTTATAAAATACAAGGACTAGTAGAAGAATTTAACCTTATTATTAATATATGGGAAAATTTAAATTTTCTCTAACCTGCTTTGTTTTAATATATAGGTTGAAATTTGTAATTAGTCTTTGTAACTCTAAACTAAACGTTTTTAATTTTTATATTTTTGAATTTTGAAAAATTTCAATCTTAATCAAATGGTTGCCGTTAAATTATGCAATACTTCTTCAACTTATTATTTATACATAAACTTGTACGGAAAAGAATTATATAAAATAATGACATACCCTTTATTCAATAGTTTAATGCCATATTAACTTTTTCATTTTAAAAAAATTAAATCCAAATGAAAACACTTAAATTGAAAATGAAATTACGAATGTGACAATTCAGGGGCGAAGCCAGAACAATCTTTTAGGAGGGCGAATGAAATTTTAATTTTTTATAGTCTATATCTTTATAATTTTTAAATAATTAAATCAAATTTTTATAATTTTAAGGGGACCAAAGTATAATTTTACCTTTACTAATTTAAAATTTATAAAAAATTTAAGAACTTAAATAATAATTTTACATTTTAAGGGGTCGAGGCCGGGATCATGGCCATACCAGCCCCCCTTCTAGATTCGCCATTAAATAACATCAAATTATTAAAAATAATAATATCCGTATTTCATACTATACATCCATTAACATTTAACCTATTACATAGGAACATCAAACATCAACATGTTACCACAATTACCATCTCTTTCACCACCTTCATCACTCGATGACGAATTCAACGGAATCAAGCTCGAACAAGCTTCTGATTAACCCGATCCGAAACTACTTCAAACTCAAAATATTACCAGTAAAACATGTCTGGTTTTGATCATACATGGATAGATTACAATCATAGTATCCATAACTTTGCATTGGAAAAGAACCCTTTGAATCGTATTCTTGAAACTGGTTTCCTTGTTCATATTGGTTATTATCAGGACATAGAAAAAAAGTATTCCCTGTCTGGTTTTTTTCAATATTTTGGAGCTGGTTCTTGTTTTGGGACGATGATAAGACAGGTATAAGGAAGTTTGGATCCGACATGGATTCAGTTCCGAGTAAAAATTTGTTGGGATGACAATTAAGGTTGTAAGAATTGGAAAGAGAAGAGGTTAAAAGTGATGAAAGGTGAAGAAGATGGAGGGTTGGATTGTGAGTAATGGGATCGATCCCCATTTTCAGTAGTTTCTTCTTGATGCGAGTGTTCCAGTAGTTTTTTATCTCATTATCTGTTCTTCCTGGTAATCGAGCAGCAATGGCAGACCACCTATGTTTAGAGTTTCAAAAATTAAAGTTAAATCAGACAGTACAATAAAAAAAAAAAAAACGAAATTTTTACATACGAGATAATAAAATATAATTTCGTTATTTTAAATATTTTATATTTTTATAATTTTTAAATAATTAAATTAAAATTTTATTATTACTGATTTAAAATTTTATAAATTATAAAAGAAATAAATTAATCCAATCTTTATTCACAATATTTATAGGCATAATTTCAATGTTTTTTAAAGTAAAATTTTAATGATGGAAAATAATTATAAAGAATTTAAAGAATTAATCTCAAAATTATATATGAATTTTGATTTAATATGTAATTTGATATATGAATTTAATTTAGTATAATTATATACATGAAATTAGACTTGATCATGGGCTAAACTGATACCAAAATTAGTCTCATTTTCTAAGCTCGGGCTCAACCCAAAAAATAGGTTTAAAATTTTTCCCAAATCCGATTCAAATAAAAATGCTAAACCCAAACCTGACCTGGCCCGCCCGTATTAAAGTTATTATATTATTATTTTATATAAAAGCAAATTAAAAATAAAAAAATCTTTATACTTAAATAACACTAAGATAGGTGCAACTTAATAAGCAAATTCTTCTAAAATAGTAGCAAAGTTAACAATAAAACAAGAGTTATATAATATCTAAACAATAACGATAAAATAGTAGCAATATAATAACAAAATAACAGCAAACGACAAGGAAAAAAATTTAGGTAGATTTGAGCTGAGCCCGAACCTATATTTTTGCTCAAACCCTCACATTTTTCAATAGCCCTTCGGGCTTAGACGAGTGGCCCGACCCATGATAAGGTTTACATAAAACTTTAATTTTGATTCAATCACACATATTTAAAGAAATAAATACATCGATTTATTTTTATATTGATAAATATAATTATTTGTATACGTAATACATAAGCATAAAACTTTGTTATATCAATAACTGTATTAATAATTTATAAAAATTAAATTAAATCAATATTTTATATATAAAATTGTATGTTAAACCGAAATTTATATAATTTTAAAATTTACTCTTTTAAAATGGATTGATAAATATATACAATTAAAAAAAGGAATATATATATATATATATATAGACTTACTTGTTTCCTAAAACACTGTGTAACTGTATAATAGTTTGCTCTTCTTCATCAGAGAACTTTCCTCTCTTGATATCAGGTCTCAAGTAGTTTGCCCATCTAAGCCTGCAACTCTTTCCACACCTCTTTAGCCCTAAATTTTTTCAATCCAACAGTGTTAAAACGACTTTTTGGGTTTTCTACCTTTGAACATTGATAAGAAGAAAAAGAAGAAGAATACCTGCGTTTTTGGGAAGGGTACGCCATTTGCCATGGCCATGTTTCTGTATATAATCAATCAATATTTTATCTTCTTCAGCAGTCCATGGACCTCTTTTTAGTTCACCATTTTTGTCTGCAGAACACGCAGGTTGTTTCCCCATTTCCAAAATTAAAACACCACCTTAAAATTTTGCCCTTTTTTGGTCAAAAATAATGAAGAAATTGCTTAAGTTGTAAGTAAAAGAAAATCCAATGCATGAAGAAATAAGTGTATGTATTTATATACATACCAATAGAGGAGAAAAGATAAGCAAAAGCAAAGTAGAAAAAGGAAAAATATAAATTGAAGAAGTCAATAGGATTTGGTACCGACCAAATTGAAAAGTGTCTTGTTACAAAGGAAAAAAACATGGCCTATAAAGCCCAGAGAAAAAATTATATGAAATTGTATCGTTATGTTATTTATATTTTTTAATAATTTAATATTATATCAGTATTTTTATTTTAAAAAATTAAATCCAAATAAAAATTTTAAATTTCAGGATAAAATTATCGATATGACATTAAATTATTAGGAAGAGATAATAATTTTATTTCATACAATCTTTTTCCAGTCATATCTTTATGTTCTATATTACTTGGTTTTTCTACATTATATGTACAATTTTTCAACTCAACAACGTTAGAAAAAAGTAGGATTTTCATGTGAAGTTAGATTTTTTAAAATTAAATTATATGTTTTTATAAGAATTAAAATGTAATTTTATCATTATATTAGTTAATATTTTTAAATTTTTTAAATAATTAAATCAATTTTTTCTACTTTATGGGTTGACTACCCTCTTGGCATGGGCCTTGGGTTTTTATTTATATATATAGGAAGAGATCTATTTATATTGGTGTAAAACTAAAGTATGTAATTTTATATTACTATTTTTCGATTAATATTTTAACGATCTGATTATCATATTTTATATTCTATTCATATATATCAATCATGCATGTCAAGTTTGACATAGATTAAAAATTTCTAAATGTTTAATTTATATAAAACTTTGAACCATTTCGCAAGTATTAATATAGACACTTTTTTAGATTAATATGATAAAGATATCAAATTGGTTCAAAAATTTATATGTATGACATGTACAATTATATTGAGTTGATTGACTTAAGAATCGATATGGACTGGTTGAACTGAGCTCAAAATTTGATTGAACGGATAGTTGAACTAATTTTGAACTAGTATGACCAATTAGTTCCTAAAACGATTGGTTTGGTTGGTTCAAAGTAAATAAATTATTAAAAGATTAGTTGAATTGGCAATTGAACCGGGGGGCTAGTTATTTTGGGAACCAATTGACCAGGCCAGTTAAAAAATGGTTCAACTATTGATTCAATCGATTTTTTAGTTCGGCTCACCGGTTCGCAGGTCAATAGATTTTTACCTTTCATCGGACTGATACCCCAATCGGTTCTCGATTCAACTAGTCGGTCTGATTTGAATAACATTGAATTTTAGAATTTTTGTTTATATTTTAAAAATATTTTTATTTATTATTTTTAAAATTTTAAAGAGTTTCTTTTCATAATTTTAATTTTCTTAAAAATATTTTTAAAGTTTTAAATAATATATTTTATTTAAAAATGAAAAATAATTTTTATGTACTTTTAAAGGGTAAGGACCAAAGTGACTATTAGATAATCAAGTACAATTGATCAGTATCCATCAATGAGTATAAAAACATACTTTAAATCCAAGTCAATCTGACGGCTAGTATTGAAAATTAGAGAAGAAAGCTACTTAGATTTTGGTTCGCGTAGCCGTTATGTTTAGAGCTATTTCATAATAAAAAAAATAGATTTATAAAAGAAAAGGGGAATGAGAACTTTGATTGGTGCAGGTAACGCGAACAGAGAACGCCATACAATGACCTTAATAATTCAAATGAAATTTTCAAATAATTAAATAACTATTTTATAATTTTTTAAAATTAAAAGATGAAAACATAAATTTATTAATAATTTAATTAGTTTATCCAAAAATATTCAACAAAAAACGTGAATTACAGGTGTCGTTTGTTTCATGTTCTAAGAATGCGACCAGATTATATGGATTCGATTTGTTCTTACTTTTAGGTCACATCAAATATATATCTTAGCAATTAATGAGCTGTTTACAGTTCCCTATTATCATATAAATTTTGACCATTCAACTTTACAATTAAATTCATTTTTATCCCTAAATTTATATTTTATTAAAATATGATAATGTGATTAATGTTTTGGAATAAGATTGGATTGGTCGGCCAAGACCAATTAGACTGAGAATCGATTGGTATATTAGTCTAAACAAAGAGTTGAACAGATTGAATCAAAAATTGCTCGAAATAGATAAGAATCGAAAACAGGGACAAAAACTAATAATTGAACATGTTGAACCAATTTAATAATATTTTTATTTATTTTTATGACCTTTTAATTATTTACTTGTGCAACATCCCGATTTTGGGCCTAGTAGATTTGGGCCTATTGGGTTGTAACGCCCCAAAAATCCCGAAACTTTTAATTTCTGTGCATGGGAGTTAATATGTATGTATAGCACTTAGAATAATAATATTAAGGTATTATTGGGATTATTTGAAGCCTTAGAGTTAGGGGAGACCATAGGAAAAATTTATTTTCTTACTTAATGGACCCTAGTCTCAGGCTTGAGGCCTCATAAGTTGATTAAGAGAAGAGAGGACACAAATGAGGTTCAGTTTGGGCTCAAGAATGGATTGAGGCCTTGACGAAATATTCTGTTAGGCACTCAAGGGCTTAAAATAAAGTTTTGGTAAGTTAATTAACATTATGGGCTTGTGGCGGTGGCAAAATGGCGCCACTAAGAGGAAAGGAGTTGGCGTTAATGGCAAAGGAGGAGGCCCAAGTTTTGGCCACTTGGAGCCCATGTTTGGGCCAAATTCGGCACCTAAAGAGGAAGCTAGGAGGGGACGGCTCAAGGCTAAAATTTAGGATTTTTAGTGTTTAAAATATATGTGATATAAGCTGATAAATGAGGGAGGAAGTGGTGTGATGTAGGTCTCGTTTGGATGGGTGTTTGATAGGGATAAGGGATAGGATGAGGATCTAACAGGAAGGCAAGTGTTGGCCGAAATTCCATCACCTAAAAGAGTAAAGAAATCAGTTTCTAATTGCCATAGGGGGTGCCGAAATTTCTATAAATAAGGGGGGATAGCTCATCAATTCAGGCATTTGAACCCTACTCTTTTCTTCCTTTTTTGTGCCGAAAATCAAGGCCATCTTAGTTGTTTTTCTTTTCTCATCTTTTCTCTTCCAAAAGCGAAAATCACCACCTCCCTCACCCTTTTCTTTTTCTTTGAAACCTCCTTCTAGCCGAATCTTTTGATCCCCATTGTTATTCTTCTCCCATTCACTAAAAGCGAAACTACATTCTTGTTTGTTCTTGTGGCGAAATCTCTAAGCCTTTCCTTGATTTCTTTTTACTTTCTTTCTAAACCAAAGTCGAAACACTTTACTCAAAACTTCTAGAAGCCGAAACCGCATCAGTTCATCTTTTTTGGGATTTTCATAAAAGCCGAAATCGTGAGATCTCGTCTCTTGTGTTTGCCGAATTCTCTCTGAGGTGTCTGCTTGTGCCGAATCTTGAAGAAAACTCAGGGTAAGTGTCGATTCGTGAGATTTTAGTCTTTTTCAGATTTTTAGAGACTCGAGCCGAATGGCTATTTAGAAACTAATCTCTTGTTTCTCTCTTATTTGCGGCATTCCGGGATTTGAAGAGGAGTCAATCACTTAGATCTCTAAGTCGGGGTTTAGTAACACTCAAATCGTGTTACTTTCGGGATTTCAAGGTAAGGAGATCTATTAGTTTTAACGTGTAAATTCGGTATTTATTAACCCTTGGCAAATGTAGGGAGGCCAAATCTTCGTGTTTTTCGATTTTTCTTGAACCAAGTTATAGGCGAGGATAGTAGATCCGGATAGTAGGATATCGACTAAGAATATAGTACTACGGGATATCGTGTGTAACACTTCCACACCATTTAGATTGCTGTTATAATATGGTTATAAATCATTAAATTACATTAAATGCTAAAATCCGGCATAGCAGTTGAAACCGAAGAGGGTAAAGGCGAATCACCGAGTTAGTGATCTCTGTCATTCTAAAGTGAATGGTTACATTGATTTGATGTGATAAACATGTATGCCGGTTTACGTGATTGCGGGGTTGGGTGATTAATGAAATGGGAAGTGTTACTGCTTTGTAGTGGCTTATGCCATGATCATTGTAGTGGCTTATGCCATGATCTATTGTAGTGGCTTTTTGACATGATTTGGTGGTGTGTAGCGGTGTGGGTTGATTGTAGAAATCTCCAATGGTGTGAATGGTGGTACGGGTGGCGTGTAGCGGATGGAAACCTAGGATTTGGGTTGGGCTTGCATAATTATTGTTATATATATTAATCAATTATTCTGTTCTGTGGGGCTAAGGCCCAAATCTAATGGTGCATGAGGGTTGCACACTGAGTCTCGCGACTCAACCTATTATTTAATATTTCCAGGTAGCACCTACTGCATCGGATCGGGCTGGAGAGGAGCGCAAGGTGGCCATGCAAGAGAGTATCGATCCACAAAATTTTATTTTGATATTTTTATTAAGGATTTTAAGTCTCAATGTAATAAGGCCATGGGCCACTAGACTTATATTTATTTTGGGTTTTATGTTGGGTTTTTTTTATTCTTAGGCATTTAAATTTTATGTTTAAATGTGAGACATGGTAAATTTCGGTTTTACTTTAAAAAACACCAAGGCATTTTATAACTTCATATCTTATATAACTTAATAAATTATTAAGTTTTCGGTATAAATATTTAAACCTGATGATTGGTTTCCAAAGTGCCACAAGTTTTATAAAATCTCCTTAGTGACATACCAGATCCGGTCGTGGTGTTTGGGCCGGGTTTGGGGTGTTACAACTTGATTATTGTTGGTCTAGTAGTTAAACTAATCAAATTGATTGAATTAGAAACAATGGTCTAACCGGTTCAATTATTAGAACACTGTATGTGACACTCTTAAGATTGTACCACGTCATCACCTGAAAATTTTTATATATATATTTTAATTTTCAAGTGATGATATGGCACAATCTCAAGTGCCACATCATCAAACTTTTTAAGATTTTCAAGTTCAACAACTAAAATGAATTTAGTTATCAAATTCAAATATAAAAAATGGATAAAAAAATATAAATACTAAAATAAACTTAAGTACCAAATTCAGGGATCAAAATTATATTATCCCTATAAATTTTGGTCAGAGGGAAGATAGCAAAATTCATGTCGGCATCACATGACTATTGCCTTAGCTTCCTCTTGTTCAAACAGTGAACCTTATTTCTCTCAATTAATGTACCTTGGAATTTTGCACATTACAATCGATAATTTGTGATATAAATTTGAATTTAAATTTGTGTTCAAACTTCATTTTTGGAAAAATAGTTGCATTCCATCTGTTAATGAATAATAAATAAATAAAATATTTTATAATTTTAGGTATAAAATAATAAAGCATAAATATTATTAATTATATTATAAATAAATAAAATGCAAATGAACTTATTTTATAACAAAACAACAATGGGTTTATAATAATTTATTAAACAAAATTTAACTTAGAGTCTTTTGGATGGGCGTTTATCTCAATGTGGTGTGTTTACCTTTCTTTTTGTTTCACATTATAATATTGTTACATTATCTAATTTTACCGTCATCGCTATTTCTACATTAACTGTTATACTAATGGCATATAAACACACCGCCCACATAAATAAACCCTTAACATACAAAATTTTATTCAAACAACCAATTTCTAATCAGATAACTTTAAGATAGAAAAAAAAGAAGAAGTTAAGGTCCTATGCAATGTATGTGATATTATTTTCAATTAAAATATTTCATTAGGTCAAATATTATTTAATCCAATTAACTAAGATCTTGCACCTTTTAGTAGTCATTGTGATCAAGTTTCAACTGCCCCCACTAAAGTTTTAACAAAGAAGCAAACACCCCATCCTCCCTTTGCCATTCTCACATTTTTTATATAGTAATTTCTTATTTTTAGCCATTAATATATTTAATTTTCTTTTTATATATATTAGACCTGATTATGAGTTGGACTGATGTAAAATTTTAAGTTTATATTTTAAGTTTGGGTTCAACCTGACCCAAAAAATGAACCTAAAATTCTATCCAAGCCTAACTTGGATTAAAAATATTAAACTTGCACATGACCCGACCTAGTCATATTTAAAAAAATTAGATTATTATTTTTATATAAAAATGAATTTTAAAAACATAATACATCAAATACACTAAAAACATTAAAATAAATGTTTCCCAACAAATTGAAAATACATTAAAAAAGTCTTTATATAACACTAAGATATTTGCAACTTAGCAAGCAAATGCCTCTAAAATAGTAGTTAATTTAATAATAAAACTAGAATTATACAATATCCAAATAATAACAATAAAATAGAAGAATATAATAACAAAGTGCTAGCAAAACAATAATGAAACAATAGCAAAACAGTTGATTTGGGCCAGGCCAAAAAAATCCTCCTACTTTTTATTCAAACCCATTTTTTGAGTCTATATTTTTATCCAAACCCTCCAACTTTTTGAGTAGGTCTTCGAACATAAGTTAGTGGCCCGATTCATGATTAGGTTTGGTATATATTACAATTTACAAATTGAGATAAGACAATGACAAAATTAATAAATCTAGGTACAGTAGTAAAATATATTATATTTTTAAGAAGTGGCCAAAACTTAAATATTAAAGATAATATTATTAAAAAGAACAATCACAACCTTCAAAAAAGTAACCTCCATGAATCATAAAAGAGGTATAATTAATAAAAGAATATCTTATAGATTTTATCATACACTTCTTTGCTTGCTAAGCTTTCTCACTTATTGACTAATTACCTCATAATTAAATCAATTTCTAGAACATGAAAATATGTTCAAACATCCTAGAAAATTCCAATTTTAGTCGTTAAAGAAGTAAAAATAAAATAAAAATAATTTACAATTAGTTGCTTGCACAAAGTTTTTCCGACAAGCCAACTTAAAAAAATTATATATATTTGTTTCTAGATTTTGCACTCAATATAAAAAATATATAGTTAATTAAGTGATAACTCGATTGGTACGGATATTGTTGTCAACGTTGAAGGACGTGAGTTCGAATATGTTGAAGCGTATTATTTTCCTATTTATGAGTTGATGATAGATTATAAATAATTTTAGACATTGTATCAAAATATATATCGTGCATGATTCACATATTTTTAGGGTTTATAAAACATGCAAATTACGTATGCCAAGCTTCGGTGCCTTGCTATATATAATCTCGTGGGTTGTATTATTTACTAATTAATTATTATTTTTAAAACTATCTTTCTTCTTTTAGATAAATTATTTTATATGAAACATGCAGTTCCACGTAACGAATTATATTGGTTTTTTCCTCAAAATAAAAAAAATAATTGTTTAATAATTGAGTGTCAAGTTGAATAAGCAACAAAAAGAAGGTCAAATGAAATTCATGTCCTTTAAATTTTATATAATATTAATATGAAGTGATAAGATTTGATAGTTGACGAGAAAATGCATGATCCTTTTTAATATTTTATAGGGTAAATCGTAAAAATAGTCACTTTTATTTTTTCAGATTACGTTTTAGTAACTTATATTTGAAATGTTATATTTTAGTTACTTACGTTATTGTTTTATTACGAAGTGGTCACTCCACCGTTAAGCTTCGTTATCTCCCTAACGGCAGTCCTAAGTGTCAGTCCAAATTAAAATTTATTTAATTAAAAAATCTATTTTCATCTCAACAACTTGACATCCATGTTGGCATTTCAAACCCATTTGGACTGCCACCAAGGGCGAATCCATAAATTTTTTTTAGGGGAGGCCGAAATGAAATTTTAATTTTTAATAGTCTATATCTTATAATTTTTAAAGGATCAAATTAACTTTTCATAATTTTAGGGGGCAAAGTGTAATTTTATCTTTACTAATTTAAAATTTTAAAATTTTGAAAGGGCCAAAACAACAATTTTCCATTTTAAGGGGCTTGGGCCCCTAGATTCACCTATGACTGCCACGTAGGACTACTGTTAGGGAGGTAACGGATTTTAACGGTAGAGTGACTACTTCGTAACAAAATAATAATATAAGTGATTAAAACGTAACATTTCAAACATAAGTGATTAAAATATAATGAAGCAAACAAAAGTGATTATTTTATAATTTACCCTATTTTATAATATTTTAAAAATAATAAACTTTTATTAATAGTCCCTAATTTTTTTACAATTATATTTCAATAATTTAACTTTTAAAAATTATGTAATAATTATTAGTATTATTAAATTATTACATTTTAATCATTCATCCTTATCAATCGTTAAATGAACTCAACAATCAAGTCCTCTTTTATTTTAATATTAATTTGAAGCATCATACACTTGGGTTGAAATCAGCTATAAATTCATGAAATTTCTAGAAAATCAAATATAATTCATACATTAATCAATTGTTTAGCTGTTTCGTGAGCGTTGCATCATTATTACATCACATTTTTGTATGCTTTAAAAGCGTGGGATTGGTAGTCTAAGAAAATTAAATTATACCAAAAAAGTTAAACTCACACCTAAAATTTCTTAAATCTTCCAATTTAATCACTCATTTATTTTAAAATTGTAGTTCAATTTATTTATTTTAAAATATAAAATTATTGAAAGGTATAAATACATACCTTTATAATAAACTTTATTTATTTTTAAAAGTAGGTCTTTTCTGATTGAATTAATGTTCAGTTAACTCGCGACACTAACTCAATGAAATACTTTATAAGTAGTATAGATTATGTTTTCATATATGTGTATATCTATACTATTTATTAAGCCTTTGATTGAGTTGGTGTCACCCTCAACCGGTCACCGACTATGTAACACCTCATACCCGGTCTAAACGACAAGACCAAGTCTAGAGAGCCACATCAATTATTTCTCAAAACATAATTACTAAAACTTCGTTTCAAAGTCTTCCAAACCAAAAGAATTTTAACAAACATAACATTTACTTTGGAAATTATCATTTAGAAAGTCAAATATTTGGAAACTACAGAACTTAAACTAATAATAATAATAGTTTATAAAAAATGTGACCGAGCTCCTAATCTGCCGACTCGATCAAGTCGTGGATTACTTGTAATTCAGCAAGTAAATAAAATGAATTAATAATTCAATAAGGAAACAATTATATATTCAAGCAAAGTTAAAGTTAAACCAATAAGGTCCCAAATTCAGATCCAAAATCAAATGAATAAGACAATCTGTTTAATTTAACAGATTAGAACAGATCAGTTGCATAACAAGTCAGTTTATTCCCAGACACAGAACATATCAAAACAGACGAAGCTTCCTACCCTCATCTGCTACACACCATCTCCGACCAACCCAACACACCAAATTGAGTATTTAATACCCATCCAACCCTACACACCACATAGTGTCGGTATGACATGTTTCGATAGCTGCAGACTAGCTGGCAGATCAGATTACAGATACCGGTGGCTTAGCTGCTGATTAAGAACATAACACTTCCTCCTTTACACAATTCCCACCTAATGCATATGCAAATTTCAAACGATAGTTGATAATGATGCTTATACAGTCATTCAGATACAATTTATATTCATATAGAATATATCAAAATTATTAATGATTGTTTCATTCAAAATGCATACAAATATTTAGTTCTTAGTCTCATATAACAGAATAATAGTTTATACAGTATATTTCAGTTGATAGCGACCCTATGGAAGACCGACATTCATTTTAAACGACGCACGTAGCCTGAGGGTAAAGTCCAGTTCCTGATCCACAAGCTCGTCTGGTTTCACACGGCTTGGACAACTGGCCCGTGTACCTGCGTGTGTCACACACGGCCTAATACACGTCCATGTCATCTGCCCTTGTAGTCTTATTATGCAAACAGTGAGTCACACGGTCTGGACACCGGCCCGTGTGATCGCTGCAAAATAGTCTAGTTTTAATATTTATAAAAGAGTGATCGAACCTTTAGACTGACTGCGACAACGATAGAGGCAAGCGCACCTATCGAACAGTAGTATAGCTCAGGCAAGAATATCTTATTGAACCCAAGGAACCTAAAAGTACTACTACTCACTTTCTTTCTATTATTTAGTCTAAAATATGGAGTGATTGGTTTATTAATCTAAAACAAATGAAATATTTAAACTAAAAGACAAAAGAAACGAAACTTTGGGAAAATACTTTGAAGAAAACTCAATTGATAAAGACGATACCTTCGGGAAGAATCCACCTATGACTTCACTTATTATCTACCTTTTCAATTCATATGATTTCTTTTACTTAGCTTGATTCGTGAGACTCCCTAACCTATATTAAACCTTCTTTCGAAGTGAATAATGTCTAACCTTAGGTTAATTAGTGGAACTCTCGTTCTCTTATAATAATCCCCTAAGGAAGTAGTAAATCAATCAATGGACTCCCATATTAGGTTTCACCCTAATCCGACAAAATCTCGTAACCCTATCTCTAGGCGCCCGATCAACTCCGCTTAATTATGCTAGATTTACGATTAGGCAGGGTCTATTCCTCCTCCACCTAAGCACATCAGATAAATTTAAGCAACATAATTAAGAATAAACTAAGTATTATCATATAAACTGAAAGAATTAAATAACAAAATCCATCATAAGTTTCATCTCCTTCAGGTATCTCGAGGGGTTTAGTTCATAACTAAACAAGAAAACATCTCAAGAGAAAAGATAAAACAAAACATAGGAAATCCTTAAAACCCCCTGAAGGAGTTGAAGAGGAGATCCTCAGTCTTGAGTAGAACTCCGACTCTTCGAGATGGATCAATTGGCTATCTTCGAGACAACCCCTAAATGAGTAAAGCTCTGGCAGAAAACTCTACTAAAACCTGACGCCCTTGAATTGCTGCCTTGGATTATTTATATCGACGTTTGGGATGCTTTACTTGGCTCCTAAGTACTCGTAATTCAGGCATAATTTGTCCTAGGTGTTTGAGTAGACTTAAGATTTCGGTTCTTGAGCTCTAAGCATCCTATTCCGAGTGAAATTGCTCTTTCCTGGCGAGGGCACGGCCTTGACATGCTTGTGTAAATTGAGGCTCAGCCCATGTCTCTATTCTGTTGATTTAGGCACGACGTCTTGGGCACAGCTCTGTGCAATGAGGTCGCCGTGCTTCGTCGTCTCAATTGGGGCACTATATGAGATAGGGGATAGGCCGTGTTGGGCTTTTTATCGACAAGACACGATCGTGTGAATTGGTGACAGGCCGTGTTCTAGGTGGATAACAAGGCACGGCCGTGTGGAATAAAGCCCACGCCGTGTCGACTTCTTGAGTTGGCCCAATTTGGTCCGTATTAAGCCCGTTTTACGTTCTTCTTATCCTTAGGTATTCTCCTGAGTATAAGACATGAAAAGAAAGGATTAAAAGCACCTTTTTACATAAATTGAGGGCTAAATCATCCAAAAGCATACTAAATATGGGGTTAAAATATGTTACTTTTACGGTTTATCAAATACCCCCACACTTAAGCTTTTGCTTATCCTCAAGCAAAATTCTCAACTTACAATTAAAACAAACTTTCCCTGATTCATAATTCCTATCGACAATGTCTCACCATAATTCATAGATAATTTATACATGGATGATTTAACTCGAAGTGCCCTAAAGATTCAATTACGATAAGTCATACCTTTATAGGACATTATAAGCATGTTATTGTTCTCAAAGACTCATTTATAGGACATTATGTTTGAGAATGATGATTGATTGTATGAAATTTCTGTAAATGCTTTTTGAATTGTTTGGTAATGCTCCTAACCCTAATCCGATGACGGACACGGGATAGGGGTGTTACAATTTAGCAGAGAATTCAAGTGAAACAAACATAGAAACCCCATTTCTACACATAAACAAAAAATCAACAGAAACTTCGCGGAACCGCAATAACTTACAACAGAATTGACATAGAGATCTTCCAACGACTCAATGAACAAGTTAAACCCTCAATTAGTTCCAATAGCCACTTCACTAAAGCAATCAAAAAGAAAAAGAAAAAGAAAAGAAAGGAGAAACAAGAAAGAAAAAGAAAGAGAGAAACATAAAGAAGGAAAGGAATACATTAACTTTTATTTTTAACCACCAATCAGACTTCTAACATTTAGCAAAAAAATATGTGTTACGCATACGCCAAGACTCAAACACAAGACCAGAGAAAATATAGAAACTTAACAATTGAACTAGTAGGTTCATTCTTAACACAGATTCACATATTTCATTAGTTGTATTTATATTAATAATGTGTTATTATTGTATATATATTAATTTCAAACTATACATTTCATTATTTATTGCATTTTGCTTTTAAATAGACATCTGTGTATTAAATATGTGTTTCCACATGTATGTGATAAGTTTTCCAGTATAATTTTATATGAATATCAAATTATTTTACATATATATAATTAAATAAAATTTTAAAACTATCATCATAAATGATATGATTATGTTGGTTAGTCACTGCAATATGCCTTGTTTATGGAAAAAGGAGGAAAATTTTAGTTTATTTTTACAAGAGTTTTTTATTTATCTTTCTAATTGAATGTTTAAATTTATACTAATTATTTTTATTTTATGTAACAATTTTAAAACATATGTATTAATTATGCTTTTATCCATATTATTACACTAGTAATCAAATGTAGCATTAATTAATTATCTAACATTTAACATCACAACACATCAAATTTATTCATGGCAAGTCCCTCAACTTTTAATAGTTTTGCAAATTAACTCCCGAGTTAGGTAGATTAAGATAAAACGAACTCAAAAACATAAAAATCATTAAAAACGAAATTAAAAACACTTACATGCAAAGTTCCAATGTTATTTAAACTTAAAGCTAACAAAATGATTTTCTTTCCCACCAAAATCGGTGGAGGAGTGTATCAAAGAGGATGACACTATTTTTGTTATCTTTTATTATTATTACTAATTATTTATTTACCATTTTAGCTTTTAAAAACATCCAACTTTACTTAAATACCAAACCACCAAATTCCACTAACTTGTACATATGGTATTATTACCATTTAAATCCCTTCATTAAAGACTCCACATCCATTTAACCCTTTAACAAAAGAGATAAATTTTTGCTCTTTTTTCAATTTAATTTTTTAATTAATTAACTATCTAAACCTCAAAATTTCTTAACGAAAATTTAATATGACTCTAATATAACTCTATAAACATTAAATAAACATTAACATATTTATTCACTCATCAAAATTGTGGTCCTGAAAACACAGTTTCCAACACAACTAAAATCAGGTAGTTACATGTAATGTATTGCTATTGCAGCCAACAAAACATGTTGTAAGTAATCAAATGAACAATATGATAAATTTTGATCTAATGGCTTTAAGACATGTTCTTTTTGTCTTGAGACTCAATAGCAGATGACCTAAAATGCACATTTTCAATCATTCAAACTCTACCAAATTGGGCCTAAAACCTACCTGAACTTTATATGAAAATATATTAAAACACCACCAATTTATAGCACCTGATACATCAACATCTAACCAAACAAATTGTATAACCAGGCACATTTAAACATGTATGATTTTCTATTAATCAAGAGTTGAAATTCAACTTTCAAAACATTATAGGTCAAGATACCAAAATGCATCAAATCATTAATTTAGACATTAAGCTAAGACCAACCTAGGTACATACCATTAATTTAGAAATTATAAAATGTGTTTTGGGTTCTCGTCCTCTATATAAAAAAAAGGATGAGGAAATGTGGTTGTAATAGGCCAATTTTGCCTAGCCCGATTGACCTATTTAACCAATGACTAAATCAACAAAATAAATAAATTAATAAAATACTAAAAGTTTAAAGAGTTTAGCAGTCCATTAAATTACAGTCCAAGTTACACAATTTTGGCCCAAACCAAATAAACCCGTTTCTAAACCCAAACCTAACAAAACCCGTTTCTAAATTAACCCAAAACCTATAGGCCCAACAGAGCCCAATGTTGATTAGGCCCGAATGGCCCAAATTTTTTATAGCTCCAAAACCCTAGAGGGTTCTGGAATCAGCTAGCGCTGCAAAGCTTCCCCGCTTCCACACGTACGTCACCCCACGCGCCTCCATACTGCCAGTGAGCCTCCGTACGCCACGTCCGCCTTTCGTACCTGCAAACAAATAGCAGAGAAACGACAGTAAATGAAAACAACAAAAAAATTATATTTTTGATTTTTTTTTCTTGGCTATAAAAAGAAAGCCAGAAAAACGTTGTAAGGGTTACTATTTTACACGCATCATACAAAAAAATATAGAGTAATAGAGCACCAAAAAAAAGGTTTTTTTTCGATTCCGATTTCTTTACCAGTTCTGTTACGCTTC
Organism: Gossypium rotundifolium; assembly: GCA_025506655.1. NCBI lineage: Eukaryota > Viridiplantae > Streptophyta > Magnoliopsida > Malvales > Malvaceae > Gossypium > Gossypium rotundifolium. The sequence continues at coordinate 195,615,571 of CP106729.1, read as the reverse complement.
GTTTTTTTTCTCACTTTCCTTTTCTTTGCGTGTGAGAAATAAATAAGGGCAAGAAAGTACCTGTTTTGGGTAGCATCGTTGGAGCGTAGTCTCCCTCGTTGAAGTTGCCCCACAGGGGAAATCGAACCTTCCTCTGGTTTTGAGTTTGGGTTTCGGCTGAGAAAGAAATGAAAAGGAGGCTAGGGTTTGGTGTGGCTGATTGTTTTTTAGGGATAATATTGTTTTAGAGAAACGACGCCGTTTAGGCTTATTTCGATAGCCTTAAAATGACGCCGAACAGGCCATGACCCAATTCGACCCGACCCGATATCCATGGGATCCACGCGTTTTTGCGGTGATGGTATAATTACGCGCTCGGTCCCTCTATTTTGTTTTCAAATTTAATTAAGCTTCCTTTTAGTTCTTTTGTTTTTTTAATTCTGCCCAAAGATTTGTGCGCCTTTTTTAAATTAGTTCAATCTGTGTGCTGCGTTTTGATTACAAAATATTTGCTGGTTTAATCCCCGATTATTTGAGTGTTTTTTAATTCAGTCCTAGATTTTGTTAAACAAATCCTTTATAAAACAGCCTTTTGAATTTCATTTCTTTTTCGATTCAATATTTTTAGTCTTTGTTTAAATTCTTGTACCCTTTTTCGTATTAAATTTATTTATTATTCAAGTTGTTTTAATAAAATCGTTTTGAAATCTATTCTACAATATTTTAATTTGTTTTATTTTCCATTATCTATATGTATATTTAACTTCATTTAAAATTACTTATATATATATTTTAAATTTAGTATACATAATTTATCACTTTGAAAAAGTCATATTTTATTGTACATTTTAATTTATTTCAAATATCGTTATATCCTATTACTTATATATGTTTATATATTTAAAGCCATTCATTTTTTTAAATTTGTATAATTTATTTCAATGTATTTTTATATACCTATTTTATAAATTCATTTACAAATAATCCTATTTTAAATAATTTCATAACTCATAGATTTCAAACTTGACTTTCTTTAATTTTTAAATCGATGTGTAGGCTTTCAAAAGTTGCTTTATATTAATTTGCCAATGTTAATTTTGTAGAATTATCGTATCGTGTAGCTTATTGATCTTTGCTTGTTAATATGTGTCTTTTAAACCATGCGGTTATCGTTATTGTATATTTATGCGTTAAATTATGTTTATAATTATATTCATCCTTATAATGAGTTTATATATTACTTCATGCTTAATGCTATGTTTGCGCTACTCGTCATTGCTTTATGTCTCAAATTCTAATGTATTTGAGCCTTTACTAAACGTTCTATTTTTATTACGCGTATACCAAATAAAATGCATTTTGAGCCAATTTTAAAATTGCGCATTTAAAAATTTTTTAAGATAAGGCAATATTTGTGTGTTTAGAAATTCGAAAAATTATGCCCTAACGCGCTGGGTGTCAATTTTCCGTTCGACCAAATAACCAAATATCCTTTTAATTGCATGTTTTGAAAATCAAAGAAGATCTCGGTGTCGAGGTATAAATATGTCATATCCTAACATATTGGATGTGATGTTTTTATTCCTTTGGAACGACTGAATCTTGAGATTCAATTCAATATTAATTAATATCCTTTAAAAAGAGTCACACCTTAAACATTTTCAAGTTTTCAACACAAGGACATTAGTTAATCGATTTGGTACCCGTTCTAGGGTGTACGGGGTGCTAACCCTTCCTCGTGCGTAACCGACTCCCGAACCCTTTTTGTTATTTAATTTCGTAGACCAAAATTTTTTACAAGGTGATCCAATCACACCTAAACAAAAAAGGTTGGTGGCGACTCTACTCTATATTTTTTAAGTCAACCACCGTTTTTCCACAAATAAAAAAAATGGTTTCGACAGCTTGGCGACTCCACTGGCCTTTACTAAACATTTCATTTTTATTACGCGTATACTAAATAAAATGCATTTTGAGCCAATTTTAAAATTGCGCATTTGAAAATTTTTCAAGATAAGACAATATTTGTGTGTTTGAAAATTCGAAAAATTATGTCCTAACGCGCTGGGTGTCAATTTTCCGTTCGACCAAATAACCAAATACCCTTTTAATTGCATGTTTTGAAAATCAAAGAAGATCTCGGTGTCGAGGTATAAATATGTCATATCCTAATATATTGAATGTGATGTCTTATTCCTTTGGAACGAGTGAATCTTGAGATTCAATTCAAAATTAATTAATATCCTTTAAAAAGAGTCACACCTTAAACATTTTCAAGTTTTCAACACAAGGACATTAGCTAATTGATTTGGTACCCGTTCTGAGGTGTACGGGGTGCTAACCTTTCCTCGTGCGTAACCGACTCCCGAACCCTTTTTGTTATTTAATTTCATAGACCAAAATTTTTTACAAGGTGATCCAATCACACCTAAACAAAAAAGGTTCGTGGCGACTCTACTCTATATTTTTTTAAGTCGATCACCGTTTTTCCACAAATAAAAAAAATGGTTTCGACAGATGAGGAAATATGGTCACAGTAGCAACTATTGGATTTGGTGCCCTAAGTGTAGTATATTCGTTTGTAAATTTGTAACTTTTTCGAACAGATTGGTTAATAAAATAATTTATGGATTACATTAATATACTTTGTATAATTTCCTCATGTGGTTTTTTCATGCAAAGCAAAATAAAAGCAAAAATTAGCTCACTAGTAGTCTAATGTTTAAACTAATACTAAGAGATATTACGTGTGTAACACCCCTAACCCGTATCTGTCATCGGGTTACGGAGCATTACCGAGACTTTCAGAACATTTTTCAGATAATTCACGCAAATTACTATTTATTAACCGAGATCATTTATAACATCCTTTAATGGACCCTCGAGGTCCAATATGAATAGTAGAAACAAATTGGGACTTAATCAGAACCTCTAAGAATTTTTTGTGAAATTACAAAAATTTTCTAAGTTGTAAGGCTCACACGCCCGTGCGGTCTAGGGACACGCTGGTGTGGTCACACTCGCCCGTGTCCCTAACCTGTGTAACTTTCTGACTTGTAAACCATGAAGAAATTGAAGTCACACGCCCGTGTGCTAGGCCGTGTGGCGAATTTCATTTTCGAAATTAAGGTGTAATTTTCACACGGCCGTGTAACACGCCATTGTCCAAGGCCGTGTCAGCCACACGGCTGAGACACACGCCCGTGTGCCCAATTTTGAGCATTCTGTTTCTCATTTTTAAGATGCAGGGGACACATGGCCAAATCATATGCCCATGGGACAGGCAGTGTGTCGCACACGGCTTAGACACACGCCTGTGTGTCTACCCATGTAGACAAAATAAAGCCATTTCCTAGCTTTATTTTCTCACCCAATTTACCACAAACCTACACCAAATCATGCTAACATATATCAACCAATCCAAACATTATAATCATGCAAATTAAACCATTTAATATGTTATGGCATCACATGTACTCTTAGCTTAAATATACTCTAACCATAAACACATAAGCTTGATAGAATTCCATCAAACCAACCCATAATAAACTTACGTAATTACCATAAAATAACTTCATACATAACCAAACTTAAACCATCACTAGCCATTCCGATGGCTAGATTACAAAACATCACTTACAAGCCATCATTTGTCTAAATGAGCCTATACATGCCATTATACCAAAAAGAGATTTCTATTTATACCAAACTGAGATAGTGGATAGTGTGATTAATGCTCCGACCGACCTCCAACCTTGGCGATATTACGAGCACTATAAAAAAGGGAAAATTTAAACGGGGTAAGCATTTTCATGCTTAGTAAGTTTGTATAACAGGAAAATAAACTTACCAGTTATAATTATTCATACAAGTATACATAGACATACCATCCAAAATTTTTGGGTAAATTTATCTAAAGATAAACACTAAATCAAGCAAGTTAGTCACATAACATCATATGCATATCAAGTAACCATAGATGAGCTCATCGTATTATAAATATCTAGTTAGTTTCACCTTTCTGTATTTTAAGAATCTTTCCCTTTGAACTATTGAAATTTCGATGGACACTCGGGTAGTATACACAAAGTATACATATAAGCTATTCGTCAATTCATGTTCAAAAGTACCCATTTGGCACATGATCATATAGAACACTCTCAAGCCATGTATTTTATAATAGGATTACCAGTCCAGGCTAAATCCTTTCTATAGCATATGCTCTAAAGAGCTTGATTTGAATTACCCGTCCGGGCTAAATCCAATCTATAACATATGTTTGGGAGGGCCTATTCAGGATTACCTGTTGATGGAAGCTCGAAACAATTATTATTTTAACAAAGGCAAGCGCACCTATCGAACAGTAGTATAGCTGTGGTGAGTCCGAAATATCGTATCCTCAAGGACCAAGAGTACTTAGTAATAACTATCTTTTTATTATCTAGCCTAATAATTAAAAGGGATTTGCTTTTAATTTAAAATTTAACTAACTAATTTAACTAACTTATGAACTTGATAGGGAGTAAACTGGGAAAATACTTTGAACAACTTATATGAGATGGACGACACCTAAGGAAGAATCCACCTAGACTTCACTTTTTACTTTTGATTCATGTGATTTATTCATTTGACTTAATCCGTAGAAATCCCTGAATTATATTAATACCTCTTTCGAGGCTACTAACAACTGACTCTAGGTTGATTAATTGAAATCTCTTTCTAATTAAAACCCCTATTGTCCCATTAATTCGATCTATGGATTCCCATATTAGGTTTGACCCTAATCCGGCAGATTTTTGTTACCCTATTTCTAGGGTTGCAATCAACACCGCTTAATTGTGTTGATCTACTTAAACAAGGACTTTTTCTTCACTGAATAAGCACATTCGACTTGAATCAATAACCTGAATTATCAAAACAAGAATAAAACTCACAATTAAGAATAAGCACAAGTATTTATCTCATAAATCAAATAATAATAAGATCTATCATAGGTTTCATCCCCTTAGGTATCTAAGGGATTTAGTTCATACTAGAAGAGGAAAACATCATAAAAGAGGAAAAACAACAAAACATAAGAAAACCCAAAAACTTCTAAAGAACTTGATGGGAGATCCTCAGTCTTGATGGAGATCCTTCTCCTAAGCTATTCCCGACGGCTGTCTTGGAGTATTTTCTCCTTCTACTCGGCGTCTATTCGACGTCCTGTCAACCTCCCCTTTAAGTTGCCTCCTAGGGCGTTTATATAGGCTTTGGAACACCTCTATTGGCCCACAAGTAGCTTATTCTGAATCAAACTCTTCTTTGCTGTGGCAGGGACACTCCCGTGTAAATCGAGCCCAAGCTGTGCTTGAGTCTGCTAAATTGGCACGGCCGTATGGTGAACTCCAGGCCGTGTTGATTTCTCACTTTGGCCCAATTTCTTCGTTTTTGGCCTATTTCTCGTTCTTTTCATCCTCTTATGCTCACCTAAGTATAAAACATGAAATTAAGGGATTAGGAGCATCGAATTCATCAAATCTAATGAGTATTCATCCAAAATTAAGCTAAGCATGGGGTTAAAATGTGTAAATTACGATTTATCACCCGTCCGGGCTAAATCCTATCCGCAACACATGCAATATTATACTCTTTTCGAGAAATCACATTATTCCATCGAATTTTAACATTCAACTGGGACATAGCATTTTATCATTATTTTCCAATTTGTGGTCATTTCATAATGTATATATTCTCATACATATAAACACAAACATACAATTCAATTCAAGCACATTAACATACATATTTAGGTTACACGAACTTATCTTGACAATTGTTCGTATTTGAATTTCAACTAATCCGAAACCTTTTGTTTCCCTTAATCTAGTTTGGTAGTTGGTCTTTTAGGGTCTATATATAAAAATTTAACTATCAATATAGCACATTTCACATACATTTGCATTCAATTACATCCTAGGCAAAATTACCATTTTACCCCTATACTTTTCATAAATTCTAATTTCGTCCCTAGGTTCGGAAAATGAAATTCATGGAATTTAACCCTCTGTCCAAGCCTAGCCGAAATTTATGTATAACTTTTACAGCACCTACATTTCAAAAATTTCAACATTTTCCATGGGTTTTACCTATTTTTCATTTTAGTCCCTAAACCGAGTTTTCATCAAAAATTGCTTTGTAAAGGTTATTTATCTACCGACAAACTTTCATTTTCTACATAAGTTTCAAATATACAGCATGTTCATCCATGAAAAAGTTTCTACACTTTTTTATCTTTTCAAATAAATCCCTCAAATAGATAGATTAGACTATCTCGATTCCAAAAATATAAAAATCATTAAAAACAGGGCTTGATTTCATACCTTATTGAGCTTGAAAATTTTTCATCCTCTCTCCTAGGGTTTCCATAGAAATTTTGGGGAAGAATATGAATAAAAAGATGATAGTTTCCTTTTTAATTATTTGTCATCTTTTAATTTTAGTGATTTTCAATTTAGTCCTTACCCATTTCTAATTTTGCCATGGATGAGTCACTAAATTACCTATTAACTTTTCTTAAATGGTGTAATTATCATATAAGGACCTTAATTTTTGAATTCTATAGCTATTTGATACTCATAACTACTAGAAAGCAACTTTTTCATTTTATGCAATTTAGTCCTTTCCCTAATTAATCATGTAATCGGTAAAATTTTTGTATCAAAATTTTTATACGACCTTCCTATAATAATGGAAATCATAAAATAATATTAAAATAAATTTTATTTTTGGCTCGAATTTGTGGTTTCGAAACCACTATTCCGATCTCACCGAAATTGGGTTGTTACAACGTGGTCGGATCGTAAGACGAAAAGACAACTTATATTAGACAAACCTAAACATGTCCTTAGTCTAATCATAAATGAGCAAACCAATTGAAATGCTAATATGCTATCAATCAAGTCTAATTGGAGAGATGCCTTGTCTTGGGCATCGTAGCGGATGACTCCAAAAGATAGAGACATAGATATGATTGACTAGAATGGCAGTACATTAGACTGAACCCAAGTAGAATAGATCCTGAATCCATTTATGGATTTATTTACTTGTCACGTTCATAGTGTGGCATACATTAATCTTGAGTTGATGATAGACTATGTATGCGTGACTCGTATACTTTGATGTAGGTAAAAGCCTGAGTTTGAATAGATAAGAAACCGAAAGCTGGTGTGTTGGGTATACGACTTCTATGGTATGTAGCATCATTCACAATAGTGGAATTCATAGCCCAAGATATGGGTAAATGATATCTTCTCATTGGCATTACACGATAGATGAAAAGTAAACGTGGCTACAGGCTGTTCGTTTTTGTGATGAATGTCTTGATTAAGGATATCTTATGAGGGTAACACACTTGTAACAAAATCATTGGACGATCACTAATCGAGTTGCTTTCGTAATGGTATGTCATTAGGGACAGCTCAATTACGATACTATAGTAAAATGACTTTGTGACTAAATAAGTTTATAATCAATAGGCGAAAAGCTAGAACTTAATTATAAATCATTTGAGCCATAGTTGCATATGTCCGATCAGTCCCTCCAGTAGCTCGTTGAAACTGAAAATGAATTGTATATTGAATTAAATAAACAAAAATGGATAGAAATGGTAAAACTAGAGAAGTGGGAAACATGCAAAATGAATGTGGTTTTCTCACTAAATGGAAATGACTTGAAAAATTAATTTATGGTAAAGTTTGAAAATATAATTAAATTAATTGGTCATTGTGAATCCGTTGAATATAGAAAAATTAATTATATTTTCTCATAGATTCTTTTACGATAAAGTTGCCATGATTTTAATCGAATCAAAATCAGGTTAAGAAAATTATTTAATTAGAAAATTAATTAGTTTAAATTTTTTATTTTGGGAAATAGAAAAATATGTATTGGGTTAAATTAAATTATAAAGTGTTGGATTAAAAGTCAAGGAAACACATGATTAGACCCAATACAGGAGAGTCCCGAATCTCCATTATAATACATATGAGGGGAGGCACACCCAATTAGCCACTCTTTCCTAATTAAACTAAGGGATTGGTTTTCTTTTCTATTAAATAGGCATTAAATGTATTCTACTAAATTAGGGTTTCCTTTCTTCACCCTATAAATAAATGATACTGGTAGAGCTAAAAATATAATAAGTTACACACACTTTTGAGATATTGTTATGATACCTGAAAATAGTGAGAATTTATTTTCTAAAAATAAATTTTATTTTCTGGAATAACAATTCTACCGATTTTCATTGAAGAGAGATTTGTTTTTCCACTGAAAGTAAAGTAAACAATTTTTAGTTCGATGTTTGATTTGAATTCATTCGAGCCAACACTTGAAATAGTTCGTGGTACGAGAATAGCGGAGAAGGTTGTTCGGTTGAAAGTCAAGAACAACAAGGACCCTTCTTGCTGAAAACACATGTGTCATTTTGATAAAAGATTTATTATTATGAATATCACAAACAAACTTAGTGTTCAAAATTTCAATTTTCACTTATCCAACAACAACATCTTCTTCCAAACCTACACGGAGTGAAACTTCATCTTTCCAGGGTGTTGATATGTCTTCTCCCTCAGAGACCTCGGCTGATATGCCCCCTCGAACAGTTATGTAGTAGATGGTTCATGATCTCCTAGTCTATGTACAAGGGCTAAGTGCACAAGTTCAGTCAGGAGCACTTGTGCATGTACTATCGCAAGCAGTTGCTGATCATTCATCCCATCAATCGAATGTTAGAGCTACCGATTTGACTCCAAGCCGTAGTACGATCAACAGTTTTCATGATTGTACCGTTTAGTCTATCATGCCATGCATAACGTTATGTTACTTTGAAGTACCACTTGCATTATGTCTTCTTCTTTTTTTCTGGCTTTGTGTTTTACTGTTTGAACTTTAGTACTTTAGCACTACTTTTTGTATGATTGGCTTTCTATATTTGCACTCATTTTGGGTTTTTTTTTTTATTTACATAATGCCATTTGGCGACTTTTGATACTGTTATGACTTTTGATGGTTTTTTATTCTTTTCGTTAACTTTTTGTCAAAAAAAGTAACTAAAAGCATTTTTTTTGACTTTTTTTTTTTATTTCTTTTGTTATGTTTTCACTAAAAAAATAACTAAAAGTATATTTTTATGACGTTTTTTATTCACGATTTGTCACGCTTTATAAAAGTTATAAAATAATCGAACAGTTCGTGACATTTTGAGAAGAATTTTTCGTGATGTTTTTAGGCGTTGCAAATAAGTAATTAATCACAAACAATCTATGACGTTTAAAATAGTATTTTCTATGACATTTTTAAACATCACAAAAGAGACAATTAACCTATGACACTTTTGATTGGTCAATGCGACGCTTTAAAAGTCACAGAATGAACTATTTTCTATGACATTTCTTTACTTTTTTGACATTTGAAATGTCATAGAAAAGATATCTTCCCATGACGTTTAGAAGCGTCATGACGTTTATGACGGTTGATCTATGACTCATTCTTATTTTTAAGAGAAGAAACGTCACAAAAGATACACTTGTAGCATTTTCTAGTGAAACGTCACGAAAGGTCATTTTTGGTAGTTAAAGATAAAATATCATTTTGATACTTTCAATATTTTTCTTAGCATTAATTCAAAAAATAAAAAAAATCTTAAAAAAATACAATAATTAAATTATAAAAATAATAAATATCATAAAAATTATAAATCTTAAGAAATATTTTATTTATTTTTAAGATTTAAAAAATTTAAAATTTTTATGTTATAATAAAATGAAATAGATCATTATAATCATTTAATCAACAAGTGTTGAATGTAGTAGTAAGACACATTATTCTGCCAAAGAAAACTTGAACCTTAGAGACAATATTAACGAGAAAGACAACTATGTATCTCAAATATGTACCATACAACGAACATGGAGAATACAAAAAAAAAAAAACTCTTATCGTTTAATTATTATGCGTAATATTTAAAAATAATTTATTTTTAGAAAAAAATTACCTACTACGATTTGAATGGCATATAAGGAGTAATCATTTTATATAATTTTCTCTAGCAAAATATAGTAATAATAAACAATAAATTCAAGAAATAAAATGAGTGGAATAAATAGTTACAAGTAGCTTTGTTGAGAAAACTCTTTTCAAATCCTAATATCTACAATCCTTTTTGTTATCTTCAACCTATGATCTCTCCGTACATCGAATGTTCTTCGTGAATATTCATTCCAACAAGATTTGATATGAGAACATAATTTGCCTTTTTGAACAGATTCATATCCAAAAAAATACACACACTTTTTCACCATGAAAAAAAATTAATTTTCAACAGTTTTTTTTTCATAAATCATCAGGCAATTGAAAGTTTTGGGAACCAAAGATTTGCTGAGAAATGTTTTGAACGAAGACAACAATGGAACATTTGTTGCTGTTGAAACCATCCCAGAGAGTGAACCTGACGGTGACGGAGAGTGTCTTCATCGCAGAGATGTCTTCCATGGTATGGAGCTTTTCGAGTTTCCGAACGACGAAATCATTGTAAAGGGTCTTTCCCTTGTTCTCTCCGTTAAGGCACTCATTCACCAACCCGCTCTCATATAAAGCCACCATTACGTTGTCAACATTGTTGTCTACCTTGTACCGTAATACTCCGGTTAGGGTTACTTCCAAGGTCTCTGATGTTGGCCTTTGGAAATTAGCCTGTTACGTATTGTATGCACAAATTGTCACTTACTTTCTTCACTAGCGATTTTCCAAAAACAATGAAAAAAAATGCATATTTTCCGACGGAAATTTCAGCCCAAAAAGATAAAAAAATAATCGTCGGAAAAAACATAATAATGCAATTTTCACATTGAGAAAAAAAAAAACCCACTAAAGAAAGAGTAAATTTCATCATACATCCTCAAATTATGTATTTCCTATGCTAAATTAATCTCAAACTTTAAAATATATTAATTGAGTACATGAGTAATCAATATGGTATGAATCAAGTTTTTTCCATCAACTATGATATTAGTTTGGACATTAAATGTTAGCTCACATATATCATAGACAGAGGGTAGACAAGGGAGCAAGCAATGGCGTTACCCCACCTCCCAACAAATTAGTAAATGTGTCTATTTAGTCTCTTCAAAATTTATAAAATTACAAATTCATATAATGGAAAAATTATATTTTAATGCCCTAAAATTTGTAGTTCATTTTTACCCCTATAAAATAAGTTTCTAGCTTCCCCACTAATTGTAGAACATATTCAAAACATATGGATCAAAAGCATCTATTGCGTAGACAACTTAAGTCTAACGTGTTAAATTTTTTAATGCATTAGATCTAAATTGTTAATGCGATAAACAAACACATATTTATAATTCGATTCACATTTTTTTATATATGTTTTACCAAGGCAAAGCCAAAAGAATTTCGAGGTGGGGGGAATTCTGTTATACATTTTTATGAAAATTAAAATGCAATTCTACCATTGTATTAGCTTATATTTTTAAAGTATTTAAAAGATTAAATCAAAATTTTATTATTTTCAGGGTAAACTACAATTTTACCTGTATTAACTTATAAGTTTATAGATTGTATGGGTCTAAAATAAAATTTTCCTATTTTAGTGGGGCCATAGCCCTCTTTGCCCCTCCTTCACCCACACCGACATTTAACCTAAACTGATGGAAAACACCTGATTAGTATTAAACCCGTTCTTGATATTTTTGGGACTCTAGGCGGAACAATAAATTAAGTCCTTTTAAAAAAATTATAAAATGTAATACAGTAAAAGTTGAAAAAAATTTGAGATCCTAAGAGATGAAATATTTATGGTGAAAAATTGAAAATCCTAAGCATTTAATTAATTTATTTTAGTCATGAATTATTTTCCCTACATTAAAAGCTGGAAAAAAAAATTTCCCTCCCAACCTTGGGAGGCTGGACTCTCAAACAACCTCAGGGTTGGGCTTGATTTGTACAATATTGATATTTTTAGACACAACCATAATGATTTGAAATTTGGGACCAATTTAAAATCTAGAACATGGTTCATAGATTTATGAAGAAATTAACCCCTAAAGAAAAAGGCAAAATAAAAAACCTTGAATTTTGGAGCAGGAAACCTTGGAGCACAAGCAATGGTAGATAACAAAGCATCTTCTTCATTAGCCGGGCAATGAGCTCTACCTTGAACCACAACCCGAGGTATAAACATATCATCGATCTTCAATGCCTGGACGTAAGCTTTTTGTCTCACCGTCCACTTACTCGAAGCGTACGGATCTTTCCCTCCCATATTATCAACATGATAAGACAACACCAACACCGGTGCATCCAGCTGGTAATCACCCCTCACCAACCTCGACAACAAAAGCTCCGCCGCGGATGACGTCGCACATCCCTGGGAAGAAAATAATTCCACCAAGACAGGTCCGTCGGGACAAGTCACCGCCGATGAATCGACTACTGATCCGTTGTTTTTGCCTTGGACTCTCGATGAAGATGAACCCTTGCCTAAACAGCTGAAGAGACGACGCCCCATATTTATTGACGTTAATGGTAATGATCGTCTCTTATAAATTTTGTGTGTGTGTGTTTGGTTTTTGTTCTTTCCTCTCCTTTCAGGGATGGTTTTACCGGCGGCCCTTTACATTTCACAACAAAGAAAAAGGAGAGAGTATAGATCACTACGTTTGTGTATATATTTGTCAATATGTGATCTATGCCATTTTTTAGTAAAAATATACCATAAATAATAAAACAGAGATAGACTATGAAAAAAAATTATATTTAACAGAGATTTTTTTATTTTTTATTTTATTTTGAAAGAGTGGCTGAGAGAGAAATATGGCGACGAAGATGCCAACTTTGTTCTATTTTTGAGGGTTTTCTTTTAATTATTTTTCATTGAATTTAATTAGATTTTATTATAAAAGTTGTCTTATTGGATTGAATCCATTAGATTAGAAATCGATTGATATATTTATTTGAACATAGTGATTAAATCGATTTTAAGTAAATTGTTTAGAATTGGTAATAAATTGAAAATTAGATTAAAAAAATTGACTATGAATGAGTTGAATCAATTTTATAATATTTTTTAAGGGTAAACTATAAAAATAGTTATTTTTTTTTACCTCAAATTACATTTTAGTCACTTACGTTATCGTTTTATTATAAAATAGTTACTCTACCGTTTAACTCCTTTACCTCCTTAGCGATAGTCTTATGTGGCAATCTAAATGGGTTTTAAATGCCAACTTGAATGTCCAGTTGCTGAGATGAAAATAGGTTTTTAATTAAATAAATTTAAATTGGACTAACACGTATGACATCCAAGTTGGCATTTAAAACCCATTTTGACTACCACGTAGGACCGCTGTTAGAGAGGTAACAGAGCTTAAAGGTAGGGTGACTACTTCGTAACAAAACGAATGTAGTGGTTGGACATTTTTTGCTTTGGTTACTTTATATGGTACTAAAATCAAAATGTGTTAAATGAATTGTTGAGTAAAAGCAGAGCTTCAAAAGAATTCAAGATCGATGCAAATGGGTGGAGGAGAAGTTTGAGCATTGGAAAGTGCCGATCACCAATGCAAAGTGGATGCTAAGAAGCTAAGTCTAGTCCCAGTTTAGTACTTCCTCCAAAATTCAAGATGTCGAGTTTGAAAAGTACAACGGGACTTTTTTAGGTAAGCCTATTTGTGAAGGGGAGTGCAATAGCGATTTCTTAGCTGACAGGCGCTTAGATGATTATGAGCCCCTAAATTTTGATTTTCCTAATGAAGATCGATGTTTGTAGCCAATTGAAGAAGATATCTTAAGATCGTCCTCGGAAGATGAACTTTGACGGAGCATCAAATGCCGTTGGTAATGGAATTAGGCGATCTGGTATCCCCAAATGGAGAACACTATCCATTCACTTGCAAGTTGGACTTGATTGCACAAACAACATGGCGAATCACTGAAGCGTGTATCATGGAGATCCGAAATGGCCATAGACCACAAAGTTAAGGTCTTTAGAGGTATACGGAGACTCGCTCTTGTCATATATCACTCAAAGGAGAATGGGAAACAAGAGATCCCAAACCGATCACCATCGAAAGTTAGTCCCGAACTAATTGAGGAGTTTGATGATATTACATTCTTCTACCTCCCGCGGGATGAAAACCGGATGGTCGATGCTTTGGCCACTCTAGCTTCTATGATCAAAGTGAATGAGCAGGAGGGTATGAAGCCTATCCAAATGAGTATTTGAGGGGCTCCAACTCATTGTTTCAATATTGATGAAGAGGAAGAGAGAGATGATCATCCTTGGTACTATGATATTCTACAATATGTGAAGAGCCGTGAATATCCAGATCAAGCGACTGAAAATGATAAGAAAACATTGAGAAGACGTGCAGTGACTATGTCTGATGGAGAGATCCCGTATAAAAGAGGAAGGATCAAGTGTTGCTCGAATCGTGGATCTTTGTGGAAGCTAGGAAAATCTGGAAGAAGTCCATGAGGGTGTCATGGAACACATGCCAATGGGTTTACGATGGCGGTGCAAATCATGAGATTCGGTATTATCGGTCCACGATGGAAGGAGATCAGCATTCGTTATGCCAAGAAGTGCCATAAGTGTCGTGTTTATGGAAACAAGATCCATGTGCCTCCTTCACCTCTTCATGTTATGACTTCTCCATGGCCTTTCTCAATGTGGGCATGGATGTTATTAGGCCAATCTCACGAAAGCTTCTAATGGACATCGCTCATCTTCGTGGTCATTGATTACTTCACCAAATGGGTAGAGGCAGCTTCGTATGCCAATATCACGAAGACGGCAGTTAGCAAGTTTTGAAGAAGGAGATCATTTGTCGTTCGGTATGCAGATGCCGTAAAGGATCGTGGTCCGACAATGCACTAAACTTTCATCGCCCAACATTAAGCACCATAACTTCGTCGCCATATCGCCTCAAGATGAATGGAGCAATTGAGGTAACTAATAAAAATATCAAGAAAATTGTGGGGAAGATGGTTGAGACCTACAAGGATCGGCATGAAAAGTTACCGCTGCCCTCTACGCCTATCGAACATCGGTTAGAACCTCTACGGGCAACTCCTTTCGTTGGTTTATGGGATGGAAGCGGTTTGCCTATTGAGGTTGAGATCCCTTCACTCGGTTTTGTCGAGCTAAAGTTGGACAAAGCAGAATGGGTTCAATCTCGATATGATCACCGAATCTAATTGAGGAAAAGAGGCTAAAGCTATTCGCCATGGTCAATTGTACGTAAGCGGATGATGCGAAGCATAATAAGAAAGTCCCTGTAGTATTTCATGAGGAGACTTGGTGTTGAAACAGATCCTCCCTATGCAAAAAGACTTGAGGGAAAGTGGATGCCCAATTGGGAGGGACCCACGTTGTAAAGAAGGCCTTTACGGAGGAGCTTTGATACTAGTCGAGATGGACTACAAAAAGTCCGCCAAATCCAATTAACGCAGACTCGGTCAAGAAGTACTTCATTGAAGATGGACCAAGACGAAAACCCACAAAGGGCATCTTATGCTCAAAAAAAATCGGAGAGGCCAAAGCGAAAACCCAGCAGTGGCTTTGAGACCAAAGGGGCTTTGAGTTGAAAACCCAAAAAGGGCACTCAAAGTATGATCGACTCGTGAGGGGCCTTCATGATGAGTTTCGCTATACAGAATTAGCAATGAGGAGATATGTTACGCCTTGGGGTATCTACAAGGTACCATGGTATTTCTAGACACATGTTGAACTCGTAGGGTCTTCAAGGAGTACATCTGATAAAAGCTCGATCTGTGATATCTGGGGCATCAATACCATTCTTATTCATATTTGTACCTTAATAGAATTTGTTTTCCTTGTGCAACTTATTCTTCACGGTTTCTATCCCAATAAATTTCGCTTTTATTCATTTCTCTGGCCTTGTCTCAAGCATTTTTCTTTGAAATAATGATTATTGAACCAATAATACTTTCACAAAAGAAGTTTTATGACTACCAAAGTTTCTAAAACAATACAAGAATCAAACAGACAATCGTTTAGAACTAACCAGTTTAAAAGGCCTGAGACTTACGATAGGGTTTAAGCGGTGATGACATCTTCGGATTAGTTGTTAGAGGTATCACTGAACAGAGAAGACATACGTCAGGTTACCTTAATAAACAAAGAAGCAATAATAGCCCAGCCGTTAAAATGGATCATTCTCATGACATTTTGCATCCATTCATAACATTCATGATACATATGGTTAGAACATCTTTCATGACATCCTAATCATTTGACATATGCATAGATCCGAAATCACTTCACGGTAGGTTCCTCGGAGGACAATGTAGCAAGGTTAATGGAGTTACAGAAGACAAGATCTTATCTCTACTGAGGTGAGTAGAGCGATCAGATTCCACTTTATCTTCACCGAAAGGGAGGAAGGTGCAAAGATAGTAGATCCTATCTCACCGAAAGCAGAGTGGGCGGATTGAAGACCATAGATCTTATCTCTACCGAAAGTGAGTAGAGCAGATCGAAGATTCCAAATTTTATCTTCACCGAAAGGTGAGTGAAGCAAAGAAGATAGTAGATCCTATCTCCAATCGAGCGAGTGGGCGGATTGAAGACCATAGATCTTATCTCACCGAAGGGGAGTAGAGCGGATCGAAGATTCCACCTTATCTTCACGAAAGGTGGAGGAAGCAGTTAAAGATAGTAGATCCTATCTCCACCGAGCGAGTGGAGCGGATTGAAGACCATAGATCTTATCTCTCTGAAAGGTAGTAGAGCAGATCGAAGATTCGGCCTTATCTTCACCGAAAGGTGAGGAAGAAGCTAAAAAGATCGAAGATTCCACCTTATCTTCACCGAAGGGAGTGAAGTCTCCACTGAAAGTGAGTGGAACGGATTGAAGACAACAGATCTTATCTCTACCGAGCGAGGAGTAAATAGATCGAAGGCCTTATCTCCACCGATCGAGTGGAGCAAAGCTAAAGACAAATCCTATCTCCACGGCGATGAAAGGGAGCAGCTAAAGAAGTCAAGATCGAAGCTAGGCAAAATGGTCCTTAAAGTCTTTGCTCTATTCTCGCTGTACCGACAATGAGCAAAGAGGGCAACCAATTTTTTCTTTCGGGGCCCAATAAAACAATAAAACACTAAGCCCAAAATAAAACACAATGTAATTGTGGTTTGGAAACCCTAGAAGGAATAACAACAATCCCACTCAGCCCAAGACTCACAAGTCTCGGGCCCCGCGACAAGGATCCACGCTCCACGCCGAGCCCGAGCCACCACGACCACGGAGAGCCCCTTCCAAAGACGTTTCTACAAAATAGAAAGCATTAAATGTAAAATAACAAAGCGAACAAAAGGGGATAAAATTTAAAGGATTTAGAGCTAAGTGACTAAAACATAACATTTCAAACTTAAGTGACTAAAATGTAATCTAAGGCAAACAAAAGTGACTATTTTTGAAGTTTACCCTTTTTTAATTATTTATTTAATTATGGGTAAGCTACCTAGTTAGTCACCCAACTTTTAGAGCACTTTCATTTTGATCACCCAAAATGAAATCCTTGCAATTTCATCACCAACTTTTAACATGCTTTCATTTTAGTCACCCAACTTCTAAGTCGCTTCCATTGTGGTCATCCGAAAAATATCATTTTTTTAAAGTATTAATAACGGTAAAAAAACATATTTATTAAAGTGAAAAGTGGTAAAAACTAAAATAATGCATTAAAATTGTCAAATTGTACTTATTTACCTCTTTGCGAAAGTTTTAAATTTCAAAAATCAAAATGTGTTAAATGAATTGTTGATTTTTTCAGTAAGCCTATTTGTTATTAGAATATTAAAATTAATTTAATCTCCATCTAAAATTTAAAAGTTTATTTTATGTTTCCAAATTAATATCTAACTCAAATAACTCATTTTAATAATTTTTATGGAATTCAAATTTATTTTGATTATTAATTAATTTTATCTTCTATGCCAAACAAAACTCAAAATATTTTTATTACATCCTTAACCAAATGAAGAATAAGCAATTAATTTTAACATAGAAGATTCGGGATTATATAATCAAAATAAGTTAGTTTAGCAGAAAGTATTAAATATGAGTTATTTGAGTTGATTTAGATTAAGGATAATCTTGAAACATAAAATAAAAATTTTAAATTTAGAAGGAGATATTAAATTAATTAAATTAACTAGTTTTATTACTATAGTAACAAATCAATGACATTATTAAAGGATAAAATTTTTCAATAATTTATTTAATTGATTTGGATTTTTAAAATTTAAAATTTTAATATTAAAATAAAATTAAAATTTTCAGCAAGGGGTAAACAAGTACAATTTGATAAATTAATTATTAAACTAGAACGACTCAAAATGACATAATTTAGAATTAACTCAACCTAAAATGGCTACCCAAAATAATCCAAAAATTTTAAAACTTGATTTTACTTACCTAGATTGATCTGAACCAAAGTTAACCTAACTCGCCTAATTGACTACTTCAAAGAAGTGTAAATGTATGTATATAAAATTTGACACATTTTTGTTTACTAAGTATTAACTCAATTGACATCATTATTGTTACAACAATATACAAGTCACGGGTCTAAATCAAAAATCCAATCTCACTAGCTTGAATTCAAAAATGACCCAAATAAGAAATGACCTAAACTTGAAGGATCAAATCTAGATATGATCGAACTAGAAAAACTTGTATAATAAGAATGATTCAAACTTACTTGAATTTAAAATTAACTCAAACCCAAAATAATTTAAACTAGAAATAATCCCTACTCAAAATGATGCAAAAATTTTAAAATTTGAAATTAGCAATCTAGATTAATCCGAATCAAAATCAATCCAACTCGCCCAATTGACTAGATTAAAATGTATATCTATATATATATATATATATACATATATACACACATTTTTATTTAAGTATTAACTCAATTGTAGGAACCATCTACACATTATAGTGAAAATATGGCACTAGTGCCGTGTCTCCAGCATCATCGTCAGTGCCGGAAATTCCACTGTCAATCATGTTTACGCTGTTATCGAATAGGTCTACCGGTGTCAACAGAATGGCCGGGATATGGTTTGTGCTGTTATCATCAGGTTCCATTAGTGCTGATGAGGTTTCCCCGGTTAAAAAGCATATTCAAGGTTCCATAAAACATCTCCCATCGATGGCCTATCAATGCCGTACTCGGCAAGGCACTTCTTAGCCTTCTCTCCGTAGTTCTTAAGAGAAGCCGGCTTCACTTTCCCAATCAGATTCGAGTCCATAATTTGATCCAACATGCCTTTCTTCTGCAATGCATTGCCTATTCCGCGATATTAACTAGTTCTCGAGGCAGAACCGGATTTAAAGCCGGCCTAGTGCGGAGAACTTCCATTAGTACCACAACGAACGACCATTATCGGAGCCGATGGTAAGTCCTGTCCCAATTCCGGAATAGGATAAAAATAAAGCCAGATCCAATGCCCGAGAAAACTCAAGCCGATCGATATATCGGAGATGGAACAACACTAGAACTAGAACTAACAACAAAAGAAGTTCCACTCTTTAATGAAGCAAAAGAATGGGCTGAATCAGGGACACAATTCTACCGTGAAATGTTCCATTTTTTGAAGAAGCACGAGCAATGAAATAGTTATCAATGAGAGTAGATACAGGCTTGTTTTTTGCAACAACAAAACAATAGCTGAAACCAAATACATCAAGTTCCATACTTTAATCTCCATTATTAACAATAAAAAATCCTCAAAATTGCAAAAGAATTAACCTCAGATCTTAAGTAACCCAGAAACTATTTAAACCATTGTAAACACAATGCAAAAGTTACATGAACTTTACTTCAAAGGTCATCAATGGGCTTCCTTATAAATGAAGCCAAAATGGGAAACAATCAGCTATTCCTAGAAATGGGTTTTGAATTTAAGTCTCTCTGGGTTCAAAAAAAGAAAAACCCAGTTGAGATTTAACTTTGAATTAGGAGAATTTTCCAGGTTGTTCATTAAGAGAATTAGAAAAGTAAAAAAGAAAAGAGAAAGAAAAAGCTTTGAATTTTCCTGAGCTTTGTTAACTTAATTATAAAAGAAAAGCTCCATGAAAGCTGCCACTGAAGCTATTATTTTAAGGTAATGTTTGAATTTTAATGAAAAATTGGGGAAAAAATTAAAATTTTGAAGTGAAAGAAAATGGTTTTTTTTTTTTTAAAAGGTTTTGGAAATTGGAAGGGAATGGTTTGAAGGGATGGGAGCTGGTGAGGGACAGTGTTGACGGAGAAAGTTAACGGTCTTTTAAACAGAGTCAAATTGTAGGGACCATTTGGGGCGTTTAACTTTAATTTAGGTTAAAGTACTTGAAAAGTCCTTATATTATAGAGTATGTTTCAAATTAGTCCCTCTATTATTAAAAGGATCAATTTAATCCTTGTGCTATTCAAATGAATTAAATAAGCCTAAATTGTAATAGATTTGATATTTACTGTACAAAAATTATGTTGGAAATTTTTTAATTGTTAAATAGTAAATATTAACTCTATTCCAATTTGATATTATTTAATTTTTTTAGTAGTAAAAGAACAAAATTGACCCTTTTAATAATAGAGATACTTATTTAATATAAGGACCTCTTAAGTACATTCACCCTTTAATTTATGTCTCTTTTAACGGTATTAATGGTTCAAAGTATACTATGTTAAAGGAAATTTTATAGTAAGTCATTTATAATTAACAAGTGATGGGTGCGCCACCGCAGATTACACTTTTAATGGAAGAATTTAAGTTTAAACCGAATAATTGTTATAAAGGTAGCCACGGACCTTTAAATTATTGATTTATATAAACTATAATAATTGATTAATAATTATTCGAATATTTTAAATACTATTTTGCTGATGGGCAAATCGAATCTAATATAAGTTATGCATGTCTATAGTCATATAACATTTGGCGAGGTTGATCTAATGAGATTTTCTTGTATGATGATTGATTTGAAAAGTCTTTTAAGTACATTAGAAATGTATGATAAATTTAATAATATTTAAATCGAATTCAATTTAAACTCAAGTAATTATTATTATTTTATAAAAAGTTATTTCGAATTAATTAATTAACATCACTTTGCCGATTCAGTCTTAATTTGATTGGTTTGAGTATTATTGCTAATGCATGAGTACGTGAGTTTGAGCGCACTGAACCGCATTGTCCTCCTATTTATGGGTTAGGAAAGGAATATGGGTAGTTTTAGGCATAGTGTAAAAAAAAACAGATATGACCAAAACCTATAATGAGATTATTCAAAAAATTCACTCTATTTTATGTATAGTATTTGTGAATTTAAAATTTCAAAATAAAATCGATTAAGTCTTAGTTCGATTGGTATGGACTTTGTTGCTAATGAAAGAAGACATTGATTCAAGTGTGTTGAAGCGTATTATCCTCCTATCTATGGGTTGGGGAGGGACTATAAGTAGTTCCAGGCATTGTGTCAAAAATAGTAGATATGATCAGAATGAGATTATTACAAAGAAAAAAAGTAAGGCAACTTTAACACAACATTAACGTGATTAACTAAAGTATGTCTTTGGGTTATAAGGATAGATTTGGTGGATGTCTCTAAACAAATCGATTCAGTCTTAGTTTGATTGATATCGATATTATTATTAGTACAGAAGGACGTTGGTTTAAGTGTGCTGAAGCATATTATCCTCTTATTTAAAGGTTTAGGGGGGATTGTGAATAGTTGTAGGCATTGTATCAAAAAGAATATATATAATAAAAACTCATAAGAAAATTAATGTTAAAAAACTAAAAATACTCTAAACAACCCTAACTCGATAATTATGATTAATTTATTTATTTTTGAATTTGTTCGACACTTTAAATGTAATTATGAACAATACCTGATTTAAAAAAGAACAATATGTGAATCTAACTTTGTGATAATATCAGTAACTTTACTAGCAATGTGCAAATGAATGAATGATGAACTTGAATATCTTTATTTTGCATTGCCTCTAACAAAATGAAAATTAATTGTTGTATGTTTTATTATACGTAGATTTCATGAGTGGACTTTGTCTAATTATATTTCGATTCATCGTCTATTTATGCTTTATATTTATTTGATTAACTTTTTAATTATTTCGACATGTACTTGTGATTTATTATATTTTTGCGGTGTGTCTCGCATTCATCAAATAGTTTATAGGAACTTAATAAAGATAGGTGAAATAGACATGTCATGATGTAAAGGACACCAACATTGTGATGAGGGGCAACATCACGACACAATGAGTTCTCCAATTGACAAAGAAGGCAACATCGTGAAGAGCATGCATTGGACGTTATGATGACGCAATGTATTCCTCAAGTAATATGGTCAAGTTTTGGCAATCAAGTAGGACTTTTTCTCACAGTCGAACTCTGATTACTCTAGAGATATTTTAATATGATTAGAACTTTAACCTTAATCTACTTAAAGGGGTCATTATATCCTTATTTTAAGAGGCAATTAAAAATGTAGTACTACATAACTTTTCTTTTGGGGGTGACAAGATGTAGTTGTAACATCCTGAATTTTTGGGCCTATGCGTTTAGTGTGTGTATATGTTTAAAGTGTTAATTTAAGTGTTAGGGGTCCAAATTGGGCTCAGGCTTAGGCAGAGGCCTTGATTAAAATTATTTGTTTGGGCATTATAGGACTTAAAAGGTAGTACCTGTGTTTAAAAATCAAAATGGGCTTGTGGCCCAGTGGTCAGTAGCGCCATTTAGGGAACAAGGAGGTGACGCCACACCAGGGAGTTAGGGGCCCAAATTTAAGTTTCAAGGAGCCCAATTCCTTGGATTCAAGTTAGCTAATTTTCGACATTAGGGCTAGGTAGAGTGGACGGCTACAAGGCTCAAAAATAGGAGGATTTATGTGAATGGGATAATGTAGATAATATAGTTGATAATATGGAAGATAAAAGGAGAAAAATTAGGAGCTATCTGCTGAGAGCAGAGTTGGCCGAAATTCCATCACCTAGAGGAGTAAAGAAATTGGTTTCTAATAGCCATAGGGGGTGCCAAATTTTCTATGAATAATAGGGGGAATAGCTCATCAATTTCAGCATTTGAACCCTACTTTTTCTTCATTCTTTGTGCCGAAATTCTCAGTCTCTCCCTCCACAATTTCTGTCAACTTTCTTTCAAAAAGCCGAAAATCACTACCTCCTTCACCCTTTCTTCTTTCATTGAAATTTCCTGTTAGCCGAATCTTCTGATCTCCATTGTTATTCTTCTCCCATTCACTAAAAGCCGAAACTACACTCTTGTTTGTTCTTGTAGCCGAAATCTTCTTCTTGTTCATTTTTTCGGGATTTTCATAAAAGCCGAAATCCCTAGATCTCATCTCCTATGTTTGCTGAATTCTCTCTGAGGTGTCTGCTTGTGCCAAATCTTGAAGAAAACTCAGGGTAAGTGTCGATTCGTGAGATTTCAGTCTTCTCTGGCTTTTTAGAGACTCTAGCGGAATGGCTATATGGAAACTAATCTTGTGTTTTTCTCTCATTTGCAGCATTCCGGGATTTGAAGAGGAGTCAATAGCTTAGATTTCTAAGCCAGAGTTCAGTAGCACTCAGATCGAATTACTTTCGGGATTTTAAAGAGAGGTCTTATCTTCACGTTCTTTCGACTTTTGAGCAAAGTTGTAGACAAAGGACAGTAGATCAGATTATCAAGGGTATCGACATAGAGGGTGTCCTACGTATTAGTCAGGTGTGTAACTTTTCACACCATTAGATTGTCTGTTAGTATGCATGTATATAAATCTGTAATATTCTGTTAAATGCCGAAATCCTGGCATAATGTTGGAAACCCGATGAGGGTAAAAGCGAATCACCAGATTAGTGATCTCTGTCATTCTTCAATGAATGTTCCTGTTAAGATGATATGTTTTATAAGTATGCCGATTTCTGTGATTGCACGGGGTTGGGTTTGATGAAAAGGGAAGTGTTCTGTGTAGTGGCTTTTGCCATGATCTGTTGTAATGGCTTTTGCCATGATCTGTTGTTGTGGCTTTTGCCATGATCTGTTGTAGTGGCTTTTGCCATGATCTGTTGTAGTGGCTTTTGCCATGATCTGACGATGAGTAGCATGATTGCCATCAATGGCGTGTAGCGGTGTGGGTTGATTGTAGAAATCCCCAATGGTGTGAATGGCAGGTAAGGGTGGCGTGTAGCAGATGGAAACCTAGGATTTGGGTTGGGCTTGCATAATTTTTGTTATATATATTAATCTGTTATTCTATTCTGTGGGGCTAAGGCCCAAATCTAATGGTGCATCAGGGTTGCACACTGAGTCTCGCGACTCAACCTATTATTTAATATTTTTTTCAGGTAGCACCTGGTGCATCGGACCGGGCTGGAGAGGAGCGCAAGGTGGCCATGCAAAAGAACATTTGGATTCAGCAAAAGACTTTAGTTTATTATTTTATATCTTTATTTAATGGGTTTTAAATTTCAATGTAATAAGGCCACAGTCATTAGCTTTATATTTGGTTCGCTTTTAATTTTGGGCTTTTATTATTATTGTCGGACATTTTAAGTTTTCATTTTTTTTCTAAAGCATGTATTTAAGTTTGGTTTTAATTCATAAAACATCTCATAGAATTTATAGCTTATCTAAATTAACAACCTATTAATTTTTCCCGAATAAAAGGTTAAACTCAAGGAAAATATTTTCCAAAAATGCGACATGTTTTATTAAATTTTCTTAGTGACATACCAAATTCGGTCGTGGCGTTGGGCCGGGTTTGGGGTGTTACAAATTGGTATCAAAGCCGGTTCAAAACTCGACTTTGGGGTTTTTGGGCTCAAAACATTTTCTAAAGATGGGTTTTAGAAACATCCACGTTTATAAATAGTATAGGGTTGTTTTCTCGGCATGGCACCTGCGTCTCCGGCCCAAGTCCGCCAGGTAAGTACTATGAACTCACTATGTGATATATATATTTGTATGTGGGCTTGATGGGCTTTAAGGGACGTAGACTATCTTAGCTAGACCTTGATGGACTTTAGGCATAGTTTAAACAACTTTATAAATTTCATAAGACTTAATTTATCCAAACAAATCCTGTGAACTAGCCGCTGAGTTAGGGTGTGGCAACAGGCATACGCATGTCTAGGATTGGATTCAGGAGAGCTTGGTATTTAAGCAGTCCTAGTGACTCACCTCCTCTTCACTGGAATCCTACATGGTGCGTAGTAACTGTTCACCTTAGCCATGTTAGAGTGTCGCAACAGGCATGCGCATGTCTAGGAGTGGATACAGGGAGAGCTTGGTATTTAAGCAGTCCTAGTGACTCACCTCCTCTTCGCTGGAATCCTACCTGGTGCGTAGTGACCGTTCACCCAAGCCATGAGGACGTGTTGACAGGCCAAAACTCATAATTAAAACCCGAAAGGGACCAGCCACCCTGTTTTGTAAAATCCTAAAGTAACCCCTAGTTTTAAAAATTTCCAAAAATTACCCCTGATTTGTAAAAATGACCAAATTACCCTTGATTTGTAAAAATGACCAAATTACCCTTGATTTGAAAAAAATAACCAACTTACCCCTGATTTACAAAATTACCGAAATACTCCGATTCATAAAATTATCGAAATATCCCCGGATTGCAAAATTATCGAAATACCTCTATATTGTAAAATCACCAAAATCCCTTATTTTGAAAATTTACAAAAATACACTGTAGGTAAAATTACGAAAGTACCCCAGGGTAGTGAAATGACGCAAATATCCCTAGGTGATGAATGTAAGTTTATAAGGCTATTTTTATGGTTGATGTGTGCTAAATGTTGACTGAAAGTGAACTCTAGAACTAGGAAGTATCGACTTGAGAACTAAACCAGTAGATAGAATTCGAATTTGAAAGAACTACTATCGAAATGATTTTACATAAGATTGTTCGCGGTTAATAAGTGGGAAGAATTAATAATTCATAAAATTTCTAATCAGATAAACGCCAATCGGAAGAATGAGTACAAGGGGACGAAGATGCTCCAGATGCGAATAATGGTGCGTATCTTACCATAGTATACTAAGTGTTTATTTTGGCTTTAGAATTAGAGTGCGCAGCGAAAGCATAGTGGTGAGACTTAGGTAGTATGATTACTAGTTAATTGGAAATTTCGAGGACGAAATTTCTTTAAGGAGGGTAGAACTGTAACATCCTGAATTTTTGGGCCTATGCGTTTAGTGTGTGTATATGTTTAAAGTGTTAATTTAAGTGTTAGGGGTCCAAAT
The DNA here is from genome assembly GCA_025506655.1 of Gossypium rotundifolium. Classification (NCBI taxonomy): domain Eukaryota; kingdom Viridiplantae; phylum Streptophyta; class Magnoliopsida; order Malvales; family Malvaceae; genus Gossypium; species Gossypium rotundifolium. Next base: position 195,589,239 of record CP106729.1, on the reverse strand, counting down.
TGGACTCAGGCTTAGGCAGAGGTCTTGATTAAAATTATCTGTTTGGGCATTATAGGACTTAAAAGGTAGTACCTGTGTTTAAAAATCAAAATGGGCTTGTGGCCCAGTGGTCAATAGCGCCATTTAGGGAACAAGGAGGTGACGCCACACCAGGGAATTAGGGGCCCAAATTTAAGTTTCAAGGAGCTCAATTCCTTGGATTCAAGTTAGCTAATTTTCGGCATTAGGGTTAGGTGGAGTGGACGGCTACATGTAACACCCCTTACCCAGGTCCGTCGCCAGAACAGGATACGAGGCATTACTGGGACATGATCCCGACTATTGTACAAAATTTAGAATGTAAAATCCATATAAATTTAAAACTTTTCCCATACATAGTCGTCAATACCCATAAGCAAAATAACCAATCGTTACTATAAATAACTAAACAATTAAGCCTTCTATACATGCCATAATTTCCAAAATATTGTTTTCAAAATACCAAAAGAAGGCTGATAGTGTGGATGGTTCTCCGACGATCACCGTATCCCGAGCTAGCTTGATGACACTATAGAACAAGGAAAAGAAAAGAGAGTAAGCATATAGCTTAGTAAGTAAGTATATAAATAATTAATAAATGGATTTAATATGTTTACAAAACAACACAATCAAACCTACAATCAAATTCATTATTTATTCAAGTTTGGAGCAAGCTGACTATTCGAGTCACAGTGACTAAATTATTTTTATCTTAAGCTACAAAACTCCAAATTAAGATCCGTAAATTTTTCCTGAAACTAGATTCACATATCTTCATACCATAGAATTTCCAGAATTTTTGACCTAGCCAATTAGTATAGTTTATTCATTAAAATTTCCTCTATTTCACTGTTCATCTATTCTGACCACCTTGTACTACGAATCAATTTTCTCCTTGTGAAGAATTCAAATGATGTTGTAATTTGTTTCATTTGAAATTAGACTCATTAAGGAATCTAAATATATAAATTATGTCTCAAAATTATTTTTGTACAATTTTTAATGATTTTTCCAAGTCAGAACAGGGGATCTCGAAATTACTCTGAACTAGTCTCACAAAAATATAAATATCTCAAAATACAGAATTTCTTTGCATTCTCTATTTATTTAATATGAAAATAGACTCAATAAGCTTTAATTTCATATCTCACTCAACTACTAATTCCATTTCTACCATTTTTGGTGATTTTTCAAAGTTACTCTACTGCTGCTGTCCAAAACTGTTTTATTTCTAAATTTCATTCTTTCATGTTTTCTTTATAGTAAATTTCATTGGAACACTTACTCCGTATCAATCTTACCAAAGTTCGATCACATATCGAGCACATTGCTCATAAGTTTACACGCATATACTTGCACTTATTCATCACATAATCATATTCAATTACACTTAGTCGTTACATAGCCACATTGTATTTTCACTTAGTCAATTTCAATTGAACACATCCGAATATTAACAGGGACATGGAATATTGCACATAGTGCCACACTTGTAGCCAAAGCTACTTCAAATTACTTATCACATAGACTCATTCTCGAGTGATACACATTCATGGTCTGCTCACACAAGTCGTTTACCATACGTAACTACTCGGTCTTTGCTCACATAAGTCGTCAGTATCCGCAACACATGCGGGATTACCCACCATGGTAGAACTTATAAGACCAAAGACCCGCTTCACCTAATCACAATCTAAGTCCGCTCACACAAGTTGTCGGTCATACGTAACTACTCAAGATCGCTCACACAAGGTATCGAGTATCCGTAACACATGCCGGATAACTCAGCCTACCGGTAGAACGACGGACCGACACCCGAAACTTATTTCACTTAGATTTCACATAGGTTTCTAGTGAACATGTCGTCAGATCATTTTTATTCCTAAGGTTCAACCGGGAAATTTCTCACTTGTGTATATTTTGTCAATTACATCAAATATTCAGCCACAATTCATACTATTTATCAAAATATGAAAACGTAAGTAAAAATGATGCATTATTTACATACAAACTTACCTCGGTGCAAAATATGACGAATTTGTAATTTAGTCCGCAACCTTTTCTTTTCCCCGATCAAGGTCAATTCCTCGTCTTTCTTGATCTATAATAACACATTTAACTCATTTAATACTCACATTATTCGATTTAGTCTAAAAATCACACCATGGAAAAATTACATTTTTGCCCCTAAAGTTTCACATATTTATAATTTTGCCCCAATACTCGAAAATTAAACTTCAGCCCTTATTCTTATGTTTTATAGCATGCTGATCATTTTTCCTTCTATGGAAACATCAAATTCTTACTCTAACATACACTTATGAACATTAGGTAATTTACTGGATTATGTCATTTTACTAGTTTTCACTTAAAATCACTTAGCAAAAGTTCTTTAACATAATTTCAAGCTTCATATTCTACCATAAAACATCAAAATACATGCATTTCATCCATGGGTAAATTTTAAACACAAACCCTAGCTCAAAATAATGGTAGAAATAGGTAAATCTTATTACGAGGATTTCAAAACGTAAAAATCATTAAAAGCGGGCTAGAACGGACTTACAATCGAGCTTGGAAGCTTGAAAACCCTAGCTATGTCTTCCTTATGAGAATTTCGGCCAAAGGGTTGAAGATGAGCAAAAATTGGCTTTTAATTTTGTTTTTAATCCATTTTAATCACCAAATGACTAAAATGCCCTTAATTTAAAAATATTCTATTTCACCTATTTGATGTCCATTCTTTGTCCAACTAGTTAACCAATGGTATAGTTACCATTTAAGGACGTCCAATTTAAAATTTCATAGCAATTAGATACCTCTAGCTTCTAGAACTCAAGTTTTGCACTTTTTACAATTTAGTCCTTTTGACTAAATTGAGTGCCCAAACATCAAACTTTTCGAACGAAATTTTCACGAAGTCATTCTGTAAAATTTTAGATCATAAAAATATAAGAATAATAATTTTTTCATCGGATTTGTGGTCCCAAAACCACTATTCCGACTAGGCCCAAAATCGAGCTGTTACACTACAAGACTCAAAAATAGGAGGATTTATGTGAATGGGATAATGTAGATAATATAGTTGATAATATGGAAGATAAAAGAAGAAAAATTAGGAGCTATCTGCTGAGAGCAGAGTTGGACGAAATTCCATCACCTAGAGGAGTAAAGAAATCGGTTTCTAATAGCCATAGGGGGTGCCAAATTTTCTATAAATAGGGGGAATAGCTCATCAATTTCAGCATTTTAACCCTAATTTTTCTTCATTCTTTGTGCCAAAATTCTCAGTCTCTCCCTCCACAATTTCTGTCAACTTTCTTTCAAAAAGCCGAAAATCACCACCTCCTTCACCCTTTCTTCTTTCATTGAAATTTCACTGTTAAATTAATCTTGATCTCCATTGTTATTCTTCTCCCATTCACTAAAAGCCAAAACTACACTCTTGTTTGTTCTTGTAGCCGAAATCTTCTTCTTGTTCATATTTTCCAGGATTTTCATAAAAGCCGAAATCCCTAGATCTCATCTCCTGTGTTTGCCGAATTCTCTCTGAGGTGTCTGCTTATGCCTAATCTTGAAGAAAACTCAGGGTAAGTGTCGATTCGTGAGATTTCAGTCTTCTCTGACTTTTTAGAGACTCTAGCAGAATGGCTATATGGAAACTAATCTTGTGTTTTTCTCTCATTTGCAGCATTCCGGGATTTGAAAATGAGTCAATCGCTTAGATTTCTAAGCCGAGTTCGAAGCTTTTCGGATCGAATTACTTTCGGGATTTTAAGGAGAGGTCTTATCTTCATGTTCTTTCGGCTTTTGAGCAATCAGATTAGCAAGGGTATCGACATAGAGGGTAGTCCTACGCATTAGTCAGGTGTGTAACTTTTCACACCATTAGATTGTCTGTTAGTATGCATGTATATAAATCTGTAATATTCTGTTAAATGCCGAAATCTCGGCATAATGTTGGAAACCCGAGGAGGGTAAAAGCGAATTACCAGGTTAGTGATCTCTGTCATTCTTCAATGAACGTTCCTGTTAAGATGATATGTTTTATAAGTATGCCGATTTCTGTGATTGCACGGGGTTGGGTTTGATGAAAAGGAAGTGTTACGTTGTGGTTTTGCCATGATCTGTTGTAGTGGCTATTGCCATGATCTGACGATGAGCAGCATGACTGCCATCAATGGCGTGTAGCGGTGTGGGTTGATTGTAGAAATCCCCAATGGTGTGAATGGCAGGTAAGGGTGGCGTGTAGCGGATGGAAACCTAGGATTTGGGTTGGGCTTGCATAATTTTTGTTATATATATTAATCTGTTATTCTATTCTGTGGGGCTAAGGCCCAAATCTAATGGTGCATGAGGGTTGCACACTGAGTCTCGCGACTCAACCTATTATTTAATATTTTTTTCAGGTAGCACCTAGTGCACCGGACCGGGCTGGAGAGGATCGCAAGGTAGCCATGCAAAAGAACATTTGGATTCAGCAAAAGACTTTAGTTTATTATTTTATATCTTTATTTAATGGGTTTTAAATTTCAATGTAATAAGGCCACGGGCTGTTAGCTTTATATTTCGGTTCAGTTTTGATTTTGAGCTATTATTATTATCAGACATTTTAAGTTTACATTTTTTTTTCTAAAGCATGTATTTAAGTTTCGGTTTTTAATTCATAAAACATCTCATAGAATTTATAGCTTATCTAAATTAACAACCTATTAATTTTTCCCGAATAAAAGGTTAAACTCAAGGAAAATATTTTCCAAAACTGCGACATGTTTTATTAATTTTCTTAGTGACATACCAGATTCGGTCGTGGTGTTGGGCCGGGTTTGGGGTGTTACAGTAGTCGCAGATGAATTTTGGTGAGAGTTTTCGTGGTAACTATGAAGAGAATTTTGAACTCCTTTTAAGAGAACTCTACGAGCGTTAGGGCTTTTTATTCGGGGTTTTGGGTAATATACGTTTAGTACATTTAGGTTTATTTCTTCTATATTGTACTCTCGTTTGTTTACTCATTTAGTGAAAAGTCTAAGCCTCCTTTATTTGTTCCTCTTCGGAAGAGCTTTCCACGTAAAATTTGTGTTCGATGTTTTCTACTTTTTCTATTTCATTGTTTAAACGTATCAATCCCCAACAATATATATATATATATATATTAAAGTAATATTACATTTGTGAAGTTTTTTATTCTACCCTTATAAAATAATTATCCTTATGTTTAATTAATTGTAGTTAATTATTAAGTTAAACTCCTCAATTACTAAATAATGAAAAATATGGCTATTGAGATTTTAGTTTTAGATTTCAATCTCTAAACAATTTCTAATTCATTATCTAATAAAAATGTTAATTTTAAAATTTTCGCTTCTATTTTTTAATTTTAAATTATCAATCATATAAAACAGCTAGCCAAAATTCAACATAAAATGAAAATGATTAATAATGTACTTCACCCATTCTTTTAATTTTTAACACCAAATTCTTTTTAATTCATTTTAATCACTAAATTTTATTTCTCCCATCTTAAATTAATAATATAAAAATATTATTAATTAACTCGAGTTTTATTAATATTAAGTAGATGATTGTACAATATTAACTAAATATTTTTTATTTACTTCTTTTTATATAAATGTAGCGTCACGATTCTTAGTGTTTGTTATTTTAAAATAATATGAATGCTTTTTTTTTCTTTTTCTTTTTCAGTTATAAAGTGAACAAATAAAAAATTTTAACAAAAGAATGAACCCTTAGGCTTATTAACAAGAATTGAATGATGAAAATAATGAAAAATAAAATAAAAAATTGATGAAGAAAAATCAGAGTTGTATTTGAAGTATTAATGACTTTTCATCTCAATCAAGCTTTCCATCACAATTTCTGAAGCACTATTCACCACATCCAACCAATTCCTACATAACATTGACAATAAATTAAAGTTAGTAAAAGGTTTGTGATAATTAATTAAAAAAATTACAGTGATAGATAAAGATAAATGATTGTAAATATTGAAATTCGAATGTTGTCCATTTCTTATATGTGTAATGATATCAACCAAATGAATTAAGCTCGAATTTAATTAAAAATTATGTACAATTTGGGATAGAGAAAAATTCCAAATATTAGAATATAAATCCGAGTTACTAGCTGCTACTAATATTTTAAACATAATTAATTAATATTTTTATTATAAAATTGAATTCAGGGCCGGTCGACCCTAGTTGAAAAATCGCTTGCCCTGGATTAATATCCTATATATAGGTTGAGTGAACCACTCGACTTATAAACACGTTTAAAATAATGTTGTAAATATTAAAAATGATTTGTGTATATTAAAATAATAAATTTATAAACCAAATGAATTAAACCCTTAGTTCAACAAAGTTGAAATAAAAAAAAAATCCAAAAATATTGAAATTTTTATTGTGAACGTCACTTTGAAACCCTAATTTTTGCAAACTATAGCCAAAAGATTGAGTACTCATCTTACCCTTCCAAAGAGTCAAAAGTGAGCCCAACCGTACACTTCGCTTCCTCGAGAGCCGACTCGAACCGTCGTAAATCCTTTTTTGGAACATTCCCATTATCACTGACACTTAATTGCGAAGGTTTAACGTCACAAAAGATTGGGATCACTTTCTTCTTAGACTCCGTGAAGAGAGCCAATTCATGTAGGCAAAAGTAAGACTTGCAATAATTCGGCGAGAAAACAGCGACGCCAACTTTACAGTTCCTTATCGCATTATCAATGTGGTCGAAAAGTTTATCCCCCGGTTTCATGTTCTTGTTGTCCAAAAAAGGATTCAACTCCCGTCGTGAAAGGTGGTCGTAGAGTAATGTCGCTAGAGTTTTTTTGGTGTCAATGCCTCTATGGTTGATGAAAACATCGCAATAAGCTTTGTTTTTCGTCACCGCATCGTTCGTTGCCAGTAACTTTTTCGTCGCTGTTTGGCGAGCAAGAAAATTCTTGATGACAGCTGATGAATAACGTTGCCTATGCATGGTTTTGATCAAACAAAGAGGAAAATATATAGAAAAAAAAACCCTAATTTTAATTTTCTCGTTTAACCCCCTTTTTTTTTTCCTTTGTGATTTTATATCTGAAGAATATTGGGTTCTAAACTTCTAATTGTGTATAATATATGTGTGTGTGAATGTATATATAGGAGAGTTTAATTGAATGATTCTAAGGGAGATCTAGAACTTGGGTTAGAACTTGGGTTACAAGGTTTGTTTTTTTACTTCTATAGTTGAATTGAAAGAAGGAAAAATACGAAGAGAGAGAGCATGCATTTGATTTTGAATAGAGGAAGAAAGGAAACTTGACCAAATCTATGCCTTTGGACAAATTGGAACAATTTTTCCATTGACCCTTCAAACAAGTGAAATTTTGAAAACCCATTTTTTTCTTTATTTTTGTATAGTATATTTTTATGTATACATATAATTTTTTAGAGCAAGGGTGAATCTAGAAATTCTTTTAACAGGGATTAGAATTTAATTATAAAATTTCGATAGATCAAAATATAAATTTATTATGTATTAATTTATAATTTCATTATTTTTGAAGGACTAAGTAGAACTTTTTAAAGAAGTGAAAGAGTAATTTTACTATATTAATTTATAATTTTTTATTCCATAAAAGGATTGAATTGAATTTTTTTTATTTTTGGAGGGCCAAGCTCCTACCTGCCCCCTTCAGATTTGCCAATGTTGTAGAGGGTTGAATCCAAATTTTTTTCTAGAAGGTTAAAAATGATCTAAAATGCAATTTTCACTATTATATTGACATATATCTTTATAATTTTAAGGACTAAATAAAAAATTATCATTTTTAACTTAAATTTTCATAAAATTTTAATGGTCAAAAGCGTATTTTTTTTTTTAAATGGATCATACCCCTACTTGCCTCTATGCCTTCGCTTTTGGTACATAAATTATTGTATTTGTATCATGTTAATAGTGTTTTTTTTTTTTTTTGAATTATAAAAGAAGCGCAAAATCTTAACTAGCGCGACTCGAATCAAAGTTACACTTGAGATGATGAACAATCAAACCAACACAGGTTCAATCATGTTTATTGTTTAGACTTTTAAAGACATATAAACACAAATTACAAAATTTAAGTTGTTACAATCTTTTTATTAAACATTTTGTAGTATGTTGTTATATTATTTTGATGTTTTTAATCCAGGGCAAAGCTAGAATAATTTTTAGGTAGGCCGAATGAAATTTTAATTTTTTATAGTTTATATTTTTATAATTTGTAAAAGATTAAATCGAATTTTATAATTTTAGTGGAGTTTAAGTGTAATTTTATCTTTATTAATTTAAAATTTTAAAAAAATTATAAAGACCTAAATAGCAATTTTTCAATTTAAGGGGCCGGGTCACCTGCCTGTTTTAAACATGTTATGATTTCCTTAAAATAAAAAAATAAAGGCTAAAAATTATTACAAGACTTATTCTTTAGTTACAGTATTTAGAAAGAAAATTAAAGTCAAACAAAAAGAACATGTTAAAGTTAGTGGTGTTTGTCTAGGTTTGACTGTTAGATTATCAAACAAAGGCAGCATATTGAAATAGAAAGAAAACAACGTTTAAGTCTTCAATTGGTGTTTCTTAATGTCGAAATGGAAATTTCCATCATTTCTTCATGATTTGGGTTTTGAAATATACCCACCCACCAATAGATTGAAAATAATTAATCTAGTTTTGAAATATGTGCACATCTGATGATTCATCGGGTGAATGTAAATTTTTATATCTTTTTTTTAAGTTCAAGTCTAGTTTAATTTGAAAAATAAGTTTAAAATTTTATTTGAGGTCGATCTAAATAAAAATATTAAACTTGAGCTTAATTTAGTCTGTTCGTATTTTTTTATATAAAACAAGTTTAAAAATAATACAATAAATATATTAAAACATCAAAATAAATATTTCTAACAAATTGAAAAGACATTAAAAAGGCTTTATGCTTAAATAACATTAAGATATTGAAACTTAACGAGCAAATGCCTCTAAAATAATATCAAAATTAATAATAAAATAAGAATTATATAATATTCAAATAATAACAACAAAATATTAGTAATATAATAGCAAAATTGTAGTAAAATAACATCAAAACAGTAATAAAAAAACTTTAGGTAAATTCGAGCCGAACTGGGTTCAAGTAAAACACTTACCCAAGGCCCAACCCGTTTAAAAAACATGCCTTAGTTTTTGTCCAAATGCAGCCTAACTTGTTTTATACTTTTGTATATATATTTATTTTATTTATATATATTATGTAACTTATATCACGTAAAATTAAATAGAGTTAATGTGCAAATTTGCCCATTAAATATAATGGCAAATTACAATATCTGTTTATAGTATGGTGACAAATTTACACTATAACTCAATTAAATATGTAACAATATAATACTATGTAAATATTAAAAATATATGTTAAGTTCTCTAAATTTAAAATTTTAATAAAAGAAAAAGATCTAAAATGTTAAATATTAAATTAAAATTAATATATATTTTTAAAAATAATATGGATGGATTTAAAATGAGTTCGGGTTAAACGTCTACAAATATAAGTGGGGCAGAGTAAAATTTTAAGCTTATAATTTGAGCCAGGTTAGATTTGAACAAATATAAAATATATTAATATCATACATAAGCTTGATACAAACTTGGCCCGACCTATGAACACTATTAATTAACACTTATTTTTTGCGGTGAAATTTTAAAAGTTGAAAAGTACGAAACTAAAAATAATCGAATTGAAAAACATGGACTATATCTATAATATGCATAATAAATGACTAATAGCAATATTTAAAATTTTAAAATATATCGACTTAATCTGTAATTTATTAATGACAAATTTTAACCTTATTGTTAGGTCTAAACTAAATGACCTTTTAAAAGGATGGAAATTAAATTGTAGGGGAGAAATACCATAGGCGAAATTGATTGAATAAATTTTAAGTTTTAATAATGGATTTAGATATTAAGTTTAGCCTATTTAAAAGTAGATTAAACTTGTCGATTGAATTTTAGTTCGATTGGTATGGACATTATTGTCAACGTAGAAGGACGTGAGTTTGAGTGCGCTAAAACACATTATTCTTCTATTTATGGATTGAGATAAGGTTATGTCTAATTCTGGACATTGTGTAAAAAAAAATACCATGAATTGGTTAAAACATACAAAAAAATTTGTAAATAAATATGAAAATAATATATACTAGATTATGTTGTTCTCACATCCTAGGTAAATAAATATGAAAAATATCTATCGATTGAATCTTAACTCGATTGATATGAGTTTTATTGACAATATAGGAGGATGTAGATTCGAGTGCGTTGAAGTGCATTATCTTCTTATTTATGGGTTAGGAAACTATGGTTAGTTCTACGCATTATGGCTAACGTCCAATCTAATTGATTTGTATGGATTTAATTGGACATATTGTTATGTATATTTTTGTTACAATTTTTAAAATGTATAATGATTTATTTAGCCCTTCAACTTTACAAAAAAGTCATTTTAGTCATTCTTTTTTTTTTTTTGTCCTTAAACTTGTATTGTTTGCCAAATCACCAAAAAATGGATGAAAAACTTAACATTTGTTTATTTTGTTAACGTGATATACACGTGGATTGCTATGTGGATGCCACGTTAGCAATTAATTAATTTTTTAATTTAAAAAAGTTCTAGAAATTGTTTCTTAAAATTTAAAATTACTAAAATTATTAAAAATATTTTTAGTATTTTTAAAATTAATTATTTACCTACATGACATACATATGACAATCCATGTGTATGATAAGCAAATAAAATTAACAAAAGTTAACTTTTCCATTTATTTTTGGGTGAACCAACAATGTAAGTTCAAGTGCTAAAAGAGATGAAAAATAAATAGAGGGTTAAAATAACCTTTTTTATAAAGTTAGAGGACCAAAAATCATTATGCCTTTTAAAATGCACTTATATTACCTACAATTCCTTTTATTACGGTAATTGCCTAAAATTTTATTACTTATTAATTGGGTCCATTTTGACTCCTATTTCACTAATAAAAAACATCTTATATAAAATATATAGATTTTAATATTAAGTTAAATAAAATGTTTTATTACATTATAATTTCGAAGAAATTAAGCCAATTAAATAGATGTCAAACTCTATAGGAGCTCCTCTACTAACAAATATAATTCATTTTAGTCCTTCTGCTAAAAATTATTCTAGAATTAGTCCTTATCTATTAAATGTTTATTCAATAGAATCCAACCATTAAATGTTTATTCTAAAAAACCCAACCATCCAATAAAATCCATATATTTGTAAACTATTAACCCATCAACTCTGTATTTTTTCGGCCACATGATAGTTTAAAAATACATGAATCTTTTGTGAGCTAGGTCGGGTCATAGATAAATCAGTTAAGTATTTATATAGGGTTGTTCAAATTTTGGTTAAAACTGAGTTTATAGACTGAACTGATCTAATTCGATTAATCGATCGATTAACCGATCTAATTCAGTTGGAGGTCGGTTAATGATTTTTTGAAAATTTGGTTATCAATTAATTCGGTTCGAAATTGGGTAATTAACCGAATTAACCAAACTTAATAGTTAATAATACAAATCATATGTAGTTTTAGTTTGGTTGATTCGGATGATCCGGTCAAATGAACATTATCAATTTACTTTTTTTATATGTTTTATACTTGTTTTAACCAAACAAATAAAAATATCTAAATTTCAGTTAACCAACCGAATTAACCGAAATATTTCGGTCTGGTTAACGATCAAAGGATTAAAAAATTCAGTCAATTCAGTTAATACTAGTTCGGTTCGGTTAACCATTTGAACACCCCTAATATTGATATGTTTTGTCCAAATTATCAGCAACTTAACAGTAAATTTTAACAGTGCCATCATTTGACTAAAATTTTAATGCACATTAATCTGAAGCAGTTTTTAGTAGTGGGACTAAAATGAACTTTATATAGTAATATAGGGACTTCTGATAGAAACTGATCATTAAATAAAATATTCTATTAAATGTTTTTTGGTTGACTTGAAGTCAACGGCATACATACTTGAGATAATTGGAGGCTATCGATCTTGGGGCGTCTCTAGAAACCTCGTCCACCGAGATGGCTCTCGAAACTTGTTGATTTCAGAGCGGTACCGGTGAATTCGGTTGAAATTCGCGTCTATCGAGGTTGTATCGGAGATGTCTTGAAGCGGCGGTCGGATAAAGCAAAAATCGGAGGTTGCCTATCATCACTGCAGTCATGGGCATGGTTTCGATTTCCATTTTACGCCCTCGACTCGACCGACCATATTCATTCCCATTGATAACGAGGTAAATTTAATATTATATTTTTCAATTATGTCGTAGATTTATAGTATAATTGCATGCTAAGAGTTTATTTAATTAGGTGGAACCATCCAGAAGTCATGTTGGAATACCGACTGTTTGAGGATATACTACTCTATTGGAACAACGATCGAATCACAAGTAAGTGTCGAATTTCGTTATTATAATTTAGTATTTATGTATATAACTAATATTTTGGTAATGTTAATATAGTTTCAATGGACACCGTATGAGGATCCGAAATTCGGCGATAATTCCGAGGAGTTCCTCCAAAATCCGAGCGATTATACGTTAAGGTCCCGCTTAATCACCTACGGCGATAGTGGAGATGCACCAATCGGATCGGGTTCTGCGGCAATTTGGATGTCGACAACCGATTCCGTGGCTCGAGGTGCTCGATGATGAGCACGATGTGTGGACTTACTACCGGCAGCATCGGATTGGCCAATATTTTGGTCAGAACATATCGAAAGTGGGAGAAGCGGTATGACTTTTTACCTAGCAAGAACCGATCGTAGTTCCCGAAAGTTAGCGTGCGTCTGGGAGTACATGCCATGGTTTAGAATCCATGGCAAGCCGTATCGTTGTTCGGTGAAGAGAGGCGACAACAAATTCAGCAAGCGAAGGAGCGTCGGGCCCTTTACATCCAAGGAGAAGGGTGATGAGGCAGGAGAACAACGGCGCCTACGATCACCGGGCCCATCCTTATCTATTAAATGTTTATTCAATAGAATCCAACCATTAAATGTTTATTCTAAAAACCCAACCATCCAATAAAATCCATATATTTTTAAACTATCAACCCATCAACTCTGTATTTTTTCGCCACATGATAGTTTAAAAATACATGAATCTTTATGAGCTAGGTCGGGTCATAGATAAATCAGTTAAGTATTTATATAGGGGTGTTCAAATTTTGGTTAAAACTGAATTTATAGACTGAACTGATCTAATTCGATTAATCGATCGATTAACCGATCGAATTCAGTTGGAGGTCGGTTAATGATTTTTTAAAAATTTGGTTATCAATTATTTCGGTTCAAAATTGGGTAATTAACCGAATTAACCAAACTTAATAGTTAATAATACAAATCATATGTAGTTTTAGTTTGGTTGGTTCGGATAATCCGGTCAAATGAACATTATCAATTTACTTTTTTTATATGTTTTATACTTGTTTTAACCAAAAAAAATAAAAATATATAAATTTCAGTTAACCAACCGAATTAACCGAAATATTTGATGCAGTTAACGATCAAAGGATTAAAAGTTCATCAATTCGATTAATACTAGTTGGTTCGATTAACCATTTGAATACCCTAATATTGATATGTTTTGTCTAAATTATCAGCAACTTAACGATGAATTTTAACGATTGCCATCATTTGAATAAAATTTTAATGCACATTAATCAAGCGCTTTTTAGTAGTGGGACTAAAATGAACTTTATATAGTAATATAGGGACTTGATAGAAATTGACCATTAAATAAAATATTCTATTAAATGTTTTTTGGTTGACTTGAAGTCAATCAATTTCGACAAATATCCCAAAAATACCAAAAAATACAAAATTACGGAAAGGACGGAGTTTCAAAAATATTGACCGGAAGGGCAATTTCCCCAAAAAGCGTCCACGTCACTCGTTTTTGGGAAATCGACCTAAAGCGGCGTCACGGAGGGCGCTTTAGGCCACGTCACTAAAGCGCCCTCGTGGGCGCTTTTGCTGACGTGGCCTAAAGCGCTCGCCCGTGACGCGCTTTTCGCTTAACAATCAAAAAAAAATGTGACCGTTGGACTAGCGGTCAAAAACCAACGGGTAAAAAAAAACTATAAATACCCCCAACCCTTCAATTTTTCACACTTCAATCCTTTCTCATTTTTCTCTAAATTTTCTCTCAATTTGCTCTCAATTTTCTCTCAAGTTTCTCTCAAAGCCCTTGAAATTTACTCTTAAATTTGAAATAGTCTTCTACCATTTACTGAAAAAGCCCTTTATAATTTTTTAATATATTTATTTTTTGGAAAATTAAAAAATCTTTATCGAGATACAATGGTCGGAGATTTACATCGCCTAGCAGCAATCACATTGGCGTCCGACAATTGAGAATGGTAAGTTTGAATTTTAATTTTCAATATTATTAAATTTTTTAATTATGCAATTTTAATTAATTTTGAATTTTATTATTTTTTAAGCGATCGTAGATCGGTGTTGCAATGTTATATTCGCAACATGCAGTCCCCATCACCATTGATCGAGAATTACTTGCGAAGCGGGTTTTTGTACGTAGCCACGATAGTAGGGGTTCAAGTTGGACCGGTTTTGATAAAGCGTTGATAGAGAGGTGGAGACCGAGACGCACACTTTCCATCGCCATGCGAGAGTGTAGCATCACCTTAGAAGATGTGCGATTCTGATTGGGATTCTGGGGTGGGCGGGTCGGTGAGTCACCGGACCGTAACATCTCACGATTGGATGGCCGTATGCTACGAGCTCTGGGTGCCATTCGGATAAATTGCAAGGAGGTCGGATCGATATGGTTTGGTTCTGAGACACATTCCCTTGGTGAATGAAGATTCGACGAAGATGAAAGAATACGGTATGCAGGCATACATACTTGAGATAATTGGAGGCTATCGATGCGGGACGTCTCTAGAAACCTCGTCCACGAGATGGCTCCTGAAACTTGTTGATTTGAGCGGTAGGTGAATTCGGTTGGGGGTCTCGTGCTATCGAGGTTGTATCGGAGATGTGCGGGCGACAGTCTTGGATAAAGCAAAAATCGGAGGTTGCCTATCACTACTGCGGTCATGGGCATGGTTTGATTTCCATTTTTACGTCCTCGACTCGACCGACCATATTCATTCCCATTGATAACGAGGTAAATTTAATATTATATTTTTCAATTATGTCGTAGATTTATAGTATAATTGCATGCTAAGAGTTTATTTAATTAGGTGGAACCATCAGAAGTCATGTTGGAATACGACTCGCTTGAGGATATACTGGCTCTATTGGAACAACGGTCGAATCACAAGTAAGTGTCGAATTTCGTTATTATAATTTAGTATTTATGTATATAACTAATATTTTGGTAATGTTAATATAGTTTCAATGGACACCGTATGAGGATCCGAAATTGAGGCGATAATTCGGAGGAGTTCCTCCAAAATCCGAGCAGTTAGCACGTTAAGGTCCCGCTAATCACCTACGCGACCGTGGAGATGCACCAGTCGGATCGGGTTCTGCGGCAATTTGGATGTCGACAACCGATTCCGTGGCTCACGAGGTGCTCGATGATGAGCACGAGTGTGGACTTCTGGCGGCGGATACTGGATTGGCCAATATTTTGGTCGAACATATCGAGAAGTGGGAGAAGCGGTATGACTTTTTACCTAACCGGAACCGATCGTAGTTCTGAGTTAGCGTGCGTCTTGGAGTACATGCCATGGTTTAGAATCCATGGCAAGCCGTATCTGTTGTCGGTGAAGAGCGGCAACAAATTCGCGGCGAAGGAACGTCGGGCCCCTTTACATCCAAGGAGAAGGGTGATGAGGCGGGCCAAACAACAGCGCCTACGATCACCGGGCCCATCAACAGCGCCTATCTGATCCGGGCCCATCAACGGCGCCTATCGATCCGGGCCCATCAACGGCGCCTATACAATCAAAGCCTATCGATTCGGTGACAACTCCGATAACACAGCGTCCGATTTATGCGGTGCGTACCACCCCCTTACATGTATCCTCCTAACCCATATATGTTTCCTTTTCTAGTCCCCCAGTTGGAATCCATGGCGGGTTGAGTCCGTTCCAAACAACTCCTTTTAGCCGATCGATCGTGAGGCCGACGCCGGGTGTGGGATTAGAGGAGGTGCCGTCGGGAGCGATTCTTTCTACTGCACTCCTTCGCCATACGGGATGCGATCACCCGCCGTGGTTTATGCAAACACCTCCGGGTCATTATTTTATCAAGGTGGGTCATCATCGCAACACCTGAACAGACCACCTTGGGAGGCCGGATTCCCCCCGAGGTTCCACAACCCCCAGGAAGCTAGAAGAAGGAGGAATCCGGTAGCGTAATCCGTCCGCCCAGTGTGGCCTTGGTTCCCACCGACATCCGCACTAAACCCTAAACCCTAAACCCCATAATTTGAGTAATTGTAAATTAATTTATAATTTGAGTTTAATTTTTTTGTAATTAAGGTTTAATTTTTGTAATTAAGTTGTAATATATATTATAAAAATTGAGTTTGTTTTTTTATTTAATTTTTTAATTTTTTAATTTATTTAATTTTAATAACTTTGACAAAATAGGTTTGATTTTTTTTTTTTGTAATTAAGTTGTAATATATTTAATACAATTTGAGTTTGTTTTTTTTTGTAATTTAATTTTTTAATTTATTTAATTTTAATAACTTTGACAAATTAGGTTTGATTTTTTTTTTGTACTTAAGTTGTAATATATTTAATACAATTTGAGTTTGTTTTTTTTGTAATTTAATTTTTTAATTTATTTAATTTTAATAACTTTGACAAAATAGGTTTGATTTTTTTTTGTAATTAAGTTGTAATATATTTAATACAATTTGAGTTTGTTTTTTTTGTAATTTAATTTTTTAATTTATTTAATTTTAATAACTTTGACAAATTAGGTTTGATTTTTTTTTCTTAAGTTGTAATATATTTAATACAATTTGAGTTTGTTTTTTTTGTAATTTAATTTTTTAATTTATTTAATTTTAATAACTTTGACAAAATAGGTTTGGTTTATTTTTTGTAATTAAGTTGTAATATATTTAATACAATTTGAGTTTGTTTTTTTTGTAATTTAATTTTTAATTTATTTAATTTTAATAACTTTGACAAATTAGGTTTGATTTTTTTTTTGTACTTAAGTTGTAATATATTTAATACAATTTGAGTTTGTTTTTTTTTGTAATTTAATTTTTTAATTTATTTAATTTTAATAACTTTGACAAAATAGGTTTGGTTTATTTTTTTTTTTGTAATTAAGTTGTAATATATTTAATACAATTTGAGTTTTTTTGTAATTTAATTTTTTAATTTATTTAATTTTAATAACTCGACAAAATATGTTTGGTTTATTTTTTTTAATTAAGTTGTATTATTTTAATACAATTTGAGTTTGTTTTTTTTAATTTAATTTTTTTAATTTTTTAATTTTTTTTGTAATTTAATTTTTTTTAATTTTTTTTGTAATTTAATTCGAGTTATTGTACAAAAGTTCACCGTTTTCCTCCAAAAAAACAGACATTACATAGCCAGCAAGAGACAAACAAGCTAAGAACACGGTCAACTAGTCCGATTTGGACACGAGCGAGATGTATGGCCCGGGTTCCTACACCACCCGCACCGCCGACTTTGGTTGGTCGGTTCTCGGATATCCATATTGTTGCGTATTCTAGTCGAGGAAGGTCGACCTTTTGGTTTCGTCTCAATTCTCTATCAAGCCTTGACTTATACGGTGCAAGCGTCTGGAGTGGCCACTTACGTTCATCCGGGATGGTGGGAATCGTGTCTCCACACGTTGTACATGTTTTCTAATTTGTAGACTTCGTCGACATAGCTCATGGGGTCAAGACGAAGATTATGACAAGCCGCAAGTACATGAGCACATGGGTAACGAAGTGCATCAAATATCCACGATCGCATGTCCTATTTGTCAAGTGTACACGATAATGCCCGCCAACAATACCTTGGCTCGTCTCATCAAACTCCGTGACCCGAAACCATAATTTTGTCGCGATCGTGACAAGCGTGTGCATAGTGTTCGCCGTGCCTTCCACGGTTAATTTCTTGCAAGACCTTGGCTCCATACATGGCCTCCTTGCATCGCCTCGATAACTCGCTGCTCTCTTGGAAATAGTGCCGCTAAGCGAAAATATGTCTCCCATAAAACCGCCAGAATCGACGGATGACGGGTTCCTTTACCACAAATTTATGCATTGGCCGGGTTTGTGGTCATATGACCATATCGTAGGCGTCGTCATATCTTGTGTCCACTTGCTCAAAAGGAATATTACACGGGTAGTCTGCGCCTTGGCGTTATCTTCGCATAAGCGGCCAACATCTCGTGAAAACGGTCTTTATTGATCTCGTACCGCCAATATCGTTGATATCGAATATTACATACCACTATTCAAATTGCGAATAAATCGAAAATTTCAAAAGAAATTATATTAATAGAAATTTCATACCCATATCGGTCACTTGCCGTTTCTGTCTTTTAGATCGGTGTTGCCCATAGTAGTTGGATGCCACATGCCTTAGGCAATATCGATGGTGTGTGCGATGCCACATGCTTCCCCTGTCGTTCTATTGCCGCAAGTATTCCAGGCCCCGATCGATATAACGCATATGTCGGGTTGAGGCGGACATGCCTCCTTAACCTAGATAGGAAGAAGTCCGATCATCGGTGACTCCTCACGGTGTTATTTAACGCAATCGGAAGGATTCTCCCACGTAGTCTTGTGCCACGGTGGCAATAGCCGTCGTATATCTACCATACATGAAGGTACCGTCAATTTGTACCAATGGCTTGCGGTATGTAAAAGCATCTCGGCATTGCTTAAATGTCGAGCAGCGCTTGAACACTGCGCATCCACGGGAGCGAGCGATCATTGTAGTCGCGGTTCGTTTCAATGTCATTGTCTTTGCTGGGACATATCTCTCCAGCACCTTACACCTTGCCACACTTCATTATATGAAGCGTCCCACCGACCGTGCAACTTTTCCAGCATATACGCTTGGCTATCCAAGCCTTTACGTAAGAGGCGTGTACCCCATTTGGCTCTGAATATTGCCAATTAAAGTAAAACCTTGTAGTTTTGGGATCGGCCTTCACCGTCGGGATTATTAAATCACCAACATGTGCGAATCCATCCTCGGATGATCTTGTGTTACACACAACAGCGAAATCGTTAAATAATGCAACATTACATAATATTAGTGTTATTGAAATCATTGAACACATAGTGGTCTTTGTCTTAGGTAAGACATGTATGCGGACCTTTGTACTTCTTCACCTCCCACATCCCGTCCTTTTCCTCAACGACGCCATGATTTTCCATGCACATGTGCCGTCTTGCACAAAGACACACCGCCTCGTACCTATCGAGCTTTGATTTAACCATGGTGTAGTTAACCCGTTCACGATCTTTGTATTGTTTCAATGCACCAAGAAAAGTGTTCTTGTTGGAAAGCGGTTACTAACTTCTAATTAGTCCGAATCAACGAAGAATTTGTCCATCCGCGTCCGATGTGGTAGTTCAGAAACTCCAATGCATCATCTTGAGATAGATCGACATTATGCATGTCTTATTGGAGGCGAGTATGCCCTGAATAGCGGATCTTCTTCTTCTTCGTCGAACCGCCTCAACATCTTGGTACAATTGGAGCGGGCTCGGTTGAGAAAATAGTCCAACCACGCACCGTCAGGCCACGGCTCCCGAGGTGGATCCACATCGATTCATCGTCCGATCCTCCATAACTCCGCAACAAACGAGGGCCCTCATTTGGTGGATGCCGTCGGTAATACATCATCCTCCTTAAACATCTTTCGTAAAGATTCCAATCGTATATGGATTACCATCCACTAGAAGTTGATGCGTCCCCAATGCGTATTTACGTCATCCGGCGTCGATTGGCGAATATGCATGTCCCATCCACCAACCGAAAGTGTCGTGCGGGGTTATGTTTTCCATACTACCACCGCACACGGGCACTTCGTGTTTTGCCTCCCACTTACAGTGTCGACACGGGGTCGTGTATTCCCTCGAGCGATACTAGATGTTGAGGTGTGTGCGAGATCACTTGGAGATGAAAATTCTACATATAACTTCGAGATAGGCGATCCATCGACAAAATGATTCTCCACCATTGCCTCAAGGCTCCGGGACCTTTGATGTCGAATCGTCATATCTCACCGGATCGATCAAGCGCAAAATCTATACTTAATAGATTGAACTTTCATTGGCGTTGTTAGAATATTTACGCCTAATTCTTTTGCGAAGTTCCACCAAATCGACGTTTCGATTAAAACTCAATCATGTTGTGTTCTCGATAAGAAAACAACACCATTTTCGGTGTCACGCACTTCACCATCGTAGTAAATAACACTATTAATACGTTCACTCATTTTCGGTTTTTTCTTTTTGCTTGAATGCTTTCGCTAACCGAGAATGCAATTTGGTGATTTATAGCCTAATTTTGCGCGAACCTTTGTAGCAAAAGTGCGTCCACGTGGGGCGCTTTTCACCGCTCGGGTAATAGTGCACCTATTTGGGCGTTTTTTACGGTTTGTTAAACGTCTCTCAAAATAATTTTCTTGGGAGACCCAGTAGCAAAAGCGCGTCCACGTGAGGCGTTTTGACCACGGTTTGTTACAAACGTCTCCTCAAAATTATTTTGCGGAGACTCTTGTCCAAAAATTAATTCATTTTCACATTACAAGTGGATCGGAAAGATTAGCCTAAAAGCGCGTCACGGAGGGCGCTTTAGGCCACGTCACTCAAAGCGCGTCCACGAGGGCGCTTTAGGCGGCGTGATCAATTTCTCTACTTTCTTTTAGCTTTAATATAAAACGCATAGTTGGAAACTATAATAAATGTACTGACACTTAAAGAAAAGCTTGAAAGGTGATTTTCTATTTTAAAAGAAAAGAAAAAGAAAATCAATTTTTTTAATTAAATTAAACTTAAATTGCATGTGAGTGGGACCCGATATTTGAAAATAATAATAATAACGATGATTGCTCCTTGATGCGCGTATGGAAATTTGTGGTGACTGGTGAAGCTACCATCGCTTACACCTTCATATTTGTCTTAATTAAAATAATCAAATAAGGACTTTAATAATAATAAATGTATAATTAAGAAAGTTTAAGTTTTCCATTACATTTTTGCAACTAAAAATAAATTTTAATTATTGATTGAGTCTTAGTTCAACTGATATCAGTATTGTTGTCAATATGAGAGGATGTGAGTTCAAGTTAGACTTGTTCATGGGTTAGGTTACTTGTCGAGGCCCGAAGGTTCGTCACGAAATTTGAGAGGATTTAAGCAAATATATTAAGCCCGTTTAAAATATAGGTCGAACTCAGGTTTGAACATTAAAGGCCCCAGCCCAGCTCGACCTAACTAATTTTTAAGTTTATAATACTTTATATTATGTAATTTAGAACACATTAAAAAAATAAACTTATACTAAATATATAATATTATTCTGATGTAAATATTAAAATAATGTTAAGATTACTATATAAAATTTTTTAATAAATAAATAAAATTATAAAATATTAAAATAAAATAAAATAAATATATTTTTAAATAATATATGGCCTCAAATGGGCATGGGTTAATCTTTTGCAAATATAATGGTTTTGGCAAATTTTAAGTTCAGTCGATATGTTAATATTATATTTAGGCCCGAATCCGGCCCGACCCATGAGCACATCTAGTTTGAGTGCGTTGAAACGCATTATTCTCCTATTTAATGGTTAGGAAAGGACTATGGATAGTTATAGACTTTGTATAAAAAAAAAAGCAGATATGATAAGAGCATGTAATAAGATTAATGTTAAAAAATGGTTAAATTATGGTATTAGTTATCTATTATGAATTAATCTAACATTCGGTATTTGATTTTTGATATTTTTCTAATTTGGTACTTTAATTCGTTAGATGTTATACAATTGACGCAAAATAGCAATTGTTTTAGTTTCTTTTTTTTTTTTTTTATGAGGGGATAGAAACAACTAATGGATGATCGACTTATGTCGAATGACATAAAATTTAATGGCAAGAATAATTGTATTTATTTGGAATCTTTTTTTTTTTTGGCTAAATAGTATATTCAAATTGTACTTTTCTTTGAGATCGAAATTACTCGGACTATTTTTCAAGAATCATTTAAGGGGGACAAAATGCTTCATGCATGACCCGATTTTCATAAAACCTTCAATTTCACAAAAAAAGATATTGCCAATATAAAATTCGTGTTCTAAAATTGTACTTTGAGTTATACTTAATGAATGAATATTGAAGAAGAAAACAAGAGTTTTAAAATCTAAAATAAAAGAATTTCATTATATTAAATTAAAAATAAATTAAATTAAACTAAAAATAACTGAACATTTAAAATACAAAAAAATCCATGTCATCTATCATATAACAATCATACATCGATTATATTTACTACGTTTTAAAAATGACACTATTACAAAATAGAGTGATTAACTTTTAAAAAAAGTAGAAAAATTCAATATTAAATTTTGACATGGTAAAATGATTAAAATTAAAATTATATAAAGTTTTAGTGAATTAATCATTTAAATTTTATTGATGTAGATTAGGTATAAAAAAAGTGAAGGTTTTAATAGTAAAAAGGCTCTAAAATATATCAAAATTGATTTGTTTAATTTAACTCGATTCGAAAAAAATATAAATCGAGTTACGATGATAAAATATGACTCGTTAACTCAATTTTTTACTCAATTCGATAGAACGCTCATCACATAATTTTTGACAAGATTACTAATTGGACCAAAACACAGGACGAGATACAACTTAAAAGATTACTTATGACCAAAAAGCTTTAGGGGCCAATCTGAAAATTGGAGCATACTTTAGGGACCTTTTTCCAAAAGTAAAATATTTATTCATTCTATTTAATATAAATAAATTTAAAATAAACACATATAAAAAAATAGAAAAGTGAATAGTGAGATCTCTCCTGGTGTAGGTCCATGTGCATCAGCATTGCCAGTTGCCAACCTCTTCATTAGAGTTTTTCATTTCCAAAAGCTGAAAACTCCAATTTTATGGTTCACTAAAGTGCAGAAATTTAAAAAAGTTTTTTATTTTATTTTTAAATTTGTGATTTCCACTCTGGGTTTTTCAAGTTTATTCCAAATCTCTTATTTTTGCTATAACAAAGAGATCCAATATTACTATTTTTCACTTCAGTCCCTCTTGTCTTTTCTAGTTTTCTTCCATCTATTTTAGTCTCTGAAAAAAGTGCAAAAGAAGTTGCACATTTATTACAAAAGAGTGTTCAAACTTTAGACATAGAAACCGTGTTTACTATTTGAGTGGCAAAGAGCTGTTGAAAATATTAACTCTTGCCTTTAAAAGTTTTGTTTTTTTCCTTGGTTTATAAGGGTAGTTGTTTAATTCTCAGTACCTGGATCAAACCCCATTATTGCATTTAAGAAAAAGCCACCAAATACCCCTTTTTTGGTGTTTTTTTCAAAGTCTCATAGCTCAAATCAAGCTTCTGCCTTGCTTTTATTGTTCAGAAGCTTCAAAATAGGGGGAAAAAAGCTTTTCTTTTAGTATATTTTTGTTGTTTTAAGTTGAAACTAGAAGTTCCCTTCTTTTAAATCCTTGTTCTTGATTCAAGTGTTCATATGCTGTAGTTTAAGAGAGTGTGTGGAGATTTGGATTGTTCTTTGAAGTAAAAGAACATGATATGTTGATATTTAGTTTGTTCTTTTTGAAGATTTAGTGGGATAAATTTCTGTGACAGGATAATATTCAAGACATAGATTTCTGGGTTTTTTTTTTTTTTGTGTTTAAATTAATGTAGGATATTGTAATTTTAGACATAGTTGCTGCACTTGTTTGAATGATTTTGGTGGTGGGATTAGGTTTGTAAGGAAGGTTTTAAAAGGGTTGTATTAAAAAATGGTGGAAGATGAGAAAAATGATGAAGAAATGAGATCATTAGCATTAACACCAACATGGTCAGTTGCCACTGTTTTGACAATCTTTGTTGTGGTATCTTTGATCGTTGAACGGTCGATTCACCGGTTAAGCAAGGTGAGCGAAGCTGGTTTTTTGTTGCCTTTATCATGTTTGTAGCTTTTCTTGAATGAGATTATGCAATTATGATTTTTTAGGTAGAAATCTATTAGTTTTTCAATAAAATTTTGATTATTTATTGTGTTAATTTGATGAGTAAATGTATTGTTGGTTGCTAATTGTTGTGTTTAAGTGGCTAATTATAATGTATTGACAAGCCTTGTTGTAGTTTCTTTGCCACAAAAGCAATGTAATTTGTGTTGTTCATCTCGTCTATGTATGCTTTTGGCTCGAAAGTTTTGGTATTTCTAGAATGTTCTCGATTTATTTTCGATTTGAATTCGAAAACTTTTTTAAGAGATTACTAGTGTTGATGGTAGTTTATAAGTTTCAAGAAATTATGTGGGCAAGAACAGGTTCGAATTCATTAAATATGATATGAACATAGTATGTAATTCGGAATTTAGAGTTTTTACTATGCTGACATCTTATATGACTTTTTGTACTAATTTGTTACAGTGGTTACGGAAAACTAATAGGAAACCTCTGCTTTCGGCGGTGGAAAAGATGAAAGAAGGTATTTTTGTATATTTCTAATTGAACCGGATGGTATATCTTGATTTGGGGTTTCACTAAAATTTTCAAATTCTAACTTTAGTTCCCTTTTCTTTTGTCTTGTCGTATTTACGGTCCGACTTGTGTCTTCAGAGTTAATGCTGCTTGGTTTTATATCACTGCTTCTAATAGCAACCTCGAGCACAATAGCCAATATCTGTATTCCATCGAAGTTCTACGATAGTACCTTTGCACCATGTACCAAGTCCGAGATTGATGAAGACCGTGAAGATGATTCTTCTAAGGAACGTAAGCTTTTGATGGCTACCAATTTTCATTTATTTAGGAGAATGTTGAATGGCATGAACCGGAATACCTGCGCAAAGGCATGTAACTAATCCATATATTTGACTCCAGATTCTGCTATTTTAGTTTGATTTTTTCTTCTTCTTTTTTTTCTATATGATCTAACATCTCAAAGTTATTTGGTTTTTAAGGATCATGAGCCATTTGTTTCATACGAAGGTCTTGAGCAGTTGCATCGCTTCATTTTTGTCATGGCAATCACGCATGTATCATATAGTTGCTTAACAATGTTACTTGCAATTGTGAAGGTTAGGCCTTTGAATTTTGTTTAGGTTATATTGCTCGGACTATTAATTTTGTTTCAGTTATCTATGTCCGATAGATACGATGAAATCTTGAATTTTTCAGTTTTAGGTTGATTATTTGCTTACATTTCGATATTAACTATTTGGTAGATTCATAGTTGGAGGGCATGGGAGGATGAAGCTCATATGGATCGACATGATATGTTAAATGGTAAGTTCAATGGTATATTATCGGCTGGTTTAGATAATACTCGTGTTTGATACATTCTTTGATATGGTTTGCGGATATGATCCTCTAAGGACCGTATTAGTTGCATACCAGTATCCAACACTTAGACCGAGCCGGAGTTAATAGGATGTTGTAACTATAGGAATTGTTTTAAAGATATTAAATGATGATTGGAATTTACTTGCTTCAGCAAAAGCAAGAGAGCTGATACTGCGAAGACAAACAGCTTTTGTCGTAAACCGCGACTCGAACAACTTGACCAAAAACAGTCTTTTAATTTGGGTGGTAGGTACCATTCTCGACTTGTATACTTTGAAAATTGGGTTCATTTATTTCACTCATTTTTAATTGTTTATTATTCACATAAGTGCTTGCTGTTCTTATTTTCAACTGGCAGAAATGTTTCTTCCAGCAATTTGGATATTCGGTGGTTCGTGCTGACTATTTGACTCTCCGCAAGGGCTTCATCATGGTAACAATCGGATTTTCCTTGTAATTATGAAGTCACTATTATTTCTTTGTCCATTGTATGACGTATATCTGTTCATCGCTTGCACCTTTTGTTTTTTTCTTTTGTATTCATGGCAGAATCACAACCTGACGTCTAAGTACGATTTTCATGGCTATATGATTCGTTCTATGGAGGAAGAATTTCAACGGATTGTTGGTGTTAGGCAAGTAATGTTCTCATAAGGAACTTTCTTATTGTTTCTCGGTCATATTGTGCCAAAAGTCCATGTTTGTTCCTATGGACTGTGGAGTAACTCGTTTCTTTTTAACTGTGAAATGGATTAAAACATCAAATGACCAGTGCCAATGTGAAAATTCTAGCTGCTTTATCACCCTTATCTAGTTTTAGGGTAAATTACACTGGCAGCCACCTAACTATTGGTAAGTTTCTTTTTGATCACTCAATTATGAAAAGTTACAAAATGGTCACCCAAGTATTTGGTTTTGTCTTTTTGGTCACCCGTCGTTAAACGGCTAATAGAAAGATAACTTGGCAGCTTTCAAAATTGGGTAACTTTTACTTCAATATCTATACATTGTGTCAATTTAGTTTTGATTCTGAAAAATTTCTCCCTCAACATTTACACATTGTGTAATTTGGTCTTTTTCTGTAGTTTTGCTTTTCTTTAATTTTAATGAGAAAAAATGAAAATACAAAATTGCAAAAAGGACTAAATTACACCATGCGTAGATGTTGAGAGTTAAATTTTTAAAATAAAGACTAAATTGACACAATGTATAAATGTTGAGAGTTAAAATTGTTATTATGCTAGTTTTAAAACCTATCACATCATTTTTCCATTGCCATTTAAAGGCTGTTGACCAAAAAAGACAAAATTGAATAGTTGAGTGATCATTTTGTAACTTTTCGTAGTTAGGTGACCAAAAAAAAAAACTTACCAATAGTTGGATGACTACTAGTATAATTTACCCCTATTTTTTACGGGGTTGTTGTATCTATTGGTTTTTGCTTTTATTGTGGGTATGTGCCATTACATGGAAACTGTGTATCTTGTTTTCGGATATGCCATACTTGAAACTACTATAAAAGATAATGTAACTCGCGCATTTCTATGCTTGGATGTCATCATGGGCTTCATGGTTGAGTTGATTTTTAGATTGCGGATTGCTAAAGTTCTTATGTTTAAGCTTTTGCAGTGCTCCGCTTTGGGGATTCGTTGTCGCGTTTATGCTGTTCAACGTGAAAGGTATTGTACATCGAAAATTGAGATTGAATTATAATGCTTTATCATGAGTTTGTTATTCATGGTTATTATCTTCCAATCAATGCATTTTTCCTGGTTGTTGAAAGCACGAAGGAGTTTCGAGTCGTGTGGTCATTTATTAGGCAGTTCCATCGACTCACTGTATTCATGATTTATTGGCTATTTTCCATTCTTACAGGGTCTAATCTGTATTTCTGGATAGCAATCCTTCCCATTACCGTAAGTCTTCTCCCTTTTATTGCTGGGTATTATTTTTGGGATTCACCGCCCGTTTTACTAGGACTTAAATACAAGTGTCATACACGAATATATGTTTGGTTTGGTGCTTGTGTCACGGGGCTAGATAACTTTGACCCGTGACACTTGCATATGCATTGAAAAACTAACACTTGAAGAGATTTCATGTGCAGCTTGTTCTTCTTGTGGGCGCAAAGCTACAACATGTCATCGCAACCTTGGCACTAGAGACTGCTGACATGACTGGTTATGCTCCTGGAGCAAAGTTGAGGCCTCGAGATGAACTTTTCTGGTTCAAGAAGCCTGAATGGTTGTTGTCCCTTATACATTTCATTCTATTCCAGGTTGTTGTTTACGACAATGCATTCAAGTAAAAAGATTTGGTATTACTCACAACTTACGTTTCATCGGACTATTATATTCTCTTTCTCATTTCTCTGCAGAATGCATTCGAACTGGCTTCATTTTTTTGGTTCTGGGTACTTCTCTTCTGTGACTCGATCAATGATGAGACTTTGATATTATAGACATGTGTTAATTAGTGTTTGTTGATATCTTTGCAGTGGCAATTCGGCTACGATTCATGCTTCATCCGTAACCATACACTTGTTTACATAAGACTTATTTTGGGGTATGACTGTTTTTATCGACTCTCTAGTTTAATGTGCGGATTTCATCGGTCACGTGTCCTTACTTGATTGTCCTTTAACTCATAGGTTTGCTGGGCAATTTATTTGTAGCTACATCACTCTTCCACTCTATGCCTTGGTCACTCAGGTATTATATTTGTTCGTTTACATCCCTTTTCGCTCGAGGAAAAGAATCAAAGCAAATTCAAACTTGGGTACGAGTTTCAGATATAAGTATGCATCCCACAAGGATATTTTTGGTAGAAGTACCATGGAAGCTTATGTATTTTTATCGGATAGTTTTACTTTTTAAAGTTTCTTCCGTGTATTGAGAATATTTGAAAGAGCATATCCTCGTATCTACCATGGTTAACTGCAAATAGGCCTTTGTAGTAAATTTTTCGATATTATAGGCTACCTCAATATCTGAATCGAATCGTTTCAACGGAGAAAAACATATTAACAGTTTCGTTTATGCTTTTGATCTCTATTTATGAACGGTTTCATTTGTTTCAGATGGGAACGAACTATAAGGCAGCGCTAATTCCGCAAAGGATACGGGAGACAATCCATGGATGGGGCAAAGCAGCAAGGAGAAAGAGGAGGCTCGGACGTTTCACCGACGATTCAACCATACATACGGAAACAAGCACGGTAATGTCACTCGAGGAAGATGACCACCGGTTGATCGATATTCACGAAGATGACAAGGACACATACAATGAGGTAGAGTTGCAACCGCCTCCAAACTTTACATCCACTCCTTCCCCGGCATTTGCTAACGAAAATTCGAGTCGGGTTGGTACACCGTTACTTAGGCCGTCTTCCTCCGTTTCGGCATCGACAATCTCTAAACTTCAAAAGGAAGATTTCCAAAGATCATCTTCTATGCCAAAATGACACAAAACTACATGTGTAATAATTTTAGGTGTAGGGACAAAGAGTGAATAACAAAGTAATAATTATTAGATTTGCAGATCAGATCATAGTTATTGTTGTTGGGATTTTTATTTTATTTTTAAAAGTATTCGTATCTAACATTTGTATACAACATATAGGTATATGCATTTAATCTTCTAAATATATGAAAAACCTGTTTGTATTTAACACGACTCGAGTTTAGATTGTGGTGTTGCTCTAATTTATATAAAACAAGTCGATACATGGATTAATATGTACATTTTCGATATAAAATTAAATATTTTTATTATTTAAGTTGAGCTCAAGTATTGAATTATATTATATATTTTTTTATTTTATATTTTAGAATGGTATTAGTTAGTTTGAATAGTTAACTTTTAATTATTCGAAAGTTAATTTATGTCACATCAGTATTTTTATTTTAAATTTTAATATTTTTATATTGAAAAAAATTAAATTCAAATTAAAATCTTGAAATTCAGGATAAAATGTTGAAATTCAAGATAAAAATATTGATGTTGCATAAATTTATTGGAAAGGGATACCAATGATGTGGCGTCACTATTTCATTCAATTCTTTCTCTGGTAATTTGAAGTGACTCACCATTTAACAAGTTTTTTATTATTATTTGGATTATGAATTAAAATATAGATATTAAATGAAACTTAAGTTTTGATTTATTGGTCCGATGTTGATATTCTCGAAATAACTTTAGTTTGAATTATATTTAGATCTATTCATGGCTCAGCCCAGCTAAAAGGTTTGTTCGAAAAGTGAGAGGGTTAAGCAAAAGTATAGGCTCGAAAAATGGGATTGGGCAAAAAAAAAACCCTTTTAAAAAATGGGTTGGGCCTCGGGTAAGTTTTTTTGCTCGGGTATGGCCCTACTCGAATTTGCAAAAAAAAAAAAGGTTGTTTTCTTGCTATTTTCTCATCGTTTTGTTGTCATCTCACTATTATATTGTGACTATTTGTTGTTATTGTTTAAAGA
Source organism: Gossypium rotundifolium (assembly GCA_025506655.1). Classification (NCBI taxonomy): domain Eukaryota; kingdom Viridiplantae; phylum Streptophyta; class Magnoliopsida; order Malvales; family Malvaceae; genus Gossypium; species Gossypium rotundifolium. The sequence continues at coordinate 195,559,104 of CP106729.1, read as the reverse complement.
CGTTTGCTTGTTAGATTGCACTTATTTTAGTGTTATTTAAGTATATATTTTTAAATTTATTCAATTTGTTGGGAAATATTTATTTTAATTTTTTTAGTATTTTTAAGGTATTATATTTTTAAAAATTTGTATAAAAAAATTTAACATAGGCCAGGCCCGAGTTTTAGTATTTTTATCGGGGCGAATTTGGACAAAATTTTATATTCATTTTTTGGGTCGAGTCGAGCCCAAAACTATCAAACGGACCTAAAATTTTATCAAGACCCGACTAGGCCTATGGACAAGTATAATTGATACTTTATTTTGATGCAACCATATACATTTAAATAAATAAATACATCTATAAATATAATTATTTATATATGCAATATAAAATATATGTTATATCATTAGAGTGAGCATAAATTGGGCCACCTGAGGCCCTGAAGCCCCTTAGAAAATGGGAGGATTCGGGTAAAATATAGGCCGAAAAATGGGCGGGCCTCGGTAAGAATTTCTTGGCCGGGCCGGCCCAAATCATTAAAGGCAAAAAAATATTTTTAAATATTATTTTCTTATTGTTTTCTCTTTATTTTGCTACCATTTTACTATTATGTTTATATTATTTTGTTGTTATTGTTTAGATATTATATAAAACTTATTTTATTGTTAATTTTGTTATTATTTTAAAGACATTTGTTAATTTTGTTATTATTTTAGAGGCATTTTCTTGTTAAGTTGCATCTATTTTAGTGTTATTTAAGTCTACATATTTTTAAAATTTATTTTCAATTTGTTGAAAAATATTTTTTGATTTTTTAATATTTTGATGTATTATATATATTTAAAATTATATAAAATAATATAAAAAAATCTAGGCGGGCGGGCGGGCCCGGTTTTAGTATTTTTATATGGGCCGGGCTTGGGCAAAATTTTAGGCCTATTTTTTGGGCTCGGCCCGGCCCGAGCCCAATGAACGGGCCTAATTTTTAGTTGGGCCCGACCCGAACCCGGCCCGGCCCGGCCCATGCTCACCTCTAGTTATATCAGTTAATAAATTAAAATTCTTTATATAAACTTACACAAAATTAAAATTGATTTATAGTTTTAGGATTTATAAAAAAAAATAAGTGAAAATTCTCAAATTTCTTTTTAAAATTCTTTTTTCGCTTCCTTTTTTCACTTGCAAAATCTTTAGATCATATAATTCTCTTTACGTTTTTAGAGTCAATAATTATACTGCAAAGTAACAAGCTTTTTTTCTAAAAGGTACTTGATTTTCTTTTACCAACACAAAAAACTTGATTTCCAGTGGGTTTTTGTTGGTTTTTCTGGTTTTTTAAGCTTTTAGGCAATTTGGAATTGTGGATTTTGAACCATTTAGTTTGATAAGGAGAGTTCAAAAAAAATTTGAGTGTATAAAGAACTGTCATTTCAAGGCTGGTATTGATTTTGTATTAGTTTGTTTATCTTGCAAGCTTGCTTTTGTAAGTTATATATATATATATAAGTTTAGGTTTTATATTTGATAATTACATTGAATTGGGTTTTTGGTAAAGTCTGTAGCTTTATTTTTTTTAAAAAAAAAGAAGAATGGGTTCTTGGTTATATTCATTTGGTTGAAAGCTGGTGAAGAAATGAGATTTTTATTATGTTGAAATTTGAATGGAATGTTGGAACTTTTTTCTTTTAAAGTTAGAGTAAGCTTTTTAAGTGTAATGGGAATGGATGAAGATGATAATATTGGAAAAATAGAATTCTAGAATGTTTAGTGTATGATGGGTTGCATTTGTTGTAAGCCTTCTGCCATTGAAGATAGTAAGGACAGTCCCATGGATAGGCCTTCAAGCAAAGCCTTATTAGATGTTAGGGTATCGAGGGCTACTTCTTCGCGTAGGGAGGAAGCATATAGAGAAAAGGATCAGTGTGATAACGATGATGTGAGGACAATGTTGATAGATAAACAAGTGAACGTTTCGGTTTTGTTACATTGTCAAAATTTGGATAGGAAGAGGAAGAAGCGGGAGTTTATTGCTAGTCAACAGCCTAGAATCGGTACTGTTCCGAAAGCAACTGAAGGAGAACAGGTGGCTGCCGGGTGGCCTGCGTGGTTAGCTGTGGTAGCTGGAGAAGCAATCAGGGAATGGATACCACGGCGTGCAGACTCGTTCGAGAAGATGGATAATGTAATTATATGCTTAATTTAATTCTTTGGTTACAATGGTGTTTTTACTTAATTTAATTCTTCGGTTACAATGGTGTTTTTATTTGCTTGATCCTCATGTTTTGAATAACATTGGTAATTTCGTATGCGGCTTATGGGTTATTTTTTGTGGTTTCATGTTTGTGTGGATTGATCGCCGAGATTCTTGCTACTGTATTTGGAATCATAGTTCTTTGTTAGTTTCATAAACTTAATAAAAAACTAGATACGGGTTAATATGCTTCCCGAACTTATATTTTTTATGCAGATTGGCCAGGGAACTGACGCTAGTGTTTATAGGGCTCGCGATTTAGATCAGAAAAAAGTTGTTGCTCTGAAGAAAGTAAGATTTGATAACCATGATCCAGAGAGTATTCGGTTTATGGCAAGGGAAATTCATATTCTACGAAGACTTGATCATCCGAATGCTGTAAAGCTAGAAGGCCTGGTTACTTCAAGGATGTCTTGCAGCTTGTACCTTGTTTTTGTGTACATGGAACATGATTTGGCTGGTCTTGCTTTACACTCTGGTCTCGAATTTTCAGAATCTCAGGTACTTTGGATTCTTTTGCTTTTATATTTTTTGTTGGCAAAAATTTATTGTCTTGATATTCAATTTATTGGACTTTTGGACAGGTTAAGTGCTGCATGCAGCAACTTTTGCGTGGACTTGACCATTGTCGCGGTCGTGGTGTCCTACATCGAGACATAAAGGGTCCCAACCTTCTAATTGACAATAATGGCATCTTGAAGATTGCAGACTTTGGATTGGCTAGTTTTTATGATCCGAATCAAAGTCAACCCTTCACAAGCCGTGTTGTAACTCTTTGGTATAGACCACCAGAGCTTTTACTTGGTGCTACTTGCTATGGTACTGCCGTGGATTTATGGAGTACAGGTTGCATACTAGATGAGCTATATGCTGGCAAGCCTAATATGCCTGGAAGAAGTGAGGCATGCTTTTGTTATTCAATGAAATGTTTCCTACTAAGCATTTAAGTGGTAGATGCATAACAATTATTGTGGCTACTTGAGGTAGCTATGAAGTTCTCTTGAATTGTGCTTTGTCTCGTTCGTCTTATTTGTGGCAATTAAATTGGAATAGTTTTGGTTGCAAAATTAAATGATCAAGGTTGTTGCCTTTCTACTTTTGTAGAGCAGTTGCATAAAATTTTCAAACATTGTGGCTCACCTTCTGAAGACTATTGGAGAAAATTGAAGTTGCCTAATGCAACCATTTTTAAACCCCAACGGCCTTATAGACGTCGTGTTGCAGAAATATTTCAGGAATTCCCAGCTCCAGCTTTAGCACTCTTGGAAACATTACTTTCCATCGACCCTGCTGGTTGTGGATCTGCAGCTTCTGCTGTCAAGAGTGAGGTATAGTGACCAAAATAGAACGAAGTCAATAGTTTAGTGACCATTCTTGTACTTTTCTGTTGTAATTACTTATCAATTTTATCGAGTGTCATAACGTAATCCTTTTGGTGGTTTTCAGTTCTTTACAACCTGACCTCTTCCCTGTGATCCTTCAAGCTGCCAAAGTATCCTCCAAGCAAAGAGCTTGATGCAAAGAAATGGGACAATGAAGCTCGAAGGTGCATATAGCATATTCAATCACTGTAAAATATTAATATTTTTTAGACTCTTTGGGCATTTCTTGAACTTGTAATTGCATGTTGGTCCAACGATTAAATAAATTTATCTCTTCGGTCATGGAGTTTGCTTTTACTAGTTGAGCTATTATTATCTTTCATGTTCTGCCACTGCTTCTGTAATGGGCTGAAATCTTGAATTGTCACTATAGGTGCTAATAAACTACTTTTGTTGGTATCGACAGACAAGGAGCAGCAAGAACCAAAGGCCAGAAACCGGAACTTGACAGGAGAACAACAAGAGAGTCTCAAGCTATCCCAGCACCTGATGCTAATGCTGAATTAGTATTGTCAATGCAGGTAACTTACGATTTGGTTAATAATATCCCATCCCCTTTTGCTCGATATGTTTCGTGATGGGCATCATTAAATAGTGAATGCATCATGATATCAATTTGGTCTTCAATGTCACAACTCGCAAGATCTCTAAGTTTATACATAGGATTCGTTTTTAAGGTTAATGACCTCAATTGTAATTTGTTTTAGGTGATTAGTTCCATTTTAGACATGTTATTATATTATTCCTCTCTGTTTTAAACATTATGAATGTTGCTTTGGCCTTCCAGAGAAGGCAAGGTCAACCGGATTCTAAGAGCCGGAGTGAGAAGTTTAATCCTCATCCCGAGGAAGTTGCCTCAGGCTTCCTATAGATCCACCTAGACCTTCACAAGCAGTAGCATCAAATGCAGATGCAGATGGGAATCATCAGAAGAGAGCTTCCATTCAGGGCCACTGGCTCACCGGGTGCATGGATGAACTCAGGGAATAACCTTGATGATGCTCCTAAATTTTCTATTGGTGCTACTGACTTGTCAATGATGTCGAGTTTAGTTGCAGCAAGGAGAAGTAATCTTGTATGGGAAGATCACAAAGAAAAATCGCAAAATCATAATGTGCAGCAGAAAGAATATGGAAGAAGTAACAACAAAGATGCGGTTCCAGTAAGTAGTAAACTAAGAGTATTTATGGTTCTTCTATTTCGTTTATTCCGGTTTTCGGTTGCTTGCATTGCAATTAACATCTATAGATTTCAAGCACTTGATACATGCTTCTGAATGATGTTTGCTTTTCCAGGTTGGTTATGGATCAAAGGGTAACAAGCTTCACTATTCCGGTCCAACATTAGTTCCATCATCAAGCAACACCGATCAGTTTCTCAAGGATCATGATCACCAAATCGGAGAAGCTGTTCGTGGAGCACGCCTCAACAAGGCAAAGATGAAGGAAGTTCAGTTACAAGAGTACGTCCAAATATCAACCAATCCATTATTTGTTTCAGGACGTTGAGCTGAATTTCGCATCTCGAGATGATCACTGCAAATAATTTTGGTTGCTGTGATCCTAGTTGGTGGGTGGCCTTCTTATTTTTGTATAGTTTTTATTTTCAGCCCCTAGGAAAATGGGTAGTGGGCATATATAGCTATGATTATTCTTGTAGAGCTTATTAGTAGCCATAAGAGAATGGAATGAAAGAAGCAAATACTAGAAGTAATTGCAGTAGCATTAATGTTGTTTTTTTATTTTTAACAAGACCGTTTGTAGCAGGAATCGAAAGCACAGACATGTTATCCATCCTTAATTGGTAAAGGATCAAAAAGGGAGTTGTATGGAAACTTTGGTCACCAACCCGGAAATCCTTTATCATTCCAGCCAATAAATGAGTAGCATATTTCACTTTCCTTAGAATTTGCTCAAAACCAATTCTCTATTCACAACTACATAACTACTGAATTTTTAGAACTAAATTTCTACGTAAATACCTTCTCAAACTACCATTGGAACCTTTAATAGCATCTCAAATCTCTATGTAAATACCTCTCAAACTAACTCTCCATTCTTGTCTTTTGTTATGGTTAATATATATATATATATATATATTACGTCATTTTGTTTATCCATATTTAATTTTAAAGAATAAGAGGTAAAAACGAAAAAAAAATGTTCATCATTAAAATTAAAATGTAACAAATTTAGTATAAATTGTGTTAGACATATATTTATATTTGTGAGTCTTTTTATTTCGGTGATTAAGATTGATGTTTGAATCTGAATGTTTGTTGGATTCAATAGTAAGAAGTTCGATACTTCTTATGAAAATTTTTAGTTCGAGTTTTGTGGACAGAAAAAAGTGCTGGAAAAGCTTTTCAACTTGATTTCGAATTTAATTAAGCTGATTTAAATTGGAGGAAATTTATGAGTTTTGGGTATAAGATAGAAGGGTAAACTATAATCAATGTCACTAAACTATTAATAAGTTTATATTTTGGTCACTCAAATTTCAAAAATTACAAAACATTCAATGAACCATTCGAAAGTTTTTATTTAAGTCACTGGGCTATTAATTTTTTTTAAAAATTTGGCTATTAAGCTTCAAACAACGATTCCACGATAAGTATAATAACATACCTTAGATTCAAGTGGATCTAACAGCCAGTGTCGAAGATTGGAAAAGAAAGTTGTTTAGATTTTAGTTTTAGATTTGTTACGTTCAAGGCCGTTTCATGAAAAAAAATTTAATTATAGAAAAGAATGGGAAGGAGAGCTTTCGATTGATACAAGTGGTGTGAACAAAGAAGGTCATACAATAATGATTTTAACAGTCTAATAATTTAAATGAATACTTTTGAATAGTTTAATAGTCATTTTGTAACTTTTTGAAGTAAAGGGACCAAAATGTAAACTTACTAATAGTTTAATGACTTGAGCTGTAGTTTACCCAAAATAGAATCCAAAATTCGAGTACTACGAATCCATCGGGTAACCCGTCGGGTCTTTCCGTAAACTATCATCGAATAAATCATATCCAAAAGCTTCTATAAACCCCAATAGAAAAGATGAAACAAAATTGAAAGCTTCTATGTTATCCAAAACCCACCTGCCACTTCTCTTTCACTTTTGATAGATAGCCATGTCCAGAGGAACAGATAAGCTTATAAAGAGTGTAAAGCAATTTGCAGATACCCAATACAAGTTCTTCTCAACTAGATATGGACAACAAGTGATTGACATTTTGGAGTTCCCAATCAAAGTAGTGCTCTCTCCGTTCACTCTTGCCTTTGACATTGCTGGGTCCGCTCCTCGTGGGTTTGGCATCCCCGAGTTTATCTCCAAGCTTTCTCATACTTCTATCTTTGTAAGTTTTTCATCTATGTCAAGTTTAAGTCTTTTGTTCCAATGGGTTCTAAGTTTTTCTTCCTTTTTTGTTGGTTCCTATGTTCTTTGTTATAATTGTGCTTTTCTGTAATGTGTATCTTCAAGTCTATTGAATTTTTGAGCTTTTTTTGAAAGTTTTAAGTCTTTTGCTCCAATGGGTTCTAAGTTTTTCTTCCTTTTTTGTTGGTTCGTATGTTCTTTGTTATAATTATAATTTGCTGTAATATGTAGATTCAAGTCTACTAAAATTTGAGCTTTTTTTGAAATTTCATGTCCTTTGCTCCAACAGGTTCTAAGTTTTTCTTCCTTTTTGTTGGTTAGTATGTTCTTTGTTTTAATTATACTTTGCCGTAATGTGTAGATTCAAGTCTATTAAGTTTTTGAGCTGTTTGTTGAAAGTTTTAAGCCTTTTGCTTTAATGGGTTCTAACTCTCACTTCCTTTTTTGTTGGTTGGTATGTTCTTTGTGTTGTAATTGTAATCTCCTGAGATGGGTAGCTTCTGTTCTTTTAAAATTTTGAGCTTTTGTTGAAATTTCATGTCTTTTGCTCCAATGGGTTCTAAGTTTTCCTTATCTTTTTGTGGTTGGTATGTTCTTTATAGGTTAGGATTAGTCCATTACCATTAAATGTGAAAGTCAACTTGTGAACCGTGATTAAACATGTATTGGATAATAATGTACAAAAAAGTAATGAAGGAGGAGCCAAACCTGTTCTCTATTAATAATCATGATTTGCTGAAATGTGTCCATCACAGGCTATTGCTGCTTTGGGAACCTATGATATTGCTTTAGAGCTAGGAAAGAAGGTGATATGTCAAAGGTACATTTCAATATCCTTAGAAGTTAAATCCTGGATTTGCTCATCATTGATTAAATTTCATAGAACTTGTGAATGGCTTCAACTTCTACGTTTTTCTAATAAAGAAACAAATAAAACAAATTTTCTACACTTAAGTTTCATACTTTCTGGCATATGTTCAATGGTCTGTTACTAAAGAAACACTGAACTTTTGGCACATCATTAACCATATTTTTTATCAATGTCATGAAGTAGATCGGATTGTAAAATAAGAACCAAGTTTTGTTGAAAGGAATACATGTCTTCTATTTATTTCTTTACATTTTCTTACATGAGATTGGTCTGTCAAGTTTAGGAACTGTCGTACTTGCAATGGATGGCAAGCTTTGCGGTGTACCATGTGCAAAGGATCAGGGAAAGTGCACTATCAAGTGAAAACTCATTCCTTGAGAAGGTAAATCAACCTCCACTATTTTCTTACTATAAAGTCGTAACTATATAGTCTTCTTATTTATAGTTTGAAATTTGAATCACATTCTCAATAACCGACTTTGTTTAGCTATGTGAATTATGATTGTTTTTAATATGAAATTTTGACTATTTCTGAATCTTCACAGTGGGGAGAAGGCAACCGCAGAATGTGTTGCAGATGCTATTGCTGATAATCGAGCAGAGTTAGTGCACCTCCCATCTGCCATTGATCTTAATGCACCGCTGCCATCTAAAGAATGCCCAACTTGTGATGGAACCGTGAGTCTTATCTTTCTTTTGTTGGAGAATTTTCTTAACTGGACAATTTTCGGTTTTGATCCTCGGTTCAAACATGTGTTGCTTGTAGGGAGTAATGCACTGTCCTGAATGCAAGCACAAAATACAAGTCAGGATCTCTGCGGATGATGTGAGTTGTTTCTATCACTCTTAGCGTATGGGACGTTTGATGATTTACATTTTCTTGAATAAAAAAGGCTACTTGTTTAAATACAACTTAGTTTCTTTCTTTTTTTTCTTTGTCAGCTTGTTTAATTGATTGTATATTTCCAGAACATTCGACAACCTTGTTTTAGTTGTGCTTCTACTACCTTTGTTCGGGTTTTCTTGTTTGTTTCATGCTAAAGCTGCCCATCCTTAAATTTAGCTTGCTTTTTGTAGATAATGGAACCTCCATGGAAAGCCTATAACATCTTAAGGAAGATGGACTATCCATATGAGGCAAGTATCCTAACTTATCCATTACGTACTTTTCAATGTTGAAACTTCTGGAGAACATTTTGTATTATCAAATAATTGAAAATGAATATGTTATTATCTAAATTCACTAGAATACGAAAAGAGTCCTATTTCTGTTTTCCCATGCACGCCATATCTTTGATCCATCAAAATACTCAAGGTACTAGAATTAGTGTCCGTAAATGATTCCTTGTCATATACTTCTTCTCATTTAATTTGATATCTCTTCGCTAAACTTGCCATTTCAGCACATTGTTCACAGCATGAAAGACCCCAGCATTGCAGCTTTTTGGTTGCTTACCCTGCCTCAGATTGTGGGTGGATTTGAGTATGATGATGATGTGAAGCAGAAAATTTGGTGGCAATACAAGGTATAGATGTCTATGATCTCACTTTTTTTCGTATTGATATCCTAAGAATCCATGGCAATAAATGGATAGCATTTCGAAGATTGAACGTGAACTATATTTGTTAGAAATCTAGTCTACATGATAATATATATGTATGTATGTATGTATGACCTCACTACTCAATACATGACATTCATTATTATCTAATCAAAGCATTCTTGTAATTGCTTTATTTTCTATTGAATTTAGGAATCAATGCGGTATGACCAACTACGGGATGTAGTGGCAAAGCGAAATCCAGGCTGGGAGCACTTGCAGGAAGTAAGATCATGTTTTATGTAGGCATTTATTTTTTAGTAACATGTCTAAGATAACATTGTAGTACAATATGAGTCCTTGGAAGATCATATGTGTAGGATAGTTATGTCACACATGGGTACTTCAAGAAAATGAATAGTTGGAGCAACATATCATATGGTTTCTTTCTTTGGAAAGTTCATGACGTGACCTAGTTTAACATTCACAGGGCTTGATTACCCTAGATCCTGTTCGTGCTAGGGATGACCCTGTTGTAGTGAAAAATGTTCCTTATTACAAGGCCAAGAAAGCGTTGGAGGCCGAAGTCATGAGACTAGATCCTCCTCCACGGCCACAAAATTGGGGTGTGAGTATCCTCAGCTGTCATATTGTATAATTTGTATATTTCATAGAAAGAAACTGTAATGGCAATAATCGGACTAAACTTCGGTGGTGCTTTCAGAATCTGGACCTTCCCCTAAATGCATCTTTGTGGAGCGAAGATGATCTTAAAGACCCAGCAAAACTGTATGAAATGACTGTTCTTCTTAATGCTCAACGAGAAATTGCTGAAAAACTTTTAGATGCGCAATGGGAAACCAAATGGCGTCAAGAGAAGGTATTTAATCAAAATTGTGCCACCCAAGTCCAAGCATCATAACACACATACGTTTAAACTTGTTTTCTCTTAGAGACTGCTTCCTTTATTTCTATAATGGATTCAGTATGTCTTATTTTTGTGTGTATTTTCTATCATAACCGATATTTGGTGTTTAGTTAAATGACATGTTGGAGGAGAAGGTGCGACCGTACATTCAGAACATCGATAATGGCGTCCTTCCTCAACCTATTGTAATACCATCACAAACTGGGAATCAAAAGGTTTGTATGTTCCTTTTCCACTTACAAATGTTATGTTATAGTCTTGTATTGAATGCAATTATAATCCGCTCTGATGGTAAAAGTATCAATGGAGGCCCTAAACTAAGAGTCGGATTGTATTACCTCCTCTACTAAAAAAAATAGACAAATTAGTCTTTGTATGTTAAATCAAAGAGCAAACCGGTGCTTTTATTAAAAATTCATTTATTTTTACTGATATAATCTAGTCCTTATACATCAGTATGAGTTACACATGGCATGCCACATGTCACTATCGGTTATTTTGTCAACCATGTTAGTTTTTAACTATAGAAATAGATTATGGACTTTATTCGATATATGTATTGAACACGAGAGTATAATCCTTCAAATATATGAAAAACCTTCTAAGCAATAGCAGACTCATACCCAACACTCACTCTCCGGTTGGGGGACTAAATATTATGAAAGCAATGAGGATGATATAGGCTTATTGTGAAGTCTTTGCACAGCGGAAGTTTTAAACTTGCTAATTGCTATGCTATTTCAATTGCTAGGTATTAATAATAATAATGTTGGTAACTTTGTGTTTATGTTGCAGAGGGCTAGAAGGAAGAGATGGCTATTCTTCTAAATCATTTCAACCCATTTTTGTATCTATATATAGCCATGGCTATGACTAAATTTTCCAATCTTGTATTTGTGATTTAGGCATGAATATTATTCAATAAACCTTTTCAAGGTACGAGCCGGTAGACTTGATTCATATCGGCTCTGGATAATGTAATTTGTACTTGGGTTGAATTACTATTATAAAAGTATTTTTATTTGAATTTAATTACTTATTCATAACATTTTATTCTAATGAATAGTAATTTGGGCTCAGATAAAAAAAATTATAATATTTCATGAGTAGTTGATGTTGGAGGTGTTTATGAGATGGGTCGGGTTGGGTTTAGGTCAAGTCTAAGTATGATATTAATATATTTTATGTTTATTTAAATTCAATCCGGCCTAAAATTTTATTTAAACCCATTTATATTTGTAAAAGATTAATTTAAGCTCATTTTAGGCCCGTTTATATTATTTTTAAATTTTTAAAAATATGTATTTTATTTTATTTTGATATTTAATAATTTTATACATTTCTTATTTATTGAAAATTTTTATATTGTATTAACATTATTTTAATGTTTACCATAGAGCAATATTATATATTTAATATAAGTTTATTTTTTAATATGTTCTAAATTACATAATATATAAAAATAACATAATATAAAGTATTATAAACTTAAAATGAGTTAGGCTCGACCTTGAATGTTCAAGTTTGAGCTCGACTCATATTTAATTTTTTGCCCAAGTCCATTTTCGATTATAATTTTTTGCTCAAATTCTTTCAAATTTCAGACAAATAGTCTAACTTATAAACAGGCCTAGAATATTGATGGATTAAATTTTGATATAATTGATTAGTTGCCTCTTGCAAATAAGTAGGGTTGATAAAGAAGGATCAAGAAAATTGAAAATCCAATCTCATGTATAAAAACTTCTTTTGGGTCATTAGAAGGTTTATGTATATTTTTAATTGAAAGGAACTGGAAAAGAAATTATATTAATTTGAAATTTATGGGTAAAATAAACAAAAGTACTATGGTATAAAATATATGAAAAAATGTGAATATTATTATTTTTAAATTATTAAATTCAAAATATTCTAATTTTATTTATGAAAATTAAAAATTTTAACAATTTATAATATCTTTCTTTTTTAAAAAAAATTAACTTATCTATACTATATGTAAAATGATTAATTGAATTGAGAGTAATAAGTTAACTCGATACCAATTTAATTGTAAAATTATTAAAATATCAATACTTTAAAAAGTAATTAATTTTATTATAAAGGTATTTTAGTCTTTTAATATTTTATATAATAAAATAACATTAATTAAAATAAAACATAAGACTAACAAATTCAAATAAAATCTCTTACAATTTCATTAATAATCATTTGCTGAAATAATTTTATAAATATATTTTTAATATAAAATATTATTGTTCACTCAGGAAGCTTAAAAAATTAAAAATTTTATAAAAATCATATAAACTAATAAATAAATTTTTTCTTATTGTTTTTCCTCTTCTTCAATAGTTGATTTTCTTTAAAAGTAATTTGCTATTATTGTTAAACATTTAGAAAAAATAAAAATAAGTCTTAAATACATAAAAATGCTCACGAAGCCAACATATAACGAGTAATTTTGTTCACCAAATAAAAACTATTTAAGTGCTTTTAATTTCATGAAAAGTGATATATATCAAATTTTCAAGAAATTCAATGTTATAAATATAATTTCATTAATAATTTGTTTTAATCAACCTTTAATTACGATGATAGGAATCTTATACAAAATTAATATTTCAAAATCATTTAATAAATAAAAATTAAATCTTGTATAAAACCCTAATATATCACGAGAAAAATTACGCTCTTAATTTTCCAAAAAGCTATTATCAAATCAGGAAACCTATTATTAAAAGTATACAAAGATTAAACATTTATTTTGTAAAAATTTTAGAAATGGTGTTTGAGAGAAAAATAATGTGTTAGACAAAAATAAAAGAATAGAAGATTTTGTGAAGTAAATAATTATTTAAATATAATTATAAATATAAAAACTTAAGAAAATATAAAAGATTTATGAAGAATAACAATCACAAAGTAAAGAAGGAAATTATAACATAATAGAATTAAGTGCTAAAATTAATACATCTAATTATGCAAAATAATAATAATAATAATGACTTAAAACACTTCCAATATCGAAAGAATAATTTCTAAAAATTGACTAAGCTACTCAATATTTCTAAAAAACACCCACAAAGCTACTAAATACCATACTCAATAAGACACTAGATGCCAACACAATCACACTTGAAGAAGTTGCAGTTGCAAATGACTTGGAAGGTGGCACAGCCGGCGTGAGATCGCTGGCCGGAGATGGAGTTGACTCTTGGGGTGATGTTGACGGTAGAGGTGGAGTTGATTGTTTAGGGGGAGGTGGTGGTGGATATGTAGGAGCCAAGGTTGGAGCATGATGCTTGGGAGAGTGTGCAGGTGATGCAGATGATTGTTTAGGAGGTTCAGCTATATGTGGTGGTGGTGGATAAGTAGGAGCCAAAACTGGCACTGCAACCGGACCATGATGCTTTGGAGAGTATGCTGGCCCTGGGGATGATTGTTTAGGAGGTTCAGCTAGGGCTGATGGAGATGATGGAGCCAAGACTGGTTCTGCAACAGGACCAATATGCTTGGGAGAGTGTGCTGGCCATGGAGATGGTCCAGGTAAGACAGATGATTGTTTAGGAGGCTCAACTACAGGTGGTGATGTAGGAGTCATGGTTGGCCTAGCAACTGAACCATGATGATTGGGAGATTGTGCTGGTCCATGCAACACAGATGATTCAACAACAACGAAGTTTCTATAGGCATCAGAGAAAGAGAGGAGACAAACAATGAACACTACGAAAAGGCTAAGAGATCTGTGAGATTTCATATTGAATGATTGATTATACGATGATTTGTGTGATAATCATATATGGGTGCATATATATACATATATGCATGGGAAGAAGCTTCAAAGAAAGCTCTTTCAAACCCTAAATTATGAGAGAATCAAAAGGAATCAAAATGGTAGCAAATCAATAGGAATTAAACTGATATTATGGAAATTAACGAAATTAATGTTGATTTACTTTAATTACTTACTTTTGATAATTTATGCGCCTTACTAGGATACAGCTAATATTTAAAATTTGCCATGTTTATTTAAAGTTAATTTTGGCACTTAATCTTTTAAAAGAATCAAATTAAATACTACATTTGATATTATGATTTAAAATAACAAATTTATACACCTAGTATATATGATTTAGTATATATATATATATCGTATTTTGCTTAATACAAATTCGGGGACCATCCTGTAAAGATTCCAAGTAAATTATAGATATAAGTAAATATGTATATGAGCCGAACTAAGTTCGAGTTGGACCTATGTATGATATTAATACAGTTTATGCTTACACCAACTCAAATTGACTCGAAATATAGACTTTAAATTTTATCCAAGCCCATCCATTTTTGCAAATGGCTATCATAAGCCTATTTCGGCCCATCCATATTACTTTTTTAAATTTTTAAAAGAATATATTTTTATTATTTTGATTTAATATTTAATAATTTTATATATTTTATTTATTAAAATTTTATATATAATTATCTTAATATTTTTAATATTTACAATATAATAGTATTATATATTACTACTGATTTAATTTTTATGTGTAATAAATTTCATAATATAAAAAATAATAATATAAAACATTAAAACTTTAAAAAAATAGGCCGAACCAAGTTAGGCTCAAATCTTGAATGTTCAAGTCCGAATTCGACCCAAATGATTTTTTTTTTTTTTCCCAAGCCCACTTTGGGCATAACGTTTTTGACTAAACTCTCTCAAATTTCGAGCCAACCTTCAAGCATGGATAGATAATCTAACCTATGAACAAATCTAAATATAAGAATATACTAACCAATACGACCAATACCGATACTAATACGATGCCTCTTGCACCAACTCTCTACCATTTCCCATTGAAGAAAACAAAAGTACAAGTAACAAAAACAACAATTATATTGTTCTTTAAGCTAGAGGCTTAAAACATATAACATTGGAAACAAAGTATTATTAAGTCACAAGGCATAATCTAAATTAACAACAATAAAGGAGTTCTTTTCTCTCTTGAAAACATTGCAAGGATTAGTTGTCTTGTATAGGAGTTCTTGGGCTGAAAAACTTGGCTATAACTCTTGAATCCAATATATTTAAAGCTTCCTTACTTTTGATGCAAATAGGTGTCTTGTATTGGCTCAAAGAAGCTCCTTTCGACACAAAGTAATCCAGTAATGCCTCAAAAGTTCCTTGTTTAACAACCCTAATCTCCAAAGCTGCAATCATGTTTTCCTTCCTATACATTCTATATGTAAAATGCAATGAATCTTCCATTTTAGAGCAACATTCTTCCATTACCTTTGGGTCGAGTTCTTTGCCGTTGTTGTTGTTGTTGTTGCCTTCTTTTGGCTTAATCTCCCAGAATATGACATAGTGACCTGGTGTTGAAGATGTATCACCGTAGCTAGTGTATTCTGTTAAGAAGAGTCCGAGCGGATCGAGAAGTGCCTTTGCTTCTGCCACTGCCTTTAAGATGTCTGCTTCACTTGTTCTTTCCATATCGACTCCTAGAGCAACGTTTTGCCTCCCAACAAATTGGAACTGAGGTGTATTGTTGTGGAAACCGATCACCTTAATAATGTCTCCGACTCTATATCGATATAATCCTGAAAAGTTTCGATCATTATATCATGTGTTAGGACATGGCATTTGAATGAATTCGGCTTATGATTTAAGAGTTTGAGGAAATCATACCCATGGAAGATGTGACAAGTACTTCATAACATTGACCAAGCTTCACGTTTACTAGATCAACAGGTCCGGTATCTTCATGGTGAGACATGGCATTTAACTGAACCTGGTTTTGAGAATCTGTAACATAGTCTTCTTTTATCGGAAGGAATTCATAGTAAACCGTATTTGGGAGAAATGTATAAGAGACACCTGAAGGTTTACATAGAGGTTCCAAGTTGATACCGATGGCACCTTCCGAGCAAACATAAAAACTTGACACTAATGGTAGCCCACCACAATAGAACTCAAGTTCTGCAGTATATTGTAGCATGGCACCTGTACATACGGTACCAATATACTTTGTTTTAGGCCATAGCTTTCTGATTATTCCTTCCCATGATTTACAACTACATACGTCTTCTATCAAGTCAGCCAATTCTAGATTAGGCTTCAAGATCAATGATGCTGCATTTCTGCAACCCGAGTCAGTGATCCATTCACTTATTTGACCGGTTTTTATATTAGAGCATAGCTCTTTCCAGTTATTTTCTAAGAACTTGATACTTCTTACAACCGTAGATGCATAGATTGAGCCAATCATGACGACCTCATCACGTTGTATTAAACCAAAAAGTATTTGACAGTACATGCTTTGTTTGGTGTCCGGGCAAAAGATAGTCTCAAAAGGGCTAGTGTAAAGCTTGGGTAAAATAGCTTTAAAGCCACTCCTCTTGAATGCTTTTGTTGAGACTGCACTTGCTTTGAGTCCAGAAGGAGTTTCGACCTCTGGTTTGGCAAACATAAGTTCCATTCTTTTACCGGCTTGGTTTATGTCACCAAAGTACCTGTAAATGGATAAAGCGAAGTGGTTAGTTTTAGGACTCGGTTCTTCAGAGTTGTTCCTATGCCAATAACCAAAACGAGAGGGGCTTTCAGCAACAATGTCTCAGGAAGATCCAGCAGGATGGAAACTAAAAACAATTTATGCTACGTTTAGAAATTCTGGACCAGCAAGTCATTTTGTGTTTGTCAAGATGGTAAGTCATTTTACAAGAAAAATAGCTTATTTTTCGTTGACCTGCAAGTTATTTTCTGTTGGCAAAATTGTTTTCCATGAAACAAATATGGAAAAATGCAAAAAAAATATTTTCAAAAACCATTTTCAGTAAAACAAATGGAGCCTAAGATGCCTGTGTTATTCAAACTTGGGTGTGAATTGGATACGAGTAATTTTTACAAAATTTTCATATATTTAGAAGGCCTGAAATGATCATATATCTATACTCATTTAGGGGTATAAATGAGACACTAATACTACCATGCTATTCAAGTTTAACTCAAAAAACACTTGAACTCGGTTCGATAATTATTGAGCCGAGATTAAGCTATTGATCGAGCTGAAGTTGAGCTTAATTATACTCAGCTCAAATGGCTTGCGAGCTTTATCGAGTTTTTCATTTTTAATATATATTTTAAATATTTTTATATTATTAAATTACATTGTTGTCCTTACATATTATTAAGATTAAGCTTAATTATCAAGCCGAACTTGAACTCCAGCTTGAATAGGTACGAATTTAATCGAGTTTGAATATGAAAATTGATAAACTAGCTTAATGGTTATATCTCCAGCCGACCTCGAGCCCTAAGATAGATGTTTGATCGAACACAAGCTTGCCCGTATTTGGGTTCAGCTTGGTTCAATTACACCCTATACTTATTCATCAACAAGTAAGCAATGAATTTTACAAGAAGCTGGAATAAGATAGCAATGTCGCATGTTTCAATCAACTAATCTATCACGCTATCCGTGTATAAATCAAATTATACTTACTTTATCATCACAGACCGGTACAACTTATTCATCGTCGCCGCTATGTGAGCACTTTCAGCAGTGGTAGGTATCAGCTTCGGCAGCCCGCCCGAAGTCCCAGAGCTGCATTTAATCAAACACATGATATTCTTAGGATTAAAGAAACGAAAGAAAGAAGAGGGGAAACACAACGGAAAACAGAGAGAAATCCATGCCTTAAAGAGAACGCAGTGAGGGGCTCAACTAAAAGTATATCAGATGATGCCTCCCCATTAGCAATCCGATCAATATAAGGTTTGAGATGTTCGTAAGTAACGATGGGTACATTTTTTTTAAAGAGTTGCTTGTCGGTTTGGCCATGGAGGAATCCGTGTAAATACTCAGTTTCAGCATTTTTACTCAGTATTTCACCCAATAACTGATCTTGGATTTGTTGAGCATCTGTTGTTAGTTCCTCCATCATCTTCAACCCACATTCATAATCGTTTGTTGCCATCAAAACTGGTTTTCTGGTCTGTAAACGAATAGATCCTGGAAAACCTTATCTGTTTTGGTTTTTCTCTGACTTTGAAATCTATTTTGGACCGCACGTGAACTGAAGCTCAATGTATCTTCCTCATGCTTTTTCCTTTATAACTTTTTTTTTCATCGAAAACTGGTATTCATTAAAAGGTGCTAGTTTACCAAACAGACCAAAAAAAAATTAATATTTATAAAAATAACATAGATTTAAAAATAATCACTAAAATGACTTGAGATGAAGAGTAAATTAGGTTTTGGCCTATCAATAGTGTAACATCTTGAATTTTTGGGTCTATACATTTAATAGATAGAATATGTTTAATGTGTTAATTTAAGTGTTAGAGGTTCAAATTGGGCTCAGGCTTAGTAGAGGCCTTGATTAAAATTTTCTGTTTGAGCATTATAGGGGTTTAAAAGGTAGTATCTACGTTTAAAATATCAAAGTGGACTTGTGGCTCAATCTTAAGAGGTGACGCCACACAAAGGAGTAAGGGCTCAAATTTAAGTTTCATGGAGCCCAATTCTTTTAATTTAAGTTAGCCAAATTTTGGGCATTAGGATTAGGTGGAATGGATGGCAGCAAGACTAAAATTTAGAGGTTTTAATGTTTAAAATATTTGAATAATAAGCAGATAAAGGCTATTATTTAGGAATTTATTTTATGTGGATAATAAGCAGATAAAGGCTAAAATTTAGGAATTTTAATGATTAAAATATGTGGATAATATGCTAATAAAGGAGGGAGGAGTTAGAGATAATTAAGTATCTTTTAGATGAGCTAGTAGATTAAGATAAAGGAGAAAAGATAGGATTTATCTGCAAGGTTAGGTAAGTGCCGAAATTTCTATAAATAGGGGGAATATTTCTTCAATTTCGGCATTTGGGTTTTTCTCTCATTCTTTTCTCTTCTTCTCTGAGTAAAAGCCAAAAATTCCTAAAGTTCCATCTTCCTCTTCATTCTCTGCAAAAGTCGAAATCTCTAAGCCAATTCCCTCATCTTCACTTTGATTCAAAAGCCGAAATTCTTTCCATTCTTTTTCTTCCTAGCCGAAATCTTCAAGTTTCTTCCTTGTTTTCTTTTCTTCTTCTCTTTTCCTGTCAGAAACTGAAACTCTTCACTCAAGTATTTTAAAAGCCAAAGACACATCAGCCTTCTCTTGTTCATACTTTTTTCGGGATTTTCCTAAAAGCCGAAATCCCTAGATCTCATCTCTTGTGATTACCGAATTACTTCTGTGGTGCCTACTTGTTTCGAAATCTGAAGGGAACTTTAGTGGAGTCAATCGCATAGATCTCTGAGTTATAGATCGGTAGCACTCGAATCGTGTTACTTTCGAGATTTCAAGGTAAGAAGATTTATTAGTTTCAATATGTAAATTCAGGATTTACTAACCCTTTGCCGAATATAGGACAGGCCCTATTTTCACATCTTTTTGCTTTTTGAGCAAAGTTGTTTATCGGTCTAGCAAGGGTATCGACATTAATCAGGTGTGTAACCTTTCACACTATTAGATTGATTACTAATATATATATGTATAAATCTGCTATACTCTGCTAAATGCCGAAATCCCGGCATAACAAGTGAAAACCCTTGAAGGTAAAGGTTGATCAACAGGTCAGTGACTTCTGTCCTATTTCAGTGATTATACATGTTAAAACGATATGCTTTGTATGACGATTTCATTGTATGCTTGGGGTTTGGAAATTGATGAAAAGGGGAAGTGATCTGTTCTTGTGGCTTTTGCCATTTCAGCCTGGTGACTCTGTCACAAACTCTGTTTCTGGTGGCTTTTTGCCATTTCAGCCTGGTGACTCTGTCACAACTCTGACGATGAGCAGCACGACTGCCATCAACTGCGTGTAGCGGTGCGGATTGATTGTAGAAATCCCCTATGGTGTGAACGGCTGGTACGGGAGGCATGTAGCGGATGGAAACTTAGGATTTGGGTTGGGCTTGCATAATTTTTTTGTTATATATATATTAAACTATTATTCTATTCTGTGGGGCTAAGGCCAAAATCTAATGGTTCATAAAGGTTGCACACTGGGTCTCGCGACTCAACCAATTTCTTAATATTTTCAGGTAGCACCTAGTGCATCGGACCGGGCTGGAGAGGAGCGCAAGGTGGCCATGCAAAAGAACTCTTGGATTTAACAAGAAGACTCCATTTTATTATTTTATATTTTTATTTAATGGGTTTTAAATTTTATTGTAATAAGGCCATGGGCCACTAGACTATTATTTATGTTTTGGTTTTATGTTGGGCTTTTATTACTGGGCTTTTAAGTTTTATGTTTTAAATTAAGTTAAGACATATATGAAATTATAGTTTTTGTTTAAAATTCACCAATGTAATTTATAACTTTATATTTTATATGAATTAATGAATTATTAAGTTTTCGGTATAAATGTTTAAACCTAGTAGTTGTTTTCCAAAATGCAATATGTTTTGTAAAATCCCTTAAGTGACATACCAGATCCGGTTGTAGCGTTTGGGCCGAGTTTGGGGTGTTACTAATAGTTAGCATCACCTGTTATTTTGGCCTCATGATTGCCTGATGATTGTGTCAGACTTTAAAAAATTATTTTTTTTCTATTTTAGCCTTCCAATGGCCGGCACTAGGTTTTTTTTCAAATAGTATCATACTGGTATACAAAAATAAAAATAAAATATTTGTTGTTGGCTTGTCAATGGTCGGCACCAGACTCAGAAAAAAAAGTTTTTTTGGTGGCCAGCACCAGACTCAAAAAAAAAAATTTGGTGTTGGCTTGTCAATGGCCGACACCAGAATTAGAAAAAATTTTGGTCTTGACACATCAATTCTTTGGCATCGAGTAAAAAGTACAATTTTTTTTTGTGTTGGCCTGCCAATGGCTTTCACCAAACTCGGAAAAAAAATTTGATGTTGGCCTGTCAATGGTCGGCACCAAAGTACAGTATTTAAAAAAATTTGGTGTTGGTTCAGAAAAAAAATTTTGTGTTGTCTTGTCAATGGATGGCACCATAATCAGAAAAAAAAATTTTGGTCTTTGGCTTCATCAATGGTTGACACAGTCGGAAAAAAAATTTTGGTACTAGCCTGTCAATGGCCGACACTAGAGTCAGAAAAAAAATTTGGTACTGGCCTGTCAATGGCAGGCACTAGAGTCAAAAAAAAAATTTTTAGTGCTGACTTGTTAATGGTCGGTACTAGACTCAGAAAAAAATTTAGTCTTGGCTTTGTCAATGGCGGCACGAGTCGAAAAAAATTTGGTCTTGGCTTTGTCAATAGTCGGCACCAGACACAATATTTTTTTAAAAAAAATTTGATACACTGATGGCCGGCACTAGAGATGTAAAAAAAAAAAAATTTGGATGCTGGTCATGTAGTGGCCGGCACCAAAATTTTCAAATATATATAGGTATTTTATCTTTCATTAGAGTTTTTATTTGCTTTAAGATTTTTATTTTTTTCTTTGTTGAGAAGAAAGCAATTTTTTTTTTTTAAAATGAGTTCCCAAATTTTGTTTGTTTATGTTAATTTTGATGGAGAAATGATAAATACAACTGAAAAAGAATGTGTATTTCGAAGTCGGAAAAAAATAGGAATGAGATTCAACAAGCGTATTTCGTTGTAGGATTTAAAATGAAAAATCAGTACAAAGATAGCAACCCGTTGTGGAAAGCAAATGTTGATACTATTTTACAAATTTCTAGTTTCAACTGATCCACTAAAGTTCTCAGAAATGGAGCTTGAAGATTATGATGATTTAGGGACAATGATAGCAATTTATTACTCCCCTGATATAAAAATCCCAGCCCGGTTGAGTTGTTCGCGAGATAGCTAAATTGGATCCCATTCAAGTGGTAATTCTAGTAAGCCAACACTCCGGAATTGATTTTGATCTTAACGTCTCCTGGGAAGATCAGTCAGGTTTTGGACGGTTAACGCCAACTCCCGAAAATCCAAACACCGATGGATTTTCGTATAACATCCCGGACTCGTGTCCTCGTCTAGAGATCCATCTAGAGGTGTTGGCCACCATAGAAGATGGTGATGAAATGTCCAATAATGATGATCAGTCCCACCGTGATCCCAACGATGATTTTAGTGACCCCGATTTGGATGACATCCCTGAAGACATAGACGAGAAAGAGCCGGTGGAGGGTGAAAATACGAACCCCCATTCGGCCGAAAACACGGGCCCTGGTATAGTTATAAGAAATAATTCAGGGTCCTTCATAACCGACGTAGATCCTGATGCGGCGCTTGCACGCGAGTTCCCGGAATATACAAATATTGTGCCGGTTCACCTACTTGATGATGAATTCAACGATTACGAGTTGTTTGTAGGACAACAATTCAATAACAAAAAAGACTGTTTACATGCTATAAAACAACTTAGCTTAAAGTTAGGTGTGGATTATAAAGTAACGAAGTCGACGCAGTCTTTGTATGTAGAAGAATGTTAGAAAGCATCGAGTGGTTGTAAATGGTGTGTCTGAGCTGCGTTAATGCAACGGACACATATGTGGATGATAAAGAAACTAGAAGGTCCACGCACATGTACGTCTATTCGTATGTCGCAAGACAATGGAAAGTTAGATGCAAAAACTATATGCAACTGCATCATCCCTTTGGTGAAAGAGTCTCCCACCATGTGTCGCTCCTTATTGCGGACATACAAGTTTGATTCAAGTTTAAAGTGTTGTATCGAAAGGCATGGTGGGTAAAGCAAATGGCGATACAAGAGTTGTATGGTGATTGGGATGCATCATACAACGAGCTTCAAGGGTGGATAGCCAGGATGCAGGAGTATGTGCCCGGGACAGTGACTGATTTGCAAACACTACCGTATAAAGGCCCAAACGGGGAGATACAATTCGAGAAACGAATTTTTAACCGATTGTTTTGCACGTTCGATCAATGTGTTAGGGTCTTCCCTCATTGCAAGCCAATGGTGCAGGTGGACAAGACATGGTTGTATGGAAAATACACGCAAATCCTCCTGATTGTTGTTGCACAAGATGGCAATCGAAATGTACTTCCGATCGCTTTCGCCATCGTGACGCATGAGTGCTTTGAGTCTTGGGAATTTTTCCTCACAAATCTGCGGAGGTACATTGTCAGAGAAGACAACATTTGCCTTATATTAGATAGATTGAAAGGATTACTTGTGTAACACCCCAAACTCGGCCCGGATGTTATGGCTGAATCCAGCGTGTCACATTGAAGTGTTTTTGCAAAAACCCTATTTTCATTGAAAATCCTTCTTAAAGAATTTTGATTAAAAACCCATATTATAGTTGTCTACCAAAATGATATGTATTTGGGAATTTGTCTTTTTTATTATAAGTTAACAAGTATTAAATACTTTTTACCAGCTGAAGCTTAATTTTGAATAAAAACCGTTGTTTCCAGAAAACTTGATATAAATTCAATAGAAAGTAAAGCAATCAATATAACTATAAGCAGAGGGAGGCCTTATTACAATCCGAACTTAAAATAATCAAAATACTTAAAACTATAAAGAAAATCAGGAAAAACGATAGTGTCTTGCTAGCTGGCGACCTCTGATTCCCTTTATTCGTCGAACTGGCTACTGAGGATTTCCTGAGAAAAAATATAAGAGGGAGTGAGTTTCAAAACTCAGTGTGTACAACCCTCAGCAAACAAATAGCATGTAAGCAATCAGTTGGGCCAAAGCCCTTGTCATAATATCATCATCTAAAACATATCACATATGTAATCCAGTAAAAACCCTTCCCAATACTCCATCTGCTACATAACATTTCCCTTCCAACCTTATACACCTGTGGGGATTTCTAAATCGACCTACCCATCCTCTACAAGAATGGTAGCCCGGTTGCGGTACTACCTAACATTGCAGCAAAACTGTTAGTCATATATTGGGCTTTAAAAGCCAAAGGTGGATCCACAATCGTCAAGTAACCATGCGACCCTCAAATTCTTCCTCCGTACCATAATTCCCACCCACATGCAACCTAGGCAGTATATCATATAAATGTAGCATGTCATACCCATAAATCCTAAGTTTAACTCATAGGGGTATTTTAGTCATTTTCGCCCTTAGGGCATTTCGGTCATTTTTAAGTATTATGGATTTAGTACTTACCTAGGTCCGTTAACAAGTCCTCGTTGGCCAAAGTAAATAGATACTATGTGTAACACCCTTACCTCCGTATCCATCACCGGATTAGGGTTACGAGGCAATTACGACCGCACACAAATCCAAACACTTATATAAAAGGAACTAATACTTTAATAAATGCATACGAAGTCATGCCATTACAATTTAACAAGTATATCACATTTAATATTAAAACATAAACTTAGATCATGAATATTAACATTAACATTTACTATCAAAACACTATGCATTTGGTCATTCAAATGTGAAGGCCGAATAGGCATATGGTAGTTATTCATTTATCTCAATTCTATAGTTAGCATTTCATTCAATCATATATCATATCGAATATATGCAACACTTTTAATAATGTGCATTTCTCATTCCATTATCAATCACAATTGTCCCATTGACCAAAATACTTATACCATAATCATGTATATTATAAATATAATATATAAGTCTAACTCATCTATCTCATAGTTACTAATCACTTTAGACATTAACATTAATCATTATAATATATATATATATCAACAATACACATTAACCTTCATTTCTCATAACCGAATATACCCTAGCACTCAATGGCAAATATAGATTCCATACTAAATAAAGTCATGGTCAATCATTTTCATTTCCACAAACATGCATATGGTACATACAACTAGTTGTACATAAATTCATCACTTACATTAAAGTATTATATGCACCATTCAAAATCATAGACAAGCATTTGTACATGTCGTACATATATATATATATATATATTCAAAGTAAAAAAAAAATGCTTGCCACAGAACCGTACTTACCTACGCATTATATTCAAACTTAATAAATATTAGACCAACCCAAATCGAGCTAGAATCAAAACCAAATTTTCACAACACATATATATTTACTAACTCAAACATATTCACTCCATCCAAGGATAGACGTGAAGCCATTTTCGTATGGCCTTATATACATCCATTACAAAGTAACTCAAAAGAGTAACATAGCTTATACATACCATAATTCCCAAAAGTTTCATAATTGAAGAGATACCCAAATTAGATGATTGTGTGATGAGCTTCCAAAATGATCCCAAGTACGAGCCAAACACCCAAAAGAAATCTACAATGCAAAACAACCGAGAACCAAGTAAGCTTTTACAGCCTAGTAAGATTTAAACAATTTATACACATATAAGCTTATTTGGAAAATTCATAACTATTTGCATTCATCATATCCTTACCGAATTGTCAAATATTCACAGTAAAATTCAGAGCAACATAGATATGCTTATACTTATTTCTATATACTGCCATCCTGTACTGAATAATTGACATACATATCTTCTACTTATCGAATCTTATACTCACATTTCAAGCTACTAAAATCTCAAGGTAATAAGTATAATACATACCTCAAGTTTACTTACCTCTCCAATTTAACCATTTGTGTATAACATGTGATATTATACTCGTACCTTTCTGTATACTTAAATTTTATTATTAATAGACATCTCTTGTTGAACCTCATACTTACACACTTGTTAATAAAAATTTAGTAACGTATCGCTCACATAGAGCCGTTACTTAACATTTCTCGTAACGTATCGCTCACAAAGAGCCATTACTTAATATTTTCGTAACATATCGTTCACAAATAATTGAAACACCACTCCACTGAATCACGTATAATTACTTACAGCAAGATATATCTGTAATATTCTCTATCCCAATACTATATCACATTCGGCCATTTTATTTATCAAGCATCCAACCAATCCACTGGAAATCAATCAAATTCAAACTATAAACAATATTTCATTCGACCAAAATTTATCCAACTCCATGACACATTCAACAATTGTATATATGTATAACATACCTATCTTCTTATAGAAGAAATTTTGCATTGTAAAATAAAATTCAATTCAACTCGGTTTCTTAAATCTTACCTCGGATACAACGGATAAAACTTCTCGATTACTCGTTCAACCTAGCTTTTCCTTTATCCAACCCTTTTTTCCTTTGAATCTTGATCTAAACAAATTTCAATTTGAACTCATTTCAATACATTTCTATTCAATTAAGCCATAAACAATAAATGGACAAATTATCAATTCGTCCTTGACATTTCACACATTTACAAATTAATACAAAATTTGTACTCATTCGAAATATGCCAATTTATACATTAATGAGCTAAGGTCGATTGCTCCTTAAGCTCATTAAAGTCTCCATATGTCACTCAATTTAATCCAAACACAGCATCTATAAATTTACCAATTCACCCTTTATTAAAACAATATATTCAATTTAGTCCATACTAAAATTTCTCTCGAATTATACATAATTGCACATACATTCCTTATAGCCGAACCAACCTAAGGACCATTTAAGTCCATACTAACTGTTTATTTAACATTCAAATCCCTCAACTATTTATTTAACTTGAAATTTATAATTTACCCAATTCTATCAAAATTTCCTACTCTAGACATATTGCTTTCAAACATATATTTAGCATTTTTCCATCAACCATAGCAAGACAAGAATATTCGTCCATGGCCGAATTCACAACTTGTTTCAAAATAAAAAATTCCAACATGGGTTTAGTAGTACACACAATAACTAGCTCAAAAATGAAAAAACTTATGAAAATCAAGCTCAATTACTTACCTAATTAAACCATGCAATTGCCGAAAATGGTGAAAGCTATTCCTCTTCTTCTTCCTCAAAGTTTCAGCAATAACAAAGAAAATAAAAGATGAACACTCCACCCACTAATACTTTGTTTTGTTTTTATTTTAATAATCATCTCATTCATATATTATTATTCTTTTCATTTTATAAATATAAAACAATCACTTAGTATTATTTTAGTGCCTTTGCCGTCCACTAACATTATTTTAGGTTAACTTGACATGCAAGTCCCTTGATGCAAGAAACAATTCAATTTAATCACCCCTTTATAATGATTAGCTATTTCACTAATTATGCCATTTAATCCTTTCATCTAAATTAGTCACCCAAACACACAATTTAATATATAATAATTTAACACATGCTTGACCACATAACCTAAATATCAAATTAATAATTAAATAACCTAAATATCAGATTCGTGGTCCCAAAACCATCGTTCCGATTAGAGTCGTAATTGGGTTGTTACAACTCTCCCCCCTTAAAGGATTTTCGTCCCCGAAAATCTTACCCACGAATAGGTGAGGGTAACGTTCTTTCATTGACTCTTCAGTTTCCCAGGTTGTTTCTTCCATCCCGTGTTTATGCCACAATACTTTAACTAGCAATATCTTCTTATTTCGCAACTCTTTCACTTCACGAGCTAAGATGCGAATCGATTCTTCTTTATAAGTTAAATCGGGCTGAATTTCAATCTCTGTTGGACTAATCACATGAGAAGGATTAGATCTGTATCGTCGAAGCACCAACACGTGGAAAACATTATGGATCTTGTCTAACTCAGATGGCAACTTCAATTTGTACGCAACCGACCCAATACATTCGATAACTTTATACGGTCCAATAAATCTCGGATTCAGTTTTCCTTTACGACCAAATCTAAGTATCTTTTTCCATGGTGATACTTTCAAGAACACTCGATCACCCACTTGAAACTCTATATCTTTTCATTTCAAATCCGTGTACGACTTCTGACGATCTGATGTAATGTTCAAACTTTCTCAAATTACTTTAACTTTCTGCTCCGTCTCTCTAATCAAATCAACCCCGTGTATCTTACCTTCACTTAGCTCAGTCCAGTATAGCGGTGTCTGACATTTTCGACCGTACAATGCCTCCTAAGGTGCCATTTTAATGCTTGATTGAAAACTATTATTATATGCAAATTCAATCAACGGTAAGTATCGTTCCCACGTACCTTCGAACTCAAGAACGCAACATCTCAACATATCCTCGAGTATTTGAATAACAAGTTCGGATTGACCATCCAACTAAGGGTGAAAAGCTGTACTGAAATGTAATTTAGTACCCAAAGCATCCTGCAGTTTCTTTCAAAACCGCGATATGAACCTTGGATCTCTATCCGAAACGATAGAAATAGGTACTCCGTGTAACCGTACGATCTGCGATACATACAACTCAGCCAACTTATCAAGAGAGAAATTAATACATACCAGAATAAAATGAGTCGATTTCGACAGTCTATCAATAATAACCCAGACTGAATCTTTCTTACTTGGCGTCAAAGGCAAACCCGATACGAAGTCCATAGTGACTCGATCCCACTTCCACTCAGGTATCATAATCGGTTGAAGTAGTCCCGATGGCACTTGATGCTCAGCTTTCACTTGTTGACATATTAAACATTTTGACACATATTCTGAGATGTCTCGTTTCATGCCATGCCACCAGTAATGCTGTTTCAGGTCGTTATACATTTTCGTGCTACCCAGATGAATTGACAATATACTACTATGAGCTTCATCACAAATCCTTTTAATTAATTCAGGGTTTTTCAGTACACAGATTCGACTCTTGAACTGTAAGCATCCTTCAACATCTATCTGAAATTTTGAATCCCCACACGAGCCACAATGACTTTTCTTTCTTTTTAAACCATCATCGAATTCTTGAGCTTCTCGAATCTACTGTTCAAATAATGGTCTTACCCTCAACTCGGCAATGATCGCACCATCTTCAATCATAGCTATATCCGCATTCATTGTGCGTAAAGTAAATAGTGATTTTTGGCTAAGTGCATCGGCAACACATTAGCCTTTCCTGGGTGATAATCAATCACGAGTTCATAATCTTTCAATAGTTCCAACCATCGTCATTGTCTCAAATTTAGATCTTTCTGAGTCATTAGATACTTTAGACTCTTATGATCTGAATAAACGTGACATTTCTCACCAAATAGATAATGACGCCATATTTTTAAAGCAAAGACTATAGCGGCCAACTCAAGATCGTGCGTCGAAAAATTTTTCTCGTGTGGTTTCAACTGTTTCGAAGCGTAAGCTACGACTTTACCCTCCTACATCAATACACAACCCAGCCCATTTAAAGATGCATCGCTAAAAATAACAAATTCTTTACCCGATTCTGGCTGAACAAGTACTGGAGCTTCCGTTAACAAAGCTTTCAGCTGATCGAAACTCTTCTGACACTTTTTTGACCATTCAAATTTAACATATTTCTGTAATAGCTTTATCATCGGTGATGCTATCATAGAAAACCCTTTTACGAAGCGTTTATAATATCCGGCAAGTCCTAGAAAGCTATGAACCTCGGAAACATTCTGCGGAGGTTTCCAATCAAGTATGGCCAAAATTTTACTCGGGTCAACCCGAATACCGGTGCTGAAATTACATGCCCCAAAAAGCTAACTTCTTTCAACCAAAACTCATATTTACTAAATTTTGCGTACAATTGCTTGTCACATAAAATCTGTAACACCAGCCTCAAATGCTCAGCATGTTCGGTTTCGTTTCGCGAATAGATAAGTATATCATCTATAAAAACAACCACAAACTAATCTAAATATGGTCTAAATATCCGATTCATTAAATCCATGAACACTGCAGGGGTATTAGTGAGCCCAAACGGCATCACTAGAAACTCATAGTGACCATATCTCGTTCGAAAAGCAGTCTTTGGTACATCCGATTCTCTAACTCGCACTTGATAATATCCCGACCTCAAATCAATTTTTGAGAACACTAAAGCTCCCTTAAGTTGATCGAATAAATCATCGAAACGTGGCAACGGGTATTTGTTCTTTACAGTCACCTTATTGAGCTGTCGATAGTCAATACACATTCTCAATGTTTTGTATTTCTTTTTGCAAATAAAACGGGTGCACCCAAGGAGAGAAACTCAGTCTGGCGAAACCTCTATCTGTCAATTCTTGCAGCTGAATCTTTAATTCTTTTAGCTCAGTCGGTGCCATCCTATACGGAGTTATCGAAATCGGGGTAGTCACGGCACTAGCTCAATCCTAAATTCTACCTCACGAACGGGTGGCAATCCCGGTAATTCCTCCGGAACACATCAGGATATTCATTAACAACCTTACCGATTCAATATTCTTTTTAGTTACATTGCTATCAATCATATATGCAAGATAGGCTCCACAACCCTTCCTCAGATACTGTCGGGCCATCATCGGAGATATCACAAAAGGTGGTCCACTCAAATCCACAGACTCAATTCGGATTCTCTCATTATTCTGGTATTTTAAATCAATAGTCTTTCGTCTACAATTAACTACTGTATCGTGAACTATCAACCAATCTATACCGAGAATAATGTCAAACTCATCGAAAGGTAGTAGCATCAGATTAGCCGTAAAACACACGTTTCGAATCATTAATGGGAAATTCTTGCACACTTTATCAACTAATACACATCGACCCAGGGGATTGGAAACCCGAATCACAAATTCAGTAGACTCAATAGGTAGAGTCTTACTGGTTGCAATGTTTTACACACATATGAATGAGTTGAGCCAGGATCAATTAAAGCAGTTACACTAGTATCAAAGAGAGTGAAAATACCGGTAATGACATCTGGAGATGAGGCCTCCTCTTTGGTATGAACGGCATAAGCTCTAGCTGGTACACGGGTATCCGATTGAACAACCACATTTGAAGTCCCCCTCTGTGCACTACTCTTACCTCCCCTAAAACGAGATGATCTGCCTCTAGCTGTAGTGCCGCTCAGTCTCGCACTCTGAGCAGTACCCTTTTCAGCGGTCTTCGGGCAATCCCGAATGAAGTGGTCCTACGAGCCACACTGGTAACAGGTGCGAGAAATGGATTTACCCCAACACTTTTCGAAATGTCGCCTACCACACTGCTGACACTCAGGTTTGCTCGATTTTTCATTACCTACACTAGCAACTGAAGTAGCCCGAGAACTCATTGGTGGTCGTTCTAGTATAGAAATCTTGATGTTAGCTTTGGATCGACTACCATCATTCTTGAACTTCTTTGTTGCCATCTGTGAAAATTTACTCGCAGATCTCTTCCGAAAATCTTTAGATTCAAGTTCAGATTTTCGTTTCTCTCTTCCTAGCTCTTCAGCTTTACAAGCTCGTTCAACTAATACTACAAACTCATTAATCTCAAGAATACCAACCATAAGCTTTATATCTTCATTTAAACCATCTTCAAATCTCGGCACATAGTAGCTTCTGACGAAACACACTCATGAGCATAGCAACTAAGTCGTACAAACTTACGCTCATATTCAAATACGATCATTCGACCCTATTTAAGCTCGAGAAATTCTTTGCACTTAGAGTCTATGAAGCGCTGGCTTACTTACTTCTTACGAAATTTCGTCTGAAAAAAGTCCCAAGTAACCCTTTCTTTCGGAATAACTGATACGAGTGTATTCCACCAATAATAAACATAATCCCGTAATAATGATATGGCACACTTCAAACACTCTTCGGGTGTACAGGGCAACTCGTCGAAAACACGAAGAGTATTATCTAGCCAAAACTCAGCTCGTTTTGCATTGTCGTCAGCTTCGGCTCTAAATTCTTGAGCTCCGTGCTTTCTAATACGGTCAACAAGAGGCTTATTTACTCTTTCAGGATTGGCAATTGGGGGTACCACTGGTACTGCAGGAGGAATGTTCAGATTCAAGGGTGGTTGAACAGCCGGATTGGTTCGTATGTATTGACTGAACCAATCGTTCATCATACTATAGAAGGCTTGTCTAGCCCCTTCATTCGGATTACTCGTAGCCGGTTGAGATTCCTCTGGCGCGGTCTCTTACAAGGGAGCAGGCGCCACACTCTCAACGTCATCAGCTACGGCTGGCTTGGGATCGGGATCCATTACTATATGAAAGAAAAAAACACATTTCACTGTCAGAAGTCATCAAACTATCACATTCTACATTATGGCATGTATAGCTAGACTTACACGCTCTACGTTAGTCTGAGAACCTACTAAACCATAGCTCTGATACCGATCAAATGTAACACTCCTACCCGTATCCGTCACCGAATTAGGGTTACGAGGCATTACACGACCACACACAAATCCAAGCACTTATATAAAAGGAACTAATACTTTAATAAATGCATACGAAGTCATGCCATTACAATTTAAAAAGTATATCACATTTAATATTAAAACATAAACTTAGATCATGAATATTATCACTAACATTTACTATCAAAACACTATGCATTTGGTCATTCAAATGTGAAGACCGAATAGGCATATGGTAGTTATTCATTT
Source organism: Gossypium rotundifolium (assembly GCA_025506655.1). Lineage (NCBI taxonomy): Eukaryota > Viridiplantae > Streptophyta > Magnoliopsida > Malvales > Malvaceae > Gossypium > Gossypium rotundifolium. The sequence goes on along the minus strand of CP106729.1, from coordinate 195,526,408 downwards.
ATCTCAATTCTATAATTAGCATTTCATTCAATCATATACCATATCTGAATATATGCAACACTTTTAATAATGTGCATTTCTCATTCCATTATCAATCACGATTGTACCATTGACCAAAATACTTATACCATAATCATGTATATTATAAATATAATATATAAGTCTAACTCATCTATCTCATAGTTACTAATCACTTTCGACATTAATCATTATAATATATATATATATATAATAATACACATTAACCTTCATTTCCCATAACCGAATATACCCTAGCACTCAATGGCCGTTCGATCGAATCGAATCGAATCGAATGAAAAAATTTCGAGTTAATCGAGGATGAATCATATTTTATCATCCTAATTTGATTTGAAATTTTCTCGAATCGAGTCGAGTGAGATGGAATTGAATCGAATCGAATCGAATATATTTGTTCGAGTTAAATTTTAAAAATAATTTTGGGTCCTTGTAACCACTATCACCCATCGTAATAAAATTTGTCCACCTTAATCAAATTTTATTAACTTTCATCACCTCATAATTTATTTATTAATCTTTTATATACGGGTTAGCTTCTTTGCTTGCTTGCTTATTTCAATTATCTTGATTCTTGTCACTATGTATTTTGGAATTAAAATATATATTAAATGTAAAAATGTGATTTTTAATAAAAGTTATTTTAAAGATAAAATATGAAATTGATACTAATATAAAATTTTAATCTGAATATTTTATGGCATAATTAATAATTCAATTTTAATATAAATATTCAATATGACTAAACAATTCAAGAATATAAATAATATAAAATGTGAAATTTAATTTAATAATATAAATAGTAGATATAAATAAAATTATTGCTATTTATGTTTAGTGATTTTTTGGATAATTTTGATTTTTATTTGAGAGTAAAAGGTGAGAAGTAAAAGTTTAGGGGAAAATAAAATTTTTTGGGAATAAAAGTTTGAGGAAAGTAAATAGGGAGTAAAATTTTGGAAGGAAAATATAAAAAAAAAATTTGGGGGAATGGGTTTGGGTAGATGGGAGGTGGGATGGGAAGGAGTAAAAGTTTTAGGGAAAAATGGGAGGAGTAAAATTTGGGGAAATAAAAAGTTTTGAGGGTTTTTGGAGTAAAATTTTGAGAAAAAGTAAATGGGAGAGTAAAATTTTGGTGGAAATGGATTTTGGGTAGATTGGAGGGTTGGGATGGGAGGAATAAAAGTTTTGGGGAAAAGTGGGAAGGAGTAAAAATTTTGAGGAAAAGTAAAAGGTTTGGGAGTTTGGGGTAAAAATATAAAATATTATATTTTAATATTCGAATTATTCGAATTATTGGAGTTATTCGAATTCGAAAACTCAACTCGATTCGAACTCGAAATTCGAGAAAAAAATTCGAGTTGACTCGAATAACTTGATTAACTCGAATAATTCGATTCGTTTAACTCGAAATTCAAATTTTTTTTTTATTTTTTCGAGTCGAATCGAGTTTTGCTCACCCCTAATGGCAAATATAGATTCCATAATAAATCAAGTCATGGTCAATCATTTTCATTTCCACAAACATGCATATGGTACCTACAACTAGTTGTACATAAATTCATCACTTACATTAAAGTACTATATGCACCATTCAAAATCATAGACAAGCATTTGTACATGCCGTATATATATATATATATATATATTCAAAGTAAAAAAAATGCTTGCCACAGAACCGTACTTACCTACGCATTATATTCAAGCTTAATAAATATTAGACCAACCCAAATCGAGCTAGAATCAAAACCAAATTTTCACAACACATATATTTACTAACTCAAACATATTCACTCCATTCAAGGATAGACGTGAAGCCATTTTCGTATGGCCTTATATACATCTATTACAAAGTAACTCAAAACAGTAACATAGCTTATACATGCCATAATTCCCAAAAGTTTCATAATTGAAGAGATACCCAAATTAGATGATTGTGTGATGAGCTTCCAAAATGATCCCAATTACGAGCCAAACACCTAAAAGAAATCTATAATGCAAAACAACCGAGAACCAAGTAAGCTTTTACAGCCTAGTAAGATTTAAACAATTTATACACATATAAGCTTATTCGGAAAATTCATAACTATTTGCATTCATCATATCCTTACCGAATTGTCAAATATTCACAGTAAAATTCAGAGCAACATAGATATGCTTATACCTATTTCTATATACTGCCATCCTGTACTGAATAATTGACATACATACCTTCTACTTATCGAATCTTATACTCACATTTCAAGCTACTAAAATCTCAAGGTAATAAGTATAATACATACCTCAAGTTTACTTACCTCTCCAATTTAACCATTTGTGTATAACATGTGATATTATACTCGTACCTTTCTGTATTCTTAAATTTTATTATTAATAGCAATCTCTTGTTGAACCTCATACTTACACACTTGTTAATAAAAATTTAGTAACGTATCGCTCACATAGAGCCGTTACTTAACATTTCTCGTAACGTATCGCTCACAAAGAGCCGTTACTTAATATTTCTCGTAACGTATCGCTCACAAAGAGCCGTTACTTAATATTTCCCGTAACATATCGTTCATAAATAATTGAAACACCACTCCACTGAATCACGTATAATTACTTACAGCAAGATATATCTGTAATATTCTCTATACCAATACTATATCACATTCGGCCATTTTATTTATCAAGCATCCAACCAATCCACTGGAAATCAATCAAATTCAAACTATAAACAATATTTCATTCGGCCAAAATTTATCCAACTCCATGACACATTCAACAATTGTATATATATATAACATACCTATCTTCTTATAGAAGAAATTTTGCATTGCAAAATAAAATTCAATTCAACTCGGTTTCTTAAATCTTACCTCAGATACAACGGATAAAACTTCTCGATTACTCGTTCAACCTAGCTTTTCCTTTATCCAACCCTTTTTTCCTTTGAATCTTGATCTAAACAAATTTCAATTTGAACTCATTTCAATACATTTCTATTCAATTAAGCCATAAACAATAAATGGACAAATTATCAATTCGTCCTTGACATTTCACACATTTACAAATTAATACAAAATTTGTACTCATTCGAAATATGCCCATTTATACATTTGTGAGCTAAGGTCGATTGCTCCTTAAGCTCATTAAAGTCTCCATATGTCACTCAATTTAATCCAAACACAGGATTTATAAATTTACCAATTCACCCTTTATTAAAACAATATATTCAATTTAGTCCATACTAAAATTTCTCCCGAATTACACATAATTGCACATACATTCCTTATAGCCGAACCAACCTAAGGACCATTTAAGTCCATACTAACGGTTTATTTAACATTCAAATCCCTCAACTATTTATTTAACTAGAAATTTATAATTTACCCAATTCTATCAAAATTTCCTACTCTAGACATATTGCTTTCAAACATATATTTAGCATTTTTCCATCAACCATAGCAAGACAAGAATATTCGTCCATGGTCGAATTCACAACTTGTTTCAAAATAAAAAATTCCAACATGGGTTTAGTAGTACACACAATAACTAGCTCAAAAATGAAAAAACTTATGAAAATCAAGCTCAATTACTTACCTAATTAAACCATGCAATTGCCGAAAATGGTGAAAGCTATTCCTCTTCTTCTTCCTCAAAGTTTCAGCAATAACAAAGAAAATAAAAGATGAACACTCCACCCACTAATACTTTATTTTGTTTTTATTTTAATAATCATCTCATACATATACTATTATTCTTTTCATTTTATAAATATAAAACAATCACTTAGTATTATTTTAGTGCCATTGCCGTCCACTAACATTATTTTAGGGCAACTTGACATGCAAGTCCCTTGATGCAAGAAACAATTCAATTTAATCACCCCTTTATAATGATTAGCTATTTCACTAATTATGCAATTTAATCCTTTCATCTAAATTAGTCACCCAAACACACAATTTAATATATAATAATTTAACACATGCTTGACCACATAACCTAAATATCAAATTAATAATTAAATAACCTAAATATCAGATTCGTGGTCCCAAAACCATCGTTCCGATTAGAGTCATAATTGGGTTGTTACAACTCTCCCCCCTTAAAGGATTTTTGTCCCCGAAAATCTTACCCACGAATAGGTGAGGGTAACGTTCTTTCATTGACTCTTCGGTTTCCCAGGTTGTTTCTTCCATCCCGTGTTTATGCCACAATACTTTAACTAGCGATATCTTCTTATTTCGCAACTCTTTCACTTCACGAGCTAAGATGCGAATCGATTCTTTTTCATAAGTCAAATCGGGCTGAATTTCAATCTCTGTTGGACTAATCACATGAGAAGGATCAGATATGTATCGTCGAAGCACCGACACGTGGAAAACATTATGGATCTTGTCTAACTCAGATGGCAACTTCAATTTGTACGCAACCGGCCCAATACATTCGATAACTTCATACGGTCCAATAAATCTCGGATTCAGTTTTCCTTTACGACCAAATCTAAGTATCTTTTCCATGGTGATACTTTCAAGAACACTCGATCACCCACTTGAAACTCTATATCTTTTCGTTTCAAATCCGCGTACGACTTCTGACGATCTGATGTAATGTTCAAACTTTCTCGAATTACTTTAACTTTCTGCTTCGTCTCTCTAATCAAATCAACCCCGTGTATCTTACCTTCACTTAGCTCAGTCCAGTATAGTGGTGTCTGACATTTTCGACTGTACAATGCCTCGTAAGGTGCCATTTTAATGCTTGATTGAAAACTATTATTATATGCAAATTCAATCAACGATAAGTATATCTAACGTACCTTGAACTCAAGAACGCAACATCTCAACATATCCTCGAGTATTTGAATAACAAGTTCGGATTGACCATCCAACTGAGGGTGAAAAGCTGTACTGAAATGTAATTTAGTACCCAAAGCATCCTGCAGTTTCTTCCAAAACCGCGATATGAACCTTGGATCTCTATCCGAAACGATAGAAATAGGTACTCCGTGTAACCGTACGATCTGCGATACATACAACTCAGCCAACTTATCAAGAGAGAAATCAATACGTACCAGAATAAAATGAGTCGATTTCGACAGTTTATCAATAATAACCCAGACTGAATCTTTCTTACATGGCATCAAAGGCAAACCCGATACGAAGTCTATAGTGACTCGATCCCACTTCTACTCAGGTATCATAATCGGTTGAAGTAGTCCCGATGGCACTTGATGCTCAGCTTTCACTTGTTGACATATTAAACATTTTGACACATATTCTGAGATGTCTCGTTTCATGCCATGCCACCAGTAATGCTGTTTCAGGTCGTTACACATTTTCGTGCTACCCAGATGAATTGACAATATACTACTATGAGCTTCATCACAAATCTTTTTAATTAATTCAGGGTTTTTCAGTACACAGATTCGACTCTTGAACCGTAAGCATCCTTCAGCATCTATCTGAAATTTTGAATCCCCACACGAGCCACAATGACTTTTCTTTCTTTTTAAACCATCATCGAATTCTTGAGCTTCTCGAATCTCTTTGTTCAAATAATGCGTATAATTACTTACAGCAAGATATATCTGTAATATTCTCTATACCAATACTATATCACATTCGCCATTTTATTTATCAAGCATCCAACCAATCCATTTGAAATCAATCAAATTCAAACTATAAACAATATTTCATTCGCCAAAATTTATCCAACTCCATGACACATTCAACAATTGTATATATATATAACATACCTATCTTCTTATAGAAGAAATTTTGCATTGCAAAATAAAATTCAATTCAACTCGGTTTCTTAAATGAAAAACTTCGATTACTCGCTCAAACTAAATTGTAACAAATACAAAATTATGAAAATGATTAAATAGTTTAAATGATAAAAGAAAGAGGGCTTAAAGGAAAATAGACCCAAGGTCTATTTGGACTGGACAACAAGGAATTAAATCAGCAAGAAAATAAGGAGAATTAAGGGCAAAATTGGAATATTGCAAAATTTACTTAATAAAGCTAGGACTAAAGTGGAATTATCTAGATTTCTCTTTATTTTCTGCATTCTCATCAGAAAAAACACCATAGAAGGGTTTCCTTAAGCTGGTTTTCATATTTTTACTGCAAGTAAGTTAATCCTTGCCTATTTCTTGTAATTTTTGTGTTTTTAAGACTTTTACAACTAGGTCCTACTATTAAATTCATTAGTTTTGATTTCATGGATGAAATTGAAAGTTACTATGGTTGAGTGCTGTAAGTTTATGATGAATTAGCATGAATTTTAAGCTTTAAATTGTTTATGAGATGATTTTATTAGGTAATTCCAATAGAAATTGATTTTTAGGATCTAAATTGTGAAAATATTTGGAATTAAAGTCTATTACCGAAATTATGATTTCCAAAGGCTATAAAGTAGTTTAAAGTGATATAATAAAGTTTTAATTGAGAGAAATCAGCTCAATTGAGATGTTAATTGAGCAGGGATGAAATTATCATTTATTGAAAGCTTAGGGGGAAAATTGGTAATAAACAGTTTGCACTAAAACAGTTTTGGACAGCAGCAGTAGACTAAGTTTGAAAAATCACCATAAATTTTAAAAATTGAATTAGAAGATGAACAAAATATTAAATTAAAGCTTATTGAGTCTAGTTTCTCATAGAAGAAATGGTGTAAGCAATAGATATATAAATCATGAGATATAATAAATTTTGTGAGACAATGTCAGAATGAATTCGGGTTCCCCTGTTTTAAGTTTAGAAAATCATCAAAAATTGGAGAAAAATAATTATGGGCTTAAATTTATATGTTTAGAATTCTTAATGAGTCTATTTTCAATATAAATAAACGGAAACATCATCCGAATCCTGTATGAAGAGATAATTACTTTTTAGTGAAGAAGGGTCAGAACTGTCAAACAGCAGAACAGGGGTGACTTTAAAGAATAAACTGTACTTATTGGCTAAACCAAAAATTCTAAAAATTTTATGGGAAGAAGATATGTGAGTATATTTTCAGGTAAAATTAACGGATCTAAATTTTAAATTCTGTAGCTCAAGATAAAAATAATTTAGTGACTATCACTCAAGTAGACAGCTTTGAATGAACTAAAAATAATAATAGAATTATAGAGAATGCTACATGTGAACATGAAATGTATTGAATTGATGATTGAATTTATTTATTTAGATCCGAAAAACTCAAATACGAAGCTAGATTGAGGAAAGGAAAAAGTCCCGGATTAGTAGATTTTATATACGAACTAGCATCGAGGTAAGTTCATGTAACTTGAATTATATTCTTAAATCCTTGAAATGTATGTTATTGATGTGAATATAATTTGAATGTTCATTGTATGAAAATTGATGATACATTGGTATATTTGATAAAAAAAGGAAGAAATCCCGGTTGAATGAAAGGAAATTCGATGGATCTCTGAAAAGGAATTGACGGTAAAAAAGATCTAGCTCGGACGGGTGATCCTATCCTGATATAGCCCTCCTGAAGAATATGTGGAAAATGGATTTAGCCCGGATAGGTAATCCGAATTAGAATTTAGCCTGGACTGGTAATTCAGATCCAAGCTCATTAGAGTAATTGTTGTTGCGAGGGATTTAGCTTTGGGTGGTAATCCGACAATACTCTATGAGTTTATATTCTGAGGATTTAGCTGGTGGTAATCCATTGTAAAGATGAGGTTCACGGAGTGTGCTCTCGAAATAGAAATGTGCTTTATGAATATGAATTGACGGACTCGAATTTGTACACTAAAAGTGTACCTATGAAAATCCATCGAAACTTCCAAGAAAATTCAACGGGATAAATATGGAAAAAGAATAAGGGAATGGGAAATCATGGTATTGATGAGTTCATCAATCATGGTATATATTACTAATACATGAAAATTATTGGACTAACTTGAAAGTTGAGTTTGTGCATGTTAGGGTAATAGTGCATTGAATGGATATATGAATGTTTATTGCATTGTTTTGAAAATATTTGATAAGTATAATTCTTGTTATATAGGCTTACTAAGCACAAAGTGCTTACCCTGTTTCCTTTTCCCCTGTTTTGTAGTGTTAAGAGCTCGGAGGTCGGATTCGGTAGGAGATACATCACACTATCAGCCTCAAGATTTCGGTATATAAAGAAACTTTATTTTGGAAATCAATGGCATGTATAAGCTAATAAAGTAATGTTAATATGAAATGAATGTAAGGTCAGCCATTGGTATGGGTAGCAAACCTTGGTTTGGTATGTGTTGATGTTATCTTATAATATGCATGAATCTATTTTGAAAATATGTTGAATTGGATTGGTTGATGTCGATTGGTCTCGGTTTAAAATTTGCAGGGAACGCTAGATATCTATAAAGGGGTTATATTAAAAAAAAATTCTAAACTCTGGTAATGCCTTGTACCCTATTCTGACAACGAATATGGGTAGGGGGTGTTACACAATTACTTACCTAATTAAACCATGCAATTGCCGAAAATGGTGAAAGCTATTCCTCTTCTTCTTCCTCAAAGTTTCAGCAATAACAAAGAAAATAAAAGATGAACACTCCACCCACTAATGCTTTGTTTTGTTTTTATTTTAATAATCATCTCATACATATATTATTATTCTTTTCATTTTATAAATATAAAACAATCACTTAGTGTTATTTTAGTGCCTTTGCCATCCACTAACATTATTTTAGGGCAACTTGACATGCAAGTCCCTTGATGCAAGAAACAATTCAATTTAATCACCCCTTTATAATGATTAGCTATTTCACTAATTATGCAATTTAATCCTTTCATCTAAATTAGTCACCCAAACACACAATTTATGAAACACCCCAAACCCGCCTCTGAGCTTTGACGATTTGGTATGTTCCTCAAGTAAACGGTTTTCAAATTCTTTTGTTACTTAGAGAAAAACTTACGTGATTTTAAAAAAAATATTGTTTGGGTTGGGCTTGTGTTGAAAACAAAGCTGGATTTTTATATTAGAAAACCCTTTTTTTAATTTTAAGTAATAAACATATCAGTATATTTTAAAATAAAATACTTAGTCTTTAACCTAATCAAAATTTGTAACACAATAAAACAACAAGTAGAAAAAAAAAAAAGTTCATCATGGCCTTATGGCCTTATTACATCAAATAGTTTCCAAAATATTTCAAAGTGCTAAAATAAATTCAAGAGTCCATAAAATATAAACTTCATGTTGAGCATGGCCACCACAAATCTGTAGTCCGGTCCATCACTTCATTCATCACGGAACATGGTCCCACAGCAGGGTGAGTCAAATAGACTCAATGTGTACACGACACTAAATCATAATAGAATCGGGCATACAATAGTTACACATTCAAAACATAAAATACAAGTTATGATGCATTCCCAAACCCAATCCTAATTGTCCATCCGCTACACACCCCCGCACCTGCCAGTCACACCGTGGGGACTACTAAGTCGACCCTCCTTCCGCTACACTCCAAATTGCTTCTTAGGTCACCGCATTCGTGGTCTTAGGTCACCACGTTCGATTCTTTGTGGTCTTAGGTCACCACTTTCGATTCTTGTGGTCTTAGGTCACCACTTTTCACTTCCCTTTCAAACAAACCCATATGCCCCTAACATATTATGCAATTACATGCCCAAGTTCACATTCTTATCATATTCTCATATTACTGAATAACATTTTTCATATTCCTAGTAGAAGTAGGAAGCGTGCACGAGTACTTAGTACCATATCATGGTACCTTAGCCACTTTCATATTCTTAATATCACATATATTATTTAACACGACCATAAAGCGTATTATGAAATAGTGTGGGTACACACCGATTTATATGAATTCCTTGAAATCCGAAACCCGATCTATTGCTTTAGATCTCAATTCCTACATTTGATTAATCACTTACTATTTAGTAAAAACCTATTTGGTTATAAAACCAAATCCTAGTAGGATTAGTACACTAAGACTTACCTTGATGCCGATTTCCTATTATTCAAATCCAGAAATTGATCTCTTACTTTCTTTAAGGATGTCGAAATTCCTATAACCATATGTTAGATTTAATTCTAACATTAAAACATAAAACATGGCCTTTGGCGAATATACATATATCTTACCTTAAATCTTTAAATCCAAAACTCTCTTCACGATTAATGGAGATCTTTGAAATACCTTAGATCCGAAATCCAAATTCACCTTCCATATTTGATCAATAAGATATAGGAGGATTAGACTAACTTTCGGCTTAAAAGAAAGGAATACAATTATAACTATAGATCCTTACCCTTTATATTGAAATCGATGATCCCTCCGACACCATTTGGAGATTGACTTAGAGACTTGATGAACAATGGCTATGATCCCCTTATGTATTCGGTTTCAAAGATGAAAGAAGAGAGGAATAATAGGCTTAGAAGGAATCGGCTAGGAGGCTCAAAGAAAAGAAGAAAAAGAATGGATGCTCAAGAAGAATTTCGGCAGAGGGAGAGGAGAAAGAATATTCGACAGAAGAAAAGAGAGGGAGAATGAATAATGAATAGCCCTAGTCTCATCCTTTTATAGCCGAAATTACTAGCTAGAGTCCTTAACTTGGCCACCACTCTTCCTTATTTTGATAGCTTTATCCTTTAATTAACATAAAATAAAAGAGTTTAATCAACCTTTATCTCATGGGAATAATGATAAATAAATCCTTATTTATCTCTTTAAAATACTTAAGATAAATCATCATTTATCCCTATTTAGCAATTTTAAAGAGAATAAAACTCTCTTTTAAGAGCCTTGTTGCCGTCCACCTACTGTGCTTACGAAAGCAAAAATAAAACTTCTTTTATTTGCTTCCCATGTGACTCGAACTCGGGCCCAACATCCTTGTATGTGGCGCCATTTCGAAGCCCTAAGTGGCATCTTGGACCACTTTTCCAAGCCTGTTTGTGTGTCCAATTTCACTTTTTTTTTTCTTAAGGCCACCTTGCCTTAATTTTCTCTTTTAATGTAATAGCCCAAATTTTAGTGATGTTAAAAATAATAGTTCGAGACCACCAAATCTGAGAAATGGACTTGTAGATTATATTTATTTAATATTTACGAGTCAAATGTAGCTTTTAAAATGTTTTTAAAATAGTAAATTGTGTTTTATAAAGATTTATTTGGTCAAGAAATCGAGAAAAAGAAGTATCGAGATCTCGGTGTTATAAACCGAGTCATAAATATTTTTATGAATATTTAAGGAATGTCAATAAGGTAGTATTAAAATTTCGTTAGAAAATTTTGACGTTTGGGTGGTTAATTAAATAAAAGGACTAAAATGAAAAGTGTATAAAAGTTGCTAAAAGGATTAAATAGTCTGATTGTCAAATGAGGAAGGACCTAAAGTGAAAATAAGCCCAAAGGAGATATTTTGGGCGGCAATAGCTGAGAAAATCAGGAAATGGATGAAATAAGGGTAAAATTGGAAAATTGCCAAAATTAGTTAAATAAGTATGGGACCAAATTGGAATTATCTAGATTTCTCTTCATTTCTCTTCATTTTCTTCAGCTGAAAAACAGCCATGGGAGAGAGTTTCAAGCTGGTTTTCATACTCAAGCTTCATGTAAGTTTAATTCTTACTTTCTCCTTGAAATTTCTATGTTTTGGACTTTTACAATTGGGTCCAACTTACTATGTCATTAGTTTTTGATTCTATAGCTAATTTTTAAAGTTTATGTGGATTAGTGCTGGAAGAATATGATGAATAAATATTGAATTGAAGCTTTAATTTTGTTATATGATGATTTTATTAAGTAAAATTGATGGAAATTGATTTTAGGACCTAATTGTGAAAGAGTTGAAATTAAGGCCTAGAGTTAAAATTCTGATTTTCAAAGGTTATGAAGTAGTTTAAAATGATAGAGAAAAGTATTAAATGAGAAAATTAGCTAAATTTAGGGGTTAATTGAGCAAGGATTGAATTGTATGAAATGTGGAATTTGGGACAAAATAGAAATCAACATGTTATACTAAAGCAGTTTTGGACAGCAGCAGTTGTCTAAATTTGAAAAATCACCAAAAATTGTATAAATCGAATTAGAAGCTGAGTAAGATATAGAATTAAAGCTTGTTGAGTCTATTTTCATATAAAAGAAACAAAGCAGGTAAAGGAAGTCTACATATTGAGATATTTAAATTTTGTAAGACTGGTTTAGAACAACTTCGTGATCCCTGTTCTTACTTTAGAAATTCACTAAAATTGTACAAAAGAATTGTGAGTTATAATTTATATTTTTGTATTCCTTAGTGAGTCTATTTTCATTAGAAATAATCAGGAAACACTATATGAAAACCATACTATGAGATAATTGATTTTTAGTGAAGAGAGGTCAGAGCAGTAAGACTGTGTAACAGGGGAGAACTTAACTAATAAACTGTACTAATTGGCCACACCAAAAATTCTGGAAAAATTATGGTAAGAATATATGTGAGTCTAGTTTCAAAGAAAATTAACGGTTTGAAATTTAGAGCTCTGTAGCTCGAGATAAAAATATTTTAGTGAATATAACACAGATGGACAGCTTGAACATTCACATGAGTAAATAGTGAAAATTATAGAAAATGTTACTTACAAGTGTGTTGTTTATACTAAGGATGTGGATGGAGAGGAGGAGGAGGAAAATAATATATGAATGACTTGTGTATAAATTGATTACATGTTCGATTATAATTGATATAATGTTTTATTTGGAATATTTATTATGAAATTATGATTATCGTTATAATACAAGAATTGAACTTGTGAGTTTATATGGCTAAATTTTAGTGATCATTTGTTAATTTTATGAATTTCATGATGTGTTATTTCATATGTATTGATGATAAAATCGTGCATAATGTAAAAGCATGAAAATTGAATAAATGATCGAATTAAGCACTTGATTCGGTGACAAGGCGAATTGATTGGAAAAGACCATGGTTGAACCATGACAACAAGTGATAAGTGATAGCTTGGCTACACTTATCGATCAGAACAAGTGAAAGTGAAAAGTGGTAGCTTCGGCTACCTGATCAAGTGAAAAGTGGTAGCTCCGGCTACCTGATCAAGTGAAAAGTGGTAGCTCCTGCACGATCGATGAAAAGTGGTAGCTTGGCCACGATCAAGTGAAAAGTGGTAGTTCCGGCTACGATCGGTGAAAAGTGGTAGCTCGGCCACACGATCAAGTGAAAAGTGGTAGCTCACGCTACGATCGATGAAAAGTGGTAGCTCGGCTACGATCGATGAAAGTGGTAGCTCGGCTACGATCGATGAAAAGAGGTAAGCCGGCTACAAGTGACAAGTGATTTCCGTGTAAGACCATATCCGGAATATGGCATCGGTGTGATGCGTGTTTAAGATGAAAGACCATGGCTATGTTATGGCATCGGTGAAATTTAATGCATCTTGGTGCGAACAATTACGTAAGTCGTTCACTAATTTGTGAAGTTGGTAAGTGTTATATAGAATTATGTGATATAAGGAAATATGAGTTGATGATACATGAATATAGAACTTGGTTGATGAATGAGCTCATTTGTGATTATATATTTGTACATCCTTGAGTGTATTATCCGTATGAAATGGTATTCGAATGAGTTAATGAGAAGAGTTCTAAAATGACATAATCTAAATTGAAATGAAATATTATGAAAATGTACTTGGAATGTATTGGTATATCTTGTGAATGTTATTTGAGTTCATAATATGGAAAGTAAATGTATGTGAAAATATGAGGTGATGATATCGTACATGGAATTTATTGATGGATACATACACCTAATGGATTTTAGAGAACATTGAAATTGGGCTCAATAAGTGAGTTGCCAATTTAAATTGTAATTAGCGAGGAAGAGTTAGTGAATTGCATGATTATGAGTTGTTATATGTATTTGTCAAAATACGAGGAAATGATGGTAAATGATACATGGAAATATGAGACTATAATATATAAAAACATGGAATGTGTTTGATAAATGTGTTCATTCATAATTATAGAATTTTTGCATCTCAAGTGCACTATATGTATAAAGATGATGTTTCAAATGATTGGATAAGTAAAACTCAAATATGAAGTAGTTTGAAACCAAGACAAATTGTTATAAAATGTATATGAAAAGCAGAGGTGTGATTGTTATATGCTATATGAATACATAGGATGAAAAGTACAAGTACAAGAGAAATTTAATGAGAATTGAGCCTATATCGTTTCTTGTTATTTATATGAAGTGTACGACTAACAAATCGTATTAAGTATAAGGCTCGATTGAATATCTTAAATTGGTTTTGTATGTATTAAATGTGGGTGAAGAATAAGGATCAAATGAGTGAGAAATATGGCTGGAAAAATAGCATAATTTATGAAAATTAACTTTACCACACGACCAAGCAACACGGCGTGTACTAAGGCCGTGTGACTCGAGGTTTCTCCACGGATGCAAGTTAGAGAGTTATATGCCCTATAGGCACGGCTATATGAGCCACAGGCGTGGGACCCTTGTAAATGAGATAAATTTAAGGATTAAAAAAAATATATCGATTCTAATTTAGTCCAGGCCAATCCCAATGCATGATTTGGACTTCAGGGTTAGTTAAAGGAACTTTTATAATCAATTTTGATATTTGAGTGATAAATGGTTTAAATAATCAGTAAGTGTTTTCGTACTCTTGGTAATGCCTCATACTCTGTTCCGGCGTCGAACACGAGTAAGGGGTGTTACATTTAAACTTTAAAACTCGACATTTCTAGGTCATTTCTAAGTTTCCAAAAATTTTCGTTCGGCTCTGTAAACTTGACATTTCCTAGGTTTCCAAAATGTTTACTTTCCTCTTTTAGCTTAGTTTCCAAAATGTTCACTTTCCTCTTTTAGCTGAGGTTTCCAAAATGTTCACTTTCCTAATTTACTTAGGTTTCCAAAATGGTCACTTTCCTATTTTACTTCGGTTTCCAAAATGGTCACTTTCCTATTTTTAATGTAACATTTCCATACATTCTCAGGCTTTCAAAAATATTCAAAATTTATTCAAAACTCATAAAACATGTCATTTCGTACATTTAACCCAAAATGCATAGGCCCTTTTAGGATGTTCTGATTCTACCCTCCTTAAAAATAATTTACGTCCTCGAAATTACTTACTAATGATCGTACAATCCTTCTCACCGACTATGCTTCTGTTGCGCAACTCTGTTCTTATAAAACTATCATACTTTCTAGGCACAATCTCTAAGTTCACGTCCCTAGAACTCATTTCTAACGTTCGCTTTTAATCTGATTAAGAAAGTTTTATGAATTAGTCCTTGTTCTACTGATTATTCACGAAGAATTTTATGAAGAGAGTTTTTAGAAGTGGTTCTTTCGTATTCATACATACACACATTCATCCATCAAACAATTATGAACTTCCGTTCATTCAGAGAAACGTTGTAGTTTTCATTGTTGTTGTATTTCCACTACCCAGGGGTATTTTCGTAATTTGTCTTACAGGGGTATTTTTTTGTAATTTTTCAAAAGAAAAAGTTCCTTGGTGATTTTTTCAAAAAGTACTTTGAAATTTTTAAATTCCCGGGGTATTGTGAAAATTTTTAGAATCCAGGGGTATTTCAGTAATTGTGAAACTCGGGGGTATTTTAGTAATAAACCAGGGTAAATTTCTAGAATCTACTAAATCAGGGATATTTTAAAAGTTCCAAAACTTTGAGGGTTCTTTTTGAGGATTGTACTTTCCAAAACAATGGTGTTGCGAAAATTTTGGAAATCAAAGTCATTTTGGTAATTTTGTAAGTTAGGGGAAGTTTTTAAATTTTACAAAACCAAGGTATTTTTGATAGTTTGCGAATTAGGGTTTTTAAACACTTTTACAAAATAAGGAAATTTTGGAAAAACTGTTGGGTAGTTGAACATTTTATAAACCAAAGGCATTTTTGTAATTTTACCCCAGGGTATTTTAGTAATTCTACAAATCAAAATTTTTTTGAAAAATGTTGTAAAACAATAGTTCTCACAAATTAAAAAGAAATTTTAAGAGTTTTAAAACTAGGGTTTTTATGAAAATACTGGCTAGTTCCTTTCGGGTTTTAGTTAGGGTTTAGCTCATGAATAAGTCCTCTTGGTTAGGGTGAACCGAAGCTACGCACTGGTAGGATTCGAGTGGAGAGGAGGTGAGTCCTGTGATTGCTTAAATACCAAGCTCCCACGAATACCAATCCTAGACATGCACAATGGTTGCCACACCTAACTTCGTGACTTAATCATGTGTTTGTTTATTAGGCATTTAAGTCTTATGTAAATATTAGGGTAAACTAGTCCTAGGGTTCAAGTACTTATCATACTAGTCTCGTTCCATTCCATTTCTACCTTTCCACAAATCACACAAAGGATAGGGTACTTACAGTGGACTGCAGTCGGAGACTTAGGTGCCATGCCGAATAACCTGTCTATTTCATAAAATATTTTCATGAAACTTATTTGGGCTCGATTTGAAAATGTTTTGGGCCTTATACCCAAGGCCGAGGGTTTGAAACTGGCTCGATACCAAATTGAAACACCCCAAACCCGCCCACGAGCTTTGACAGTTGGTATGTTCCTCAAGTAAATCGGTTTTCAAATTCTTTTGTTACTTAGAGAAAAACTTACGTGATTTTAAAAAAAATATTGTTTGGGTTGGGCTTGTATTGAAAACAAACTGGATTTTATATTAGGAAACCCTTTTTTAATTTTAAGTAATAAACATATCGAGTATATTTTAAAATAAAATACTTAGTCTTTAACCTAATCAAAATTTGTAACACAATAAAACAACAAGCGTAAATAAAAAAACGTTCATCATGGCCTTATGGCCTTATTACATCAAATAGTTTCCAAAATATTTCAACGTGCTAAAATAAATTCAAGAGTCCATAAAAATATAAACTTCATGTTGAGCATGGCCACCACAAATCTTGTCGTCCGGTCCATCCTTTGTTCATCACCTAGAACATGGTCCCACAGCAGGGTGAGTCAAAGCAGACTCAATGTGTACACGACACTAAATCATAATAGAATCGGGCATACAATAGTTACACATTCAAAACATAAAATACAAGTTATGATGCATTCCCAAACCCAATCTTAATTGTCCATCCGCTACACACCCCCGTACCTGCCAGTCACATCGTGGGGACTACTAAGTCGACCCTCCTTCCGCTACACTCTAAATTGCGGTCTTAGGTTACCGCATTCGTGGTCTTAGGTCACCACGTTCAGATTACTGTGGTCTTAGGTCACCACTTTCAGATTACTATGGTCTTAGGTCACCACTTTTCACTTCCTCTTTCAAACAAACCCATATGCCCCTAACATATTATGCAATTACATGCCCAAGTTCACAATCTTATCATATTCTCATGTTACGAATAACATTTTTCATATTCCTAGTAGAAGTAGGAAACGTACCTGAGTACTTAGTACCATATCATGGTACCTTAGCCACTTTCATATTCTTAATATCACATATATTATTTAATACAGCCATAAAACATATTATGAAATAGTGTGGGGTACACACCTGATTTGCTTAACGAATTCCTTGAAATCCCGAAAACCGATCTATTGCTTTAGATCTCAATTCCTACATTTGATTAATCACTTACTATTTAGTAAAAACCTATTTGGTTATAAAACCAAATCCTAGTAGGATTAGTACACTAAGACTTACCTTGTTGCCGATTTCCCTATTATTCAAATCCCGAAATTGATCTCTTGCTTTCTTTAAGGATGTCGAAATTCCTATAACCATATGTTAGATTTAATTATAACATTAAAACATAAAACATGGCCTTTGGCGAATATATATATCTTACCTTAAATCTTTAAATCCGAAACTCTCTTCCCGATTAATGGAGATGCTGAAATACCTTAAATGAAATCCAAAATTTACCTTCTATATTTTGATCAATAAGATATAGGAGGGATTAGACTAACTTTCGCTTAAAAGAAAGGAATACAATTATAACTATAGATCCTTACCCTTTATATTGAAATCGCATGATCCTCACGACACCACTTTAGATTGACTTAGAGACTTGATGAACAATCGGCTATGATCCCCTTATGTATTCGGTTTCAAAGATGAAAGAAGAGAGGAATAATAGGCTTAGAAGGAATCGGCTAGGAGGCTCAAAGAAAAGAAGAAAAAGAATAGATGCTCAAGAAGAATTTCGGCAGAGGGAGGGGAGAAAGAATATTCGGCAGAAGAAAAGAGAGGGAGAATGAATAATGAATAGCCCTAGTCTCATCCTTTTATAGCCGAAATTACTAGCTAGAGTCCTTAACTTGGCCACCACTCTTCCTTATTTTGATAGCTTTATCCTTTAATTATCATAAAATAAAAGAGTTTAATCCAACCTTAATCTCATGGGAATAATGATAAATAAATCCCTTATTTATCTCTTTAAAAATACTTAAGATAAATCATCATTTATCCTATTTAGCAATTTTAAAGAGAATAAAACTCCTTTTAAGAGCCTTGTTGCCGTCCATCTACGTGTTTCGGAAGCAAAAATAAAACTTCTTTTATTTGCTTCCCATGTGACTTCAATCAGGCCCAACATCCTTGTATGTGGCGCCATTTCCAGAGGCCCTAAGTGGCATCTTGGACCACTTTTCCAAGCTTTGTTGTGTGTCCAATTTCACTTTTTTTTTCTTAAGGCCACCTTGCCTTAATTTCCTCTTTTAAACTTTAAAACTCGACATTTCTAGGTCATTTCTAAGTTTCAAAAAATTTTCGTTCGGCTCTGTAAACTTGACATTTCCTAGGTTTCCAAAATGTTTACTTTCCTCTTTTAGCTTAGTTTCCAAAATGTTCACTTTCCTCTTTTAGCTGAGGTTTCCAAAATGTTCACTTTCCTAATTTACTTAGGTTTCCAAAATGGTCACATTCCTATTTTACTTCGGTTTCCAAAATGGTCACTTTCCTATTTTTAATGTAACATTTCCATACATTCTCAGGCTTTCAAATATATTCAAAATTTATTCAAAACTCATAAAACATGTCATTTCGTACATTTAAGCCAAAAATGCATAGGCCCTTTTTAGGATGTTACAGTTGGTCTTAAGTCACCACTTTTCACTTCCCCTTTCAAACAAACCCATATGCCCCTAACGTTAGTATGCAATTACATGCCCAAGTTCACATTCTTATCATATTCTCATGTTACGAATAACATTTTTCATATTCCTAGTAGAAGTAGGAAACGTACCTGAGTACTTAGTACCATATCATGGTACCTTAGCCACTTTCATATTCTTAATATCACATATATTATTTAACACAGCCATAAAACATATTATGAAATAGTGTGGGGTACACACCTGATTTGCTTAACGAATTCCTTGAAATCCCGAAAATCGATCTATTGCTTTAGATCTATTGCTTTAAAAAAAAACGTTCATCATGGCCTTATGGCCTTATTACATCAAATAGTTTCCAAAATATTTCAAAGTGCTAAAATAAATTCAAGAGTCTATAAAAATATAAACTTCATGTTGAGCATGGCCACCACAAATCTTGCCAGTCCGGTCCATCACTGTTCATCACACGGAACATGATCCACAACGGGTGAGTCAAGCAGACTCAATGTGTACACGACACTAAATCATAATAGAATCGGGCATACAATAGTTACACATTCAAAACATAAAATACAAGTTATGATGCATTCCCAAACCCAATCCTAATTGTCCATCCATTACACACCCCGTGCTGCCGGTCACACATAGTGGGACTACTAAGTCGACCCTCCTTCCACTACACTCCAAATTGCGGTCTTAGGTCACGCATTCGTGGTCTTAGGTCACCACGTTCAGATTCTTGTGGTCTTAGGTCACCACTTTCAAATTCTTGTGGTCTTAGGTCACCACTTTTCACTTCCCTTTCAAACAAACCCATATGCCCTAACATATTATGCAATTACATGCCCAAGTTCACATTCTTATCATATTCTCATATTCTGAATAACATTTTCATATTCTTAGTAGAAGTAGGAAGCGTGCACAGTACTTAGTACCATATCATGGTACCTTAGCCACTTTCATATTCTTAATATCACATATATTATTTAACACAGCCATAAATCGTATTATGAAATAGTGTGGAGTACACACCTGATTGGCTTAACGAATTCCTTGAAATCCCGAAAACCGATCTATTGCTTTAGATCTCAATTCCTACATTTGATTAATCACTTACTATTTAGTAAAACCTATTTGGTTATAAAACCAAATCCTAGTAGGATTAGTACACTAAGACTTACCTTGTTCTTGATTTCCTATTATTCAAATCTCAAATTGATCTCTTGCTTTCTTTAAGGATGTCGAAATTCCTATAACCATATGTTAGATTTAATTCTAACATTACAACATAAAACATGGCCTTTGGCGAATATACATATATCTTACCTTAAATCTTTAAATCCCAAACTCTCTTTACGATTAATGGAGATGCTTGAAATACCTTAGATCGAAATCACGAAATTCACCTTCTATATTTCGATCAATAAGATATAGGATGGATTAGACTAACTTTCGCTTAAAAGAAAGGAATACAATTATAACTATAGATCCTTACCATTTATATTGAAATCGATGATCCTCCCGACACCACTTGAGAGATTTGACTTAGAGACTTGATGAACAATCGGCTATGATCCCTTATGTATTCGGTTTCAAAGATGAAAGAAGAGAGGAATAATAGGCTTAGAAGGAATCGGCTAGGAGGCTCAAAGAAAAGAAGAAAAGAATGGATGCTCAAGAAGAATTTGGCGGAGGAGAGGAGAAAGAATATTTGGCGGAAGAAAAGAGAGGAGAATGAATAATGAATAGCCTAGTCTCATCCTTTTATAGCCAAATTACTAGCTAGAGTCCTTAACTTGGCCACCACTCTTCCTTATTTTGATAGCTTTATCCTTTAATTAACATAAAATAAAAGAGTTTAATCCAACCTTTATCTCATAGGAATAATGATAAATAAATCCTTATTTATCTCTTTAAAATACTTAAGATAAATCATCATTTATCCCTATTTAGCAATTTTAAAGAGAATAAAACTCCCTTTTAAGAGCCTTGTTGCCGTCCACCTACGTATACGGAAGCAAAATAAAACTTCTTTTATTTGCTTCCCATGTGACTCGAACTCGGCCCAACATCCTTGTATGTGGCGCCATTTCAGAGGCCCTAAGTGGCATCTTGGACCACTTTTCCAAGCTGTTTGTGTGTCCAATTTCACATATTTTTTTTGAGGCCACGTTGCCTTAATTTCCTCTTTTAAACTTTAAAACTCGACATTTCTAGGTCATTTCTAAGTTTCGAAAAATTTTCGTTTGGCTCTGTAAACTTAACATTTCCTAGGTTTCCAAAATGTTTACTTTCCTCTTTTAGCTTAGTTTCCAAAATGTTCACTTTTCTCTTTTAGCTGAGGTTTCCAAAATGTTCACTTTCCTAATTTACTTAGGTTTCCAAAATGGTCACTTCCCTATTTTACTTCGGTTTCCAAAATGGTCACTTTCCTATTTTTAATGTAACATTTCCATACATTCTCAGGCTTTCAAAAATATTCAAAATTTATTCAAAACTCATAAAACATGTCATTTCGTACATTTAACCCAAAAATGCATAGGCCCTTTTTAGGATGTTACAATTTAATATATAATAATTTAACACATGCTTGACCACATAACCTAAATATCAAATTAATAATTAAAATACTTTTCTAATTCAGATTCGTGGTCCCGAAACCACCGTTCCGATTAGGGTCGTAATTGGGCTGTTACACTATGCACAAGGTAGGATTCTAGAGAAGAGGAGGTGAGCCATTGAGACCGTTTAAGTACCAAGCTCTTCCTAGATCCAATCCTAGACATGCATATACCCATGACCACACTTCAACCTTATGACTTGTCCACGGTTGCAATTATGTGTTTAAGTTTTATGTATGTTTTGGCAGTTATCAGTTATTAGGCTCAAACCCATATACAAAGCCCATTAAGCCCAACTCGCTCATATGGTCTATCGGCCTAAATCACATTCATGTGGCCTATTAGGCCCAATCTCTTTCATATGGCCCATTAGGCCCAAATCAATTCTAGATCATGTAACATGTATGACTAATTCAATCCATACAAACAAATCAACAATTTCACATATCTTAACCCTAGGGCCCACCGGCCCATTTAGCCACTTTTACTTTTCGGCATTGCCGATATCTCGTGTGTGTAGTGTTTGTACACACCTTGTAATAACGCGTGTTGCAATCCTCTTAATCACGAACTTACAATCGACATCACTTAACGATTAATCATGGGCTTAATACATACTTTATCAAAAACCGAAACCTCACCGTAACCTTATCGTATGCAACAAGCCTTAATAGTTTTCCCTTGACCACTAATCGCGAATTTTTTTTAAATCTGCATTAATCTTTCATCATTAAAACCAAAATAGTAGGGGACTCGTATCCATCACGAATCACCCTCATAAAATAAATATCCATTCGGCCAACTACCTAAAATGAAGGAAATACTTACCTAAACCCGAAATGTGAAGAGTAACTCGGCAGAAATCTGAAGCACAGAGATTCAATACTAATTCCCTACCCAAAACCGATTAGGAGAAGTGAGGGGAAAGAGTAATTGGTATTATCAATATTAACAGAAACAAAAAAAGAAATACTTACACCCAAAGGAATAATCGGCCAAAGGAAGATTCAGGCTATTCCAAAGGTAGACCAAAAAGGAATTTTTTTTTTTTTAGAAGAGAAAGAATGATGAGCAAGGGAATTTGGGAGAAGAAGATTCGGCAATTGCAAAAGAGGAAAAAGAACTAGAAAGAATGAGAAGAATGAAGCATTCAGTTTGGCAAAGCAAGGGAAACTCTTCAAAAAGAATTCGACACCCCTTATAAATACCCAAAGTCAAACCCTTAAAGTCTCAATTGGCTCCACTTCATCCACATCCCATCTCCTAATTTTTTTACACGATAAGCTCTCCTATCCTCTTCCTATATTTTCTTTTCTGATCACACTCCTTAAAGTCCATATTCACGCCACTTTTAACCTTCTAGAAGGCCAAAATTAAACTCCTAAAAATACTAAGCTAGGATTCGAACCAAGGACCCATTAACACATAATTAACTCCTGAGTAAATATCGAGCACACATTCACATAGAAGTCGCAAAAAGAAGGTTCGAAATTTTTGAGGCGTTACAACTTGTCGCGGTAAGGTGATCGGGGGTTCCATGGAGGTCTGTTTATTGCATCCGGCACATCGCGGCAAACTTTCATATAGATTATAAGAATAAAGATTAGAAAAAAGAACTCGTGAACATAGGTAAAAAAATTATTTGAATTTATTTCAAAAATTACTTTTCAAATTTTTGTTATTTTAAATTGGTGATTTCAAATTAAATATGCAGCCCATGAGTTAGAACCGCGAAGATTCAGGCAGAGGTTCGCAAGGCTTGAATCTAAGATGTCATCTTTACCAACAGATCTCCGGACATGGTTGCGTAGCATGGAGAACTAGAAATGGACTCAAAGTTACGATGAGGGTTTTGGTATGGGCAGATGACGACTAACCTGGTAGAGGCGGTCAACTCTGTATTGAGGCGCACACGCCGTCTCCCAATTTCTGCTGTGTTCATGGAAACATTCTATAGGTTGGCGACATTGATGCCTAAGATGGGGTTGAGACAAGTTAAGCAGATCGGTAGGCGCGCATCGCAATGAGAGGTAGTCCGAAAGGCCATGGCGGTAAATAGTCGAAGGGCACTAACAATGAACGCAGAATTGTATTCACGCGACTTGGAGACTTTCCGAGTTC
The DNA here is from genome assembly GCA_025506655.1 of Gossypium rotundifolium. Classification (NCBI taxonomy): domain Eukaryota; kingdom Viridiplantae; phylum Streptophyta; class Magnoliopsida; order Malvales; family Malvaceae; genus Gossypium; species Gossypium rotundifolium. Next base: position 195,502,512 of record CP106729.1, on the reverse strand, counting down.
AGGAGTACATCGGCCATCGTTCGGGTCTTCCACCTAGGTTGTACGCAGTTGATCTGCGAAACACGCGATATGAGTGCGAGATATTTTAAACTCTTCGATATCTATGTGCGCATGTTCATGCAGCGTGTGCGCGAGCAAACTTAAATGTTGAATAATTTATAGATGAGATCTACACGTTGCAACGCACATTACATATATGGGGGAACGAATTTCCTATAATACCCGATATCTCAAACTGGGAAGTTCCACCACCTGCTATCGAGATGGTGCCTGACCGTAGTCTCCGCAGATATCCTAAAGGTCAACCACAATCGACGAGAATTCGAAATGACATGGGTGTCAGGGAGACGGGTGAACCCAAACTGTGCATTGTATGTTGAACATCCGGACACAACATATCAACATGCCTACATCGTGTTGTTTTCGGTCAATCGTCTCGTAATGCTGGACTCCAAGATAACGAGGGATATATTATTGAGCGCATGTTCTTGTAAAAATATTGTAAATATATAAAAATTAGATAAATTGTATGAGAAAAATTGAAAATTACATAGAAAGATTGATAATTTAAATGAAATGAGAAAAAATAAATTGAAATGAAATGATACAAAATTTAAATTGAAAGAAAGATAAATTTAAATGAAATGAGGAAAAATTTTAATTGAAATGAAATGAGAAAAAATTGTAAGAAAGATAATTTTAAATGAAATGAAATGAGAAAAAATTCATTGAAAATAAAAAATTTAAATATAAAATGAAATGAGTAAAAAATAAATTTGCATTGAAAATAAAAATTTAAATGAAATGAGGAAAAATTAAATTTAAATTAAAAATAATATAAATGAATTGAGAAAAACTAAATTTAAATTGAAAAAAATATATATAATTTAAATGAAATGAAAGGGAAATGGGAATAGAAATGAAATTAGAATGAAATGAAAATGGAATGAAATGAAAGGCCTAGCCTGCGTCAAGCCTAGGCCTAGGCCTGAGAAATGGCCTTGCAATGGCCGGCTGCAGCAAGAGTAAAAAAAAAAATGAAAATGACTTTTATCAGGCCTAATAAATGTAGTGTCAGGCCTAAAAAAACCCAAAAATAAAATAAGATATTTTTAAAAATTTTAAAATTTAAATTGACAAAAATAATAAATGAAAATTTTAAATAAAATATTAAATGAAAAAATGAAATTAGATTTTTTAAATTTAATTTATCTAAATGGGGTGTCAAGCCTAAAAAAATCCAAAAAAGAAGAAGAAGAAAGTAGCTTATTTTTTTAACAATTTTAAATTTAAATTGACAAAAATAAAACATAACAAAATTTAAAATGGATGAAAAAATTAAATGACCCTGATATTGAGACCACTTCTAATTAATATGATAAAATATGAAATGAATTGAAAAAAATATGAAAAAACATTATATTAGAAAAATTAATAAATTTAAATGAAATGAAATACTAAAATGAAAAGATAAATTTTGGAATGAGAAAAAATTAAATTTTAATGGAAAGATAGATAATTTAAATGAAATGAAATTAAAATAAAATTAGAATGAAAAAAAAAGTTGAAAATACCATTCCTGCTTCAGGCTTGTGTCACTGGCCAAATTGGCCTTCAAATGGCTGCCTTAAGCTAGACTTTTTTTTTTCCCATAATTTTTTTTCGAATTTTTTCCTACTATAAATAGACTACTCCGATGACCATAGCTGTTCACCCTCAATCACCACCGACAACCGCCGATCACTCCATGGATCCTAATCCTAATGTTCTTTTAAATGACAACGACCACATTGCAGGCAATGTACATAAGGTAAACGAGAAATAAAATGTATTATTTAATTTTAAATATTCTTTTAAATTCTTTTTTAAACGAGAAATATAACATTATATATTTACTATAAATGCAAGATTTGTACAAAATTGTAAGACTCGGTTGCATGATCAGTTATTTTCCCAATCGAAGAGTTATACCATATTTGAATGTCACGGGTTTTGGGGTAGCCGCGTACATTAAGATATCTGAGCTACGGGCCTATTTAATATCGGCATTAGTTGAAAGATGGCGCCTGGAGACACATACGTTCCACCTCCCGTGCGGGGAGGTAAATATTACACTGCAAGACGTAGCAGTTCAACTAAGGTTGTCTATAAACGGCGAAACAGTGACCGGGCTTGGAAGAGTGTCCGATCCATGGGGCACTTGCTAGCGATTACTTGGAAGGGTGCCCCCCGAACAACGAGGAAGGATAATTAACCTATATTAAATTTATTTGGTTAAAAGAAAACTTCTGGCATCTTCCGAGCGGTCCAACGCAGATGGACATTATCTACGCTACAAGAGCGTTCATTCTTCAACTTATAAGTGGGATACTTTTGCCGGACGCCAATCAAAATAAAGTCTCAATAATGTATCTCCCCTTATTAGAGGATCTCGAGCTTGCCGGAAGATTTAGTTGAGGCTCTGCAGTGTTGGCATGCTTATATCGCGAGCTTTGTCGAGCGACAAAGCCGTCTACGAAATCAATGGGCGGTTGCTGCCTTCTACTGCAGTCTTGGACATTATACCGAATGCCGTTTTTGGCATCAGTGAGCCACTGACCGTATGTCTGGCCACACATTAATAGGTAAATATATAGTTCAATTTTGCCATATATTTTTTAATTGTATACTATAATATACTAATTTTTTGCATGGGAAAAATAATTTGATAATTTTTCGTTTTTTTAGATAGGCAATTGTACCGGGAATCGGGCGATCGTTCACCGTACCTATGTACCGTGTGATGATAGAGACTCATTCCAAGGATGGCATAAAATACAATTTCGAATATTTCTTTTTTAAATACAATAATTGCACAAAAAAATAAATACTACACGACAAATTAAATTTACATACACAATAAAATACAATCATTCTACAATATTAATACAAAATATATAAAATTCAAACAAAAATAATATGCACTATATTAAATTTAAACACCCAATGAACTACAAACAGATGGGTAAAATTAATACACGAAAATTTAATTTTCAAACTCTATATATGTAACACCCCTCACCCGTATCCAACACCAGAATAAGGTTTGAGGCATTATCGGACTTAATATTCACAATCATACAAAATCGGGTTACCAAATTTCGCCCAAAATTTAAAACTTTTCAAACACATGTATTTGACATTGTCATCTATTTAATCACTTATACCACATAGCAAGACATTAACACATACCATAGACAAATAGGTTTACAAGCTAAAATCATTATAAGCCACATCTCATGGCTATAATCAACAAATCAATATAAGCCAATACATTTGGCTAATCATAACAACATCCATCATCGAAAAACTAAGTCCCTATACATGCCACTCACTTGAAAACATTTGACATACATATGCCAATACTCCTAGGATAATGGCTCGATAGTGTGATGCTGTCTCCGACGATCTCCAACCTTGAGCTGACCTAACAAAACTAAAAGAAATGGAAAGGAGGGAGTAAGCTTTACGCTTAGTAAGCTCGCATGAAAATAATAAGCAATACGATAACATGCTATTTTCATATTCTTTCCATTTATTCAAATTCCAGTTAAGCTGTTTTCTAGAGTCATAGTCATTTATATTCTTACCATAAAATTTTCAGAATTTTTGGCTTAGCCAATTAGTACAATTCATTCATTAAATTTTCCCCTGTTTCACCATTCAACTATTCTGACCTCTCTTCACTATAAATCAATTTTCTCTTTGTACAGAATTTATATGGCATCCTTGTTTTGTTCATTTGAAACTAGACTCATTTAGGATTTCAAGCATATAAATTATATCTCATAATTATTTTTTTCAAATTTTAATGATTTTTCAAATGTAGAATAGGGATCACGTAATCATTTTAAACCAGTCTCACAGAAATTCAAATATCTCAAAATATACAAATCATTTGTTTGCTATATTTCTTTTATATGAAAATATACTCAATACGCTTTAAATCAATATCTCATCCAACTTGTAATTCAATTTCTACTATTTTTGGTGATTTTTCAAATTTACATCACTATTACTGTCCAAAGCAATTCTATTGTAAATTTTTGCTCTCTTTCACTTTAGTTGTGTTCATCACTTGCTTATACCAATCTTTCCAATTTTCGATTACATATTGAACATATTGTTCATACGTACATTTGCCACATTTCTCAATTGGTCACATTCACACTTGCACTTATTCATAACATGATCGTATTCAATTACACTTAGTCATCACACAATCACACTTTCTCTTAGTCCACTTAGTCATCACACAATCACATGTATTTTCTCTTAGTCAATTTCTCGTTGAACTCATCATAATGATAATAGATACAGTGGCCTACACATGGTACCACCCTTGTGTCAAGCTATCTGGTACACATAGTAGCTTTGCACTTAGTACTATACATGTGACCAAAACCATTTCAGTAACTCTCTTGTACACATAGTTGAGCTCAACATTAACAATCATTCAATCTCTTTCATTTGATTCACTCCTTTTGTATTACTTATTATCAAATTAGGAAAGCGTCTTACGAATTTGAGTACGTCGTTGCTCAGTGCCACGTTTCACAACTCAGTATGGTTTATACCATACCTACATTTCATAACTCGGTATGGATGATACCATACCTACATTTCATATCTCAGTATGGTTAATACCATACCTACATTTCATAACTTCGGTATGGATGATACCATACCTATATTTCATATCTCGGTATGGTTGATACCATACCTACATTTCATAACTCGGTATGGTTAATACTATACCTACATTTCATACTTTGTCATGGTTTAACCATGGTCTTATCCAATCAATTCATCACATGTCACGATCTGAGCATTACTCAATTCTGCGTTTTCCTAATTTGAATTACCGCTTTATTCTTTCATTTTATCATAATTTTCATAATTCCACAACAAATTCATATTTAATAACACATTATATCACTTAATCATTCACAAATAAACATATAAATTCAACCATATGAACTTACTTGCCAAAATCTCGCAGTACAGTAGTGTAGCAACTCATACAACCCATGTAATATTGATTTAACATTCAATTTCGCATAACACAACAAACATCACATTTTCCATATCATACATCAACTTCTCCTAAACATATTAAATCATACAATTTATGCCATATCAATAGAAAATTACAATTCAAGCACGATGTTGCATTATTATTAACACACGAACTTACCTCGAATGCCAAAGCGACCATTTTACCAACTTTCTCAATTTTCAATTTTCCTCCAGTTCTATGTCCAAATCTCATTTTTCGGGATCTAAAACATCATATTTCACTTATTTAATTAATATACTACTCAAAACAGTCCCTAACTCAAACTTTGGCAAAATTATAATTTTGCCCCTAAACTTTTGCATAATTACAATTTTGCCCCTAGGCTCGAAAATTAAACTTTATTCCTTTTTCTTATGTTTTATGACATGCTGAACATTTTTCCCTCCTATAGCAACTTCAAATTCTTACTATAACACATACTTATGAACAATAGCATCTTTTCTGGATTAACTCGTTTTACCTGTTTTCACCGAAAATTACTTAGTAAAAATCGTCCCTCTACTCATAAACATGCATAATCTACCATCAAACATCAAAATACACAAGCTTTCAACAATGGCATAATTCAAAATATCCACCAAAATCAAAAATTCAAGCATGGGTTTTGTAGATAACTTAGCAACGATCTCAAAAACGTAAAAATTATTAAAAACCGAACAAATACGGGCTTACCAATAAGCTAAGAAGCTTGGCTGAATGCTTGAAGCTTCCATGGCTGTTCATCTTTCTCATTTTCGGTGGAAGATAATGAATAGAAAGATGAAATTTGGTTTTATGATATTTTATTATCATTATTTGCCTTTTTACTAAATTAACCTTTAAAAATAATCAAATTTACACAAATGCCAAACCAAATATCATCCACTAACTCACAATTGGATTAATTAGCATATAAGGACCTTTCCTTTATTGTTCTATAGCTATTTGACACTTTAACTTATAGAACCCAACTTTTACGCTTTATAATTTAATCCTTTTTAGAATTAACCACTTAAATGATAAAACTTATTTACGAAAATTTCACACAACTCTAATATCGTGCTGTAAATATTAAATTAATAATAAAATAAAATTTTCAATGTCGAATTGTGGTCTCAAAACCATTGTTAAACTAAGCCCAAAATTGGGTTGTTACAACTCTCCCCCTTAGGATTTTCGTCTCGAAAATCTCATCGATTAATGGATTTAGGTTTAATTTCACAAGTCACTTTCACTTCTCATATAGTCTCGGCATCTTCAACATCTTACTTCTTAAACTAAGATTGAACTATACTTTCTTATCATGAACATAAAAATCATATTACTGATCTTTTTAAATTATGACTGAAAATCCCACTAATAAGTAACTAACCTTATTCTATCAATAATCTCATACTCTTCGATGAATTGCAACTCATCTATCTTTACTTATCCAGATGAAAATTCTCTGTTAATGAAATACTTTTAGAAGCACTTGACACTCATCTAAGTTCAATACTCTTACCTTTCAGTTCTGTATGCAATTTCTGATGATTTATAATTGATTTCTTGGTACACAAACTCTGTCTCGAAACAACAAATAAATGGTCGGTTTTCGACCTGTAGCTCTGAATCAGAAGTTAGTTCCTTTCGAACACTTCTAACTTACCATTTACTGACAAAATTCTAAGTTTCACAAAATCATGGAATAAGCATCATTATTTCTGAATAATAATCAATTTCTAATTCACATCATAAGATTTTTTTCATGCAATATTAACTGAGTGCAAGCATAAGCTACCATTTTCACGTTCTTGTATCAAAATACACTTCAAACCAATAAACTATCCGGACTAAATAATTGAATTGGTCTTGGTCATTTCACGATACCTTCTAAAGGAATTATTTTCATCCAGGTTGCCATGATAACTCAAACATGTATCCTATTACAATTCTTTCGGTACATTGAATCAATGATCCTTAAATCAACTATACAATTTCAATGATATATAACAATCTCGTTTTAACTCATTGAGATATATAAAATTACTAAAATAACAATCATAGTGCGATTCCGACTTGATCCTTCATTGTTTACTCTTTTATCAATGTTGATTTCTTTCCCGAAATCTAAAGATAGATCACATCTAATAAATTTTATTTTACTGTTACTTCTCAAAATACTGAGCCACATTGGAATTGCATCTCTCTAGCAATTAAAATCGTAGTGCCATTTCAAGGCTAACTTCTCAGTCACATCGATAAACAATACTTTTAGTCTTTACACATCTGACAATAGTAACACTGTATGTTCACTATCAAACTAGATTTCATAATCACATAAGTATGATTACTTCCAGTAAAGGAATATCTCTTGCACAATTCATAAAATAAAGTCAATAAGAAATTTGAGATAAGAAAATCCAAGATTTGATACCGTACTAGAAGTCCGAGAATATAGCTCATAAGAGAAATAATACCGACTTCGACTAATTTTCAGAAAATTTCAAGAAGGAAAATAGTACTTATAAGCACTGAACGATAATAGAAGCAACATAGTTTTCATAGTTTTCATATACACATTTCACGAATAACAATCGTTGGCCGAATTTCAACATCATATGAACGTTACTGTTTCTTTTCTATCAATTCATTTTAATAGAATACCAAAAAAAAGATAGAGTAAACTGATCATGACCCAGACAGATTAACACTGCTTTCATCTATCACTGAAATCAACTAGCATTCTCATATGATAAGAACCCCGAACGAGTCGATTAGTCAATATTAACTTTTTCCTTAACTGTAACATTGTGAAACCCGGATGATTTTCATAAAATTTCATCACAGCACTGAAGTTATTTTAGGTCATTTAACACATATTCACGGTATTCATCCGTATCCTTTGTCTCTTTCAAAGGTTCATCCGGAAATTTCTTCACTTTCCATCATTTTAATAAATATCAATAATATTCATTCATATTTCATATGATACATTAATATGTAAAAACATAAGTAAAAAGGACGTATCATTTACATATAAACTTACTCATTTCAAGTCTTACCACATTCCAAATACATATCATAAACATTGCTCACATTTACATGCACTTATACCCTGCATTTGTCATCACATAGTCACACGTAATTTCACTTTGTCAAAGTTTTCCGATGAACACTTTAGAATAATATCGAATACACAGTGGTTTTGCACACGGCCCACCAGTAATAATAAATACGGTAGTATCGTACACAGTCCACCAATAATGATAAATACGGTGGTATCGCACACATCCCACCAATAATAATAAATACGGTGGTATCACACACAGCCACCAATAATGACATATTCACATGCTGCCATAATAAGACTAACTTTTCAATTACTTTAGTAGATAATGTCTCAGCTGAAAACAAAACATCTCGATCATCGGAGAAATTTAAACACAAATTTCCATAACAACCAATACTAAAGCACAATCTTTATACCTCTAGTAACTGTATCAAAGAACTCTCGCCATCAAGTCAAAACTTATAATCATTCTAAACATTTTAATAATAAGAAGAAACCATTTTCATCAATAGAACATTTCCAACTGATATCTCATGGTTGATACTTTGAACAATAATTTATTAAGGAAACAAAAGTAACAAAATCTCAGAACATGGAGCTGCACAGAAAATACTCATAACATTCACTTAATTTCACAAATTATACTCATAGCATCATACAAATGCAAATCAACATGAACACTTATCATAGTGTAAACTTTCCTTTCATCTCATCTTTCATATTTCAAAAGAAATTTCTATCCACAATTTATTCATCATCACATAAACATCATAAACTATTACTCTTACATTTTACGAGTCTCAACTCATCATAAACACATTGTTTGCACTATCAAATTTATCTCGGTTGAAGTGCGCATCTGTCTAATAAAATAATTTACATCAGGGTCGGGAGTCGTCACACTATCACAGTTCATAGTGGCATGTATAGCTAGACTCTCACACTCACTATGGTAGTCCGAGAACCGACTAAACCATAACTCTGATACCACTAAACGTAACACCCCTCACCCGTATCCAACACCAGAATAAGGTTTCAGGCATTATCGGACTTAAAATTCACAATCATACAAAACCGGGTTACCAAATTTCGCCCAAAATTTAAAACTTTTCAAACACATGTATTTGACATTGTCATCTATTTAATCACTTATACCACATAGCAAGACATTAACACATACCATAGACAAATAGGTTTACAAGCTAAAATCATTATAAGCCACATCTCATGGCTATAATCAACAAATCAATATAAGCCAATACATTTGGCTAATCATAACAACATCCATCATCGAAAAACTAAGTCCCTATACATGCCACTCACTTGAAAACATTTGACATACACATGCCAATACTCCTAGGATAATGGCTCGATAGTGTGATCTTTGTCTCCAAGCGACCTCCAACCACGAGTGACCTAACAAAACTAAAAGAAATGGAAAGGAGGGAGTAAGCTTTACGCTTAGTAAGCTCGCATGAAAATAATAAGCAATACGATAACATGCTATTTTCATATTCTTTCCATTTATTCAAATTCTAGTTAAGCTATTTTCTTGAGTCATAGTCATTAAATAATTTATATCTGGAGCTACAGAACTCCAAATTAAGATCTGTTAATTTTCCCTGAAACTAAACTCATTTATATTCTTACCATAAAATTTTCAGAATTTTTGGCTTAGCCAATTAGTACAGTTTATTCATTAAAGTTTCCTCTATTTCACCATTCAACTATTCTGACCTCTCTTCACTATAAATCAATTTTCTCTTTTTACAGAATTTATATGGCCTCCTTGTTTTGTTCATTTAAAACTAGACTCATTCAGAATTTCAAGCATATAAATTATATCTCATAATTATTTTTTTCAAATTTTAATGATTTTTCAAATGTAGAACAGGGGATCACGTAATCATTTTGAACCAGTCTCACAGAAATTCAAATATCTCAAAATATAAAAATCATTTGTTTTCTATATTTCTTTTATATGAAAATAGACTCAATACGCTTTAAATCAATATCTCATCCAACTTGTAATTCAATTTCTACTATTTTTGGTGATTTTTCAAATTTACATCACTGTTACTGTCCAAAGCAATTCTATTGTAAATTTTTGCTCTCTTTCACTTTAGTTGTGTTCATCACTTGCTTATACCAATCTTTCCAATTTCCGATTACATATTGAACATATTGTTCATACGTACATTTGCCACATTTCTCAATTGGTCACATTCACACTTGCACTTATTCATAACATGATCGTATTCAATTACACTTACTCATCACACAATCACATTTTCTCTTAGTCCACTTAGTCATCACACAATCACATGTATTTTCTCTTAGTCAATTTCTCGTTGAACTCATCGTAATGATAATAGATACACGGTGGCCTACACATGGTACCACCCTTGTAGCAAGCTATCTCGGTACACATAGTAGCACGCACTTAGTACTATACATGTGACCAAAACCATTTCAGTAACTCTCTTGTACACATAGTTGAGCTCAACATTAACAATCATTCAATCTCTTTCATTTGATTCACTTCTTTTGTATTACTTATTATCAAATTAGAAAAGCGTCTTACGAATTTGAGTACGTCGTTGCTTTCGATTGCCACGTTCACAACTCGGTATGGTTTATACCATACCTACATTTCATAACTCGGTATGGATGATACCATACCTACATTTCATATCTCAGTATGGTTAATATCATACCTATATTTCATAACTCAGTATGGATGATACCATACCTAATACCATACCTACATTTCATATCTCAGTATGGTTAATACCATACCTACATTTCATAACTCAGTATGGATGATACCATACCTACATTTCATATCTCAGTATGGTTGATACCATACCTACATTTCATAACTCAAGTATGGTTAATACTATACCTACATTTCATACTTTGTCATGGTTTAACCATGGTCTTATTCGTCAATTCATCACATGTCACGATCTGAGCATTACTCAATTCTGCGTTTTCCTAATTTGAATTACCGCCTTTATTCTTTCATTTTTATCATAATTTTCATAATTCCACAAAGAAATTCATATTTAATAACACATTATATCACTTAATCATTCACAAATAAACATATAAATTCAACCATATGAACTTACTTGCCAAAATCTCGTCAGGTACAGCAGTGTAGCAACTCATACAACCCATGTAATATTGATTTAACATTCAATTTCACATAACACAACAAACATCACATTTTCCATATCATACATCAACTTCTCCTAAACATATTAAATCATACAATTTATGCCATATCAATAGAAAATTACAATTCAAGCACGATGTTGCATTATTATTAACACACGAACTTACCTCGAATGCCAAAACGACCATTTTACCAACTTTCTCGATTTTTAATTTTCCTCTAGTTCTATGTCCAAATCTCGTTTTTTGGGATCTAAAACATCATATTTCACTTATTTAATTAATATACTACTCAAAACAGTCCCTAACTCAAACTTTGGCAAAATTACAATTTTGCCCCTAAACTTTTGCATAATTACAATTTTGCCCCTAGGCTCGAAAATTAAACTTTATTCCTTTTTCTTATGTTTTATGATATGCTGAACATTTTTCCCTTCTATAGCAACTTCAAATTCTTACTATAACACATACTTATGAACAATAGCATCTTTTACCGATTAACTCGTTTTACTCGTTTTCACCGAAAATCACTTAGTAAGAATCGTCCCTCTACTCATAAACATGCATAATCTACCATCAAACATCAAAATACACAAGCTTTCAACAATGGCATAATTCAAAATATCCACCAAAATCAAAAATTCAAGTATGGGTTTTGTAACGATATCAAAAACGTAAAAATTATTAAAAACCGAATAAAAACGGGCTTACCAATAAGCTAAGAAGCTTGGCTGAATGCTTGAAGCTTCCATGGCTGTTCATCTTTCTCATTTTCGGTGGAAGATAATGAATAGAAAGATGAAATTTGGTTTTATTATATTTTATTATCATTATTTGCCTTTTTACTAAATTAACCTTTAAAAATAATCAAATTTACACAAATGCCAAACCAAATATCATCCACTAACTCACAATTGGATTAATTAGCATATAAGGACCTTTCCTTTATTGTTCTATAGCTATTTGACACTTTAACTTATAGAACCCAACTTTTACGCTTTACGTAATTTAATCCTTTTTACCGAATTAACCACTTAAATGATAAAACTTCTTTACAAAATTTCACACAAATCTAATATCGTGCTGTAAATATTAAAATAATAATAAAATAAAATTTTAATGTCGAATTGTGGTCTCAAACTCTTCATTAAGCTAAGCCCAAAATCGGGTTGTTACAATATATTACAAATTAAATTAAATTTACAAATAAAAAAATACAAACATTCTAAGAAGTTGATACACAAAATATAAAAATGAAACCTTAAATCCTAAACAATTATATTAAATTTCTGAGATATAAAAATACAAACATTCTTAAGAAATAATACACTTATTTTCAATATTAGTTTCTTCACAATTAATCGTCTTCTGCTTGAATCAGGTTTACGTTGCATCAGTACAGAATAATTGGATAGTTGAAACGGTCAGTAAAATTAAAAAGAAACAGAAAACGAACTATATAAAATAAGGGAAAATATAACTTCCTAAAAGCTCCAGACCTTTTCCATTGTCTCCTGAGATACTTTTGCATGGAGACTCTACCAACCGGTTCCAACCACAACCTAGTTGAGGAATAAACACTATTGCACCATAGATAATGTCCATATGCGTTGGACAACTCGATTAGCCATCTATGGCGCAAATAATCATCCAACCCTCAATTGCATAACCTTTAGTGTGGACATGACAGTATATAATTCAACTCCGTTAAAATATGACAGTATATAATCAAACCCCAAAATTTGATTATACACCACTAAAAACTCTTTATACAATCCACTCCAAAAAAATTCATTTGATGATATACTACAAAACACTCTCATTTTGATGGCTGTCTCAAAAATTTTTCTCATTCAATTTACACTATCAGAACCCAAACCACCCACTATATATAAGGTTTGATGCCACCATTAGAAGGCCAAAGACTTAAAAAATTGATTTTTTAAAATCTGAGTCTGGTCTTAGCATTGACAAAGCCAACACGATTTTTTTTTAAATACTGTACTCTGGTGTCGGCCATTGATAGGCTAGCACCAAAATTTTTTTAAATATTGTACTCTGGTGTAGGCCATTGACAGGCCAGCACCAAAAAAATTATTTTTTTCTGAGTCTAGTGAAGGCAAAAAAAAATTCTAACCTCTGGTTCCGGCCATTAGCAGGCCAACACAAAAAAAAAATTCTGAATCTGGTGTTGGCCATTGACAGTCAAGCACCAAATTTTTTTTTTTAAATTTTTGTATACCAGTATGATACGATTTAAAAAAAATACTCTGGTGCAGGCCATTGGAAGGCCAAAACTAAAAAATTCTATTTTTTAAAGTCTAACACAATCATCAAGCAATCATGAAGCTAAAATACCAGATGGTGCCGGCCATTAACAAGCTAAAACCCAATTTTACTGTTCATTTCAAGTAATTTTGTTGATTATTTTAAAATTGGGTAATTTTTATAATTATCAAATCTTTTAGGTCAGTTTGGTAAAATAGCCTTAAAAGGGATTTGGCTCAACGAAATATCTGACAAAACAACTCACCCCGGGAAAATGAAAAGACAATAGAAAATAAAGACAGCCAAACAAAGTAAAAAAAACAAAGGCACACAGAAAGACAAAAACCAACAACGTAAGAAAAAAACCATCAAAACAAACCCCCAAAATAAAACCCATCAAAGAATACCAGTTAACTTTCCTTTCATCACCAAAAAACCTTCACAGCCAAAAACGAGAAAGGAAACAACTTTGAAAACCAGCAATGGAGATTCAAAGAACCTTCTCCAAACTTCAAAGCCCAACTAAAACTCCTCATCGCTGTCGAAGCTAACCAGTCCAGTCCTCATCCACCATTTTTCCAACAGAACCTGGTGCCTCCTAAATCCAAAAACATGGTGTTTGGCGCCTACGCCCATCCATTGCAAGAGTATGAGCTGCCTTGTGAACTTCTCTTGGTACAAAATGGTAAACGACTTCCTCTAGATGGCCTTTTAACATCCGAATACTTTGTGAAATTGGTCTGAGGATAGATCTATTCTCCCTCTCTAATTTAAGTTTTTCATAATTGTTAGGGAATCCCCTTCTAGAATGATTTCCCTGAAACCCATGTCAATAGCAAAAAGAAAAGCCCTTTCACAGGCCCTAGCTTCTACTACAACAGCATCCGCGAAGCCTACTTAAGGGTAAGTACATGCGCCCATTATTTGGCCCTCATCATTTTGGGCTAGAACTACTGCAATAGAAGTATTAGTATCACCCTTAAAGGAGGCTTCAAAATTTAGTTTAATAGTCCTGGGTTAGGGGGTCGCCACAACTCATTCACAATAGTTTTAGAAGGGAAAATAGAAGCTTTCCTCAAGCTTATTTCTTGGGCATAACCCTAAACAAAACCCAAAAGATCCTGCAAAGATAATTTAAGACCTTCATATACTATCTTATTTCGTTTATACCACAGAGCCCAAAAAAAAATAGTTAACATTATTTGGTACCTTCATCAACGTCAATAAAAGTACTGACTAATCGATTTTTGCAATTCGAGGTATTCCTTATTGGAGTAATTGAGAGGTTCAGGGAAAGCCAGAATTGTCGCAATACACTATAGTACCACAATAACACCACGCGTTTGGTTCATTTGTAATTGAATAAAATTGTAATTGAATAGAATTGTAATGGAATAAAGGTGTAATGGAATAGAGTTGTAATAAGTAATTAATTGTTTGGTTGAATGGAATGGAATAAATTTGTAATAAATTTTGTGTTTGGTTGAATGGAATGATGTTGTAATAGATAAGGAAAAGAACTAAAATGACCGAATACCCTTAGCAAAATTTTTGTTAGGTAGATAATTATTATTATTGTTATTAAATTTTAATAAGGTTATTATTGAAAATAATTTAATAAAATAACAAATAATTTAATGATATCTTAACATAATTATTATTAAATATAATTTAATAAAATATAATTTAATAACATGCTTAATATTATTATTATATGAATTAAAAAATCTTAATATATAATACTATAAAAAATATATATAATTTATTTTATTATTTTTAAACGCAATACATATATGTGTTAAAATATCATTCTTGAAACAAATAATTTAATTACTCTACAAAAAAATATAAGTTATTAATTAACTTGATAATTATATTTCACATCTAAGCATAATATTCATATATTAACAAAAAGTTACATGATTCCATATCCATTTTCTTTTAATCTACAACTAAACTTTCACACTTTATTCAATTTAATCATTTTCTCCTAATTATCCTTAATATAAGCTAATCCACTTTATTAAACTTTAATTAACCGGTCACTTAACCGTAAATATTTTTAATAGATATTTACATATCTATTTTTCAACAACGGAGACCGAAAATATATTTTTTCGATGACCGTAAAATTATAGTCATTACAATTATAACACATGATGAATCAAAGGAAAATAAATTATTATTCAACAAATCTAGTACGATACAAAAAATAATTTAAACACCACCAAAGTTTCATAAACTAGATACATGAAATAACATAAACAACGTAACATTTACTATTTTACCCTAAACCTAACTAATTTCTAGATGCTTGCCATTCATTGAACATTCGGTTGGCTAGTTCTATCCTCCAAGTAGCCCATGCATCCGATGGATGAATATTTGTGATATTCGGTTCATCATCATCTATCACATTACTAGGTAATCTTTCTTCCAACTCCGCTTCAATAGGATCAATACTCATATAGGTTCTAATAAAATTATGGAGCAAACAACATGCAATAATGATTCTATTGTGCACCTCACGAGATAGAATGATGGACTCCTAAGTATTCCCCATCTAAGTTTTAATAACCCAAAACATCTTTCAATAACATTACGAGTGAAGCATGTTTCATATTGAAAAATTCTTTCGAGTACTTGGTTGGTAACCTCGACGCCACTCATTCAAATGATATCTTTGTCCTCTAAATGGCGCAAGAAATCCTCACAATTTGTGTATCCGGCATCAACTAAATAATAACAACCTATAAAAAACAAACATTTTGTCATGGTTAATTTCCCATAAAAGTATGATCTTAAAATTAATTCAAATTCCTATAATTTTGCACTTTACCATGCGAAACTTTTAGTCCATGTCTCCTACTAATAGCATCTCGAAGAACTCGTCCATCGCCAATGTAACCTTCCCAACCGGAAGAACATAAACAAAATGCATATCGTGTACAAACACCTAACATATTTGTTGCTATGTCACCTTTTCGTTCGATATCTAGATTTATCAACTTTGGAACCCTAATCTTGATGTGGGTTCCATCTAAAGCACCTAAACAATTCTACATCACATGTATAAAACCTCGAGTTAAGATACTATATTTAAATCTAAAAGGATTATGTACGAGCTATATATAGTATTCATCAATACCTTGAACCATTTCCACCTTGGGTCAGAGAATTATTGTAATTGGCTCGCCTTTTAAATAACACATCTTGTAAGCGATGATGACATTTAAAACATTGTGAAATGATCTGCTAACGGTTTCCCTGCACTATTAAAGTGATGCTTGATAACTCTATTTTTAAGGTAATGAGAAATGATATGTAAAACATTGCTACTTGCTCATCAACAAGCATGTTCCTTGACGACTTCAATCCCTAAAGTTTGTAACATCTCACATAGTTTAAAAAGGCAATTCTATTCATCCTAACTTGTTCAATACAAGTCTCGTCACTAGCATATACAAGTCTTTTCACATAATCTCGTTGTATAAAAATCTAAAATATAGGATCTAATCCTTGGTCTATAAGTATGTAGGCTATGGATGGCACCCAATGCAACTAAGAACCAACTCGCATAGCAGTACACATTTGCAACCATATTGTAACAAGAAGACCAATTCTTTTCGCCTCTCACTTTGTCCAATCAAAGGCGATTTGAGCCATAAGCGCAATATATTAAAGTGTTACATATCTTCAAATCATAGTAAAAGGGTCACATTTCTTCAATACTAACTTCAATAATAGTAAAAAAAATCAAAGAATTTAATTGCCATATAACTTACAGTGTTTCAGTGAATACAAGAGATATTACGTAATTTTGACAACTTGGTTGCTCATTCAAGTTAGATAATTCCTTGTCAACTATCAATGTAGACAAAGGCTACATGATACTTTTACCAAAATGTTACTCAATGTAGACAAAGTCAAATGAGACCATGGATAGTTTTAACATGGTTTAGGTAACAATTTACATGTACATTTTTTTCTTTACATGCAGGAGTATTTTACTGTGGTGCACCAGGATTAACAGGAGAAAATTAAAATACCCTTGAACAGATACTGTCGATTGAACAGCATCAATGGTTGTGGTATTATTATCAGTATCAATTTGTTCCATGCTTGAAAATACACTAATCCCAAGAAAAGTAACTTTTTCTAAACCCTAAACGAAGCCTTAACCAAAGAAGGCGAGCCGCAAATCCTTTTTTCTAAACAAACCATCAAAACTTGAACTTTGATCTTAAATCCAATGAAACGTAAAAAGGGTTTGCTTTTTTTGAAAAGGACTATTCTAAAAAGTTTCTAACTCTTTTAAAAATATTTGAAATAATTAATAAAATCCAATAATTTAAAAAAATAGAAAGAGAATTGTTGATATTAATAGATAAATACAAGAATTGAAGAATAAGTAGCAGATTTGTCAAGAGCTATCTTTTATTTTATCATAAAAATTAGTGGGAAAGTGAATGATGGAAAGTTGAATGATAGGAATATATATATATATGATTTAATTAGAAATTTTAAAATTTTAAAATAAATTTATTAACAAATTTAATCAACATATATATATATATATATATATTTTCTAAATGCAACAAAGCAAGATTTGCCAACAATTGGGAGTGATCCTTGTCTTAGTCAAGAGTCGAGTGGGAGTAACAATGAGAATATGATGCGAAGGTAACCAATATTTTGTAATCGAACTGAACAGAAAGAAACAAAAATTCAAGGAACCAACAGATGGCTTGATTGGTGAGTTCAAGAAATAAGTATCGATCTTTGGTTGTGAAGGTTGTTTACTGGTGATCGAACGCCTAACTTGCCAACAATTCCGAGCAGACCTCAATGGTGGCTTGGTTGGTGAGTTAGAGGAAACAAGCATGAATGCTCGACAAAAGGTTGTTTACTGGTCATCATGACACCAACTTGCCGGAAAATTCGATTGCAAACCTCAATGGTAGTTGTGGATCCATAGTGCAAAGACAATATGCGAAAATGCAAAACGTGTTACATCAAAAATACCAAAATTAAAGGCGTGAGTACTTGAATATGGGTTTTGGTAAGAGAAAATCTACTTGAGAAGAAGGAAAGTGCTTGGAGGAAAGTGCTTGAAGGAAGAAGAGATTGAATGGGAAAGCATAAGGTTAAAATATTCCTTGGCGAAAAAGCGGTGATCAAATGGATCTTGTGGATTTGGGAGGCGGTCGAAGCTTGCAGATGTTAAGGACTTAGTGATTGCATCAAAGAATGAGGCCAGCAACATGATCATAGAAACCAAAGCTTGTAGCTGCGAAGCGGGCTAAGCTAAAGAAGTCTGAGAATGTAAGGAAGCAAGCAAGTCCTGGTTTGAAGGAAGCCATAATTGAGAAGAAGAATCTATCAGACATTAAAAGCAACATGATCATAGAGATCAATGAAACCCAAGCAGCTGTTGCCAGGGCTTTGGATTTTCAATCAGAAAGTTTGGATGCTAAACCTGTGGATTATGCAAGGGCTTTGGATTTTCCATTACAAAGTTTGGATGCTAAACCTGTGGAGTTTGCGTTTCATAGTTTTCCAAAGAAAAGAAGGTCCAAAAGGAGATGGACATTGAACAAAAGCAAAATGATCATAGAGATCAATGAAACCAAAGCCGCCTTTCATTGGGACTTTGTGTTTTCAATCGGAACCTGTGGAGTCTGCTTCATAGTGTTACAAACAAGAAAAGAAGGTCCGGAAGGAGAAGGATATTGAGTTTCTTTAGTTTACATTATGTGTGTGACAAAAGTGTCAAGAACAGACAAGAAGAAGCTATTCTTGGTGGGCTCACGGAATAGGAATGTAATGGCATAGCCATTACATTGAACCAAACAAGGTGTAAGTAACACAATCAAGATACTCAAGGCGTTTCCTCCTTAAAACTCCTTCCCTTCTATCTAAATTAGGTGGTGCATATCCTTGTTTTTAGTTAATAAAATTTCAAAGCAGAAACCAAAATTTATTTAATATTTTACCAGGAATACTGCGAGATCATTTTATGAACCTGAATCATAAAGTATATCTGACCTTCTGGTCAATAATATTTTACTAGGAATACTGTGACCTTTAAGCAACCTTAAAAGAGGCATAAAAGAAAATTATTATTTGTTGATGAAGAAATAACTATGGAGTAAGCAAGTGCATGAAGCAAAGATTTTATTAACATGTAATCCTAGCATTTGCTTTTACACTTAAGATAATAAAAACCACCAAAAATTTCCAAATCTAGATAGGTAAGGTAATAAAGGTTATATAACATGACAAACGAACTTTTCTGAGAGGAAATTTTTCAACTTGACTTCTTAATAGTGAAAGAGATTTGCATTAAGAAAAACAACTCCGCAACCCATGTTAGCATTTAAGCTAATTTACGTTAAAAAATCCAAGCTCAGGAATATTATTATTCATAAGCATAGGCAAACAAATTATAACATTTTGTTCTATAACCTTTATGAACTCCCACGTTTTGTAAGCATCCTTTTATTATCATGAAAACCAACCTAAAAGACAAGGAGTAACCTTTTTTGAACCCCTGTGATGCCTATGATTCCTTAACGACAATGCCATGATCAAATTATAACATAAACTAAAATATTAGACGTTTTTAGGGAAAAATAAATAAATACTATGATCTAAGCACAAAGATGAAAGGATCATCTTCCAAAAGAAAGAGAAACTGAGTTATGCCATTAAGTAGAACTTGTGAGATTTGGCTTTAATTCCCAAAAGACGCTTTCAATCTAAGTGCAAACCGCAACAAATAAAACCCAATAGACCTAATTGAAATTTTTTGTGAAATCAAAATTTCCCCTTAAAGAGGAAAAATTCTTCCACAGGAATTCAGAATCAAAACTGAATTTTGAAATATCAAAAGGTATTTCTCTAAATCCAGTGAAAAAAGAACAATCCAAAATCAACATTGAGAAACCAGAAAGAAAATAGAGGAAGAAAAGTAATGGGAAGTTGGAATGATTAGAAAGAGGTACCCTTGGACATTCTTGAGGGTTTGATTAAACCTGGAATCAAGGCTTTCTTTGTTATGTTGATCTTTTTAGCCATGGCTGTTACTGTTGTTCTTTCAAACCCCTCTTTTTCTTGCTCACTCCAAATGTTCAACACAGGTATATTGTTTTTGGGTTTAACTTAAGGAGAATCGTGAGGGTAAAGAGAAAGTTTAAATAAAACAGAAAAATTTCATACTCACACGACAATCTTTGAGATTTGTTGAAAAAAAAAATCTCAGATGGGAGTTTGAAGAGGATGTGAGATGGGTAGAAAAAGAAAGAAAAATAATTTTGTATTTACTGGAAGCTTTGAATAGCCATTAATTAGAGATGGCATTGAATTGCTATTCAGTGGTTTTGAGGAATCAGGCTGTAATGGCTATTCAATGGAATAGGTTTCTGACCAACCAAACCCCTGAAAATGCAGAAAAGTAAAATGGGATTGTAAGGCAATGCCATTGGAGAACAAATAAGCAAAAGCGGAGGAGGAACTTGGTGAGAGGCATGTAAGAGTGATGTCGGTTGGCTTTAAAGGAGCATAAGATGGGTTGAAGCGGAGAATACGTGTGGGAGATGGTGAATCAAGAAGCGGTGAACATAAGATGGGTTGAAACTTGATTGTGAGAGAGCACAAAGTTGCCAACGATAATAGGGTAAGATGTTTCCTCACAAAGGTCATGAGTTTCTTGATGGATATGAAACCCAGAAGAAGTAAGCGTCAATCATTGCTTCGCCACCGGTGATAGCTTGACTCGCAAAATGCATTCATAATAAGCCAAAGAACGCACCTCTATGAACCGTGGATGTGAAAACAAAAGGCAATTCTCATATAAATATACACCAAGTGTACCACAAAAAAAAGGCACTCGGTGACACAAATGAAGACAGTTCTCAATGCCAAGAAATGGTTTTGCAAGAAAAGACAAAGACAATTCGAGCAATTAGGAATGAACTTTACATGAAAGAGCATAGTCCACTAAGATTAGAAATGTATTTACTAGATAAATTGGATAATAATGTAGGTCTTGTAAATCATAAAGAATACTAGGAAAAATTAACTTTCATCAAGAGGGTTACAAAAGAATTCATAAATTAATAAAATAGGTTTTGGGGTTGTCTTTGCAACTTGAGCGATTACTAAGACCGTTATTTAGAGGTTTTAGGGTTAAGTTTAACAAGAGCTTTAACCTTTGTTTCATACAAGTCAATACATTGAAGGTTAGATTCTTAATTAAAAGAAAACATGAAGCTTTTAACCTAGATTTGTTTAACCTTCATGCTTGATGTCCCGAGATTTGAACATGGTATGATATATGATCTTCAAAGACCCTTTAAATACATGATAAACGGAAGAAACAATTGTATTCACACTCAGGTTTAAGTAACATAGATAAAATTATCCTTACACACTTCTAATCTTACCCACAACAAACTTAGAAAAATATTTTATTATCTTTAGTTTATGATCTGAGAACTAAACAAATCCCAAAGCTCACAAAAAAAAGTCAAAAACCATTTAGAAATTGCAAAAGTGAAAGTTACCGGTGGAAGCCGAGATCGTGAAGGTGGTGGGTTTCCGCTAATCACGAGGATTAGGTGATATGTCGACTCCATCGACTTTTACAACGTAATTACCTTTATTATCGCATTGATTTCAATCTAGGAACTCGGGCATATTGAAAACACAAAAGAACTAAAAAACCGAAAAGCGATTAAGATTCTATGGAGTAACACGTATGCAGATCCTTTTGGAGCAGATATTCAGGAAAAGGGGAGAGAGTAAACAACAAAAATCTAGCAAAATGAAAGATAAACCGACCGCAGAATCGAAATCGGTGGCACGGAGAAAAGGTAAGAAAAGCAAAGAAATGGATAGAAAGGGCAAAACGATGAGCTTGAATCGAGTCGCTAATGTGTCCATGGCGGATTGCTTATAGAAGGTAGGTTTGACAAGGGGAAATTATATCCAAGTAACTGTTTTGTCTTTGCTGATTTTTGTTCTGACTTCTGAGTATGAACATTTATAAGAATGGCAAGAAGAATTAGCATGTTCAAAGAACAGAAAAAACTTTAAGAATGGTAAGAAGATTGAACATAAAACTTTAACCTTTGTCTTTACTTTCCCTCAAGTTTCCTCTTCAATTAAATCAAAAACTTAACCCAAACTCCAATTTTGAAATTGAATGAAAAAAGTAAGAAGATTGAGCAGAAAATCGATTGAAATGGGAAAAGAAAAGTTGAAAGAGGTGAAAAGGAATCAAGAAAAAAAAAAAAAGAAAGCGTCTGTTACAATCCTTGGGGAGATGAAGATGAAGGGCTTGAAGAAGAAGAAATGCGGAGAGAAAAAAGGAGGCGAGCTATTTTGGTCTAAAAGGGTAAGCTATGAGGCGTTGAATGGGTATTCGGACCCCAATTCTTTGAATAGCTAAAGCGGTGAAATAAGGGAATAAGCATGTAATAGTTATTCAGTGGAATCACCTAAACGGTGAACCAAACGCATGATTGAATGGGCCCACAGAATAGGGGTGTAATGGCATAGCTATTACACCCAACCAAACATGGTGTAAATGGTTAGAATCCTAGCGAGCCTCCTTACATAGAGGGCAAACCTTGTCAACTATTAGTCTCCGACTGATTAAGTTATTGAAATGAGGCACATAATCTTCGAGTAACCCCCATGTGTATTTTAATTTTAGAAGGAAAATGTAAAGACCATAGTAGTTTGTAGAAGTTTTTGTAATTGTCTGTTATATTCGAGTTGCATTCAGTATGCTGAAATTTTTCTGTAATTAAGGCCCGATACCCACTCTTCACGAAATACTCCCCAATAGCATCGTGATGCCAAACTAGCATATCCTGTGCTCTAGAGATTACGAAGGGAATATTGAAGATGTGACTAGCTTGTTCTCGGTCAACAAGCCTACAGATCACCTCCTTATTCCAGGTATCCGATTTTACAACAATTAATTGATTCACTATAGTCTAACGAGGATTAATACTTAGAACTGATAATCTACTATTACCAAGGCCAGGCAGCCATGGATTATTCCAGATATTCACACTCTCACCACTTTCAATTCACCAAAGTAAACCATCCGCAATCAACTCCCGAGCATTACATATGCTCCTCTAGGTAAAAGAGGGGTAAAATCCAACTTTTGTTGACATAGTATCTATAAAAGGATAATAACAAGCTTTAAAACTTTCACTAAAAGACAATAGGGCTGGGATAGTAATCGCCAAACTTGCTTTGCTAATAAGGATTTATTGAACAAAAAGTCCCAAAATCCCAGCCTACTATCAGCTTTAGGGATACGTAGCGCACTCCAGTTACTCCAATGAATTCCCTTAGCTGATTTACTATTAGACCACGAAAATTTGTTCATAATGCCCTCTAACTTTTGACATAAGGTTTTCGGTAAAGCAAAACACTGCATAACATATACAAGAATTACTTGTAACATTGACCTAATGAACACTTCCTTGCCCCCATCGAAAGATATCGAAGAATCCAACCCTCAATTCTCCTTCTGAACTTGTCCACAAAGTTTCTCTTCTTTTTCCCAACCATCATTGGCAAACTCAAGTATTTCTCTGGATTTGTTGCCACCTGAACTCCCAAAATTTTGGTGACTAATTCCCTTTTATTAGGATCCACACTTGCTCCAAAATAAATAAGCGATTTATCAAAATTAACTTGTTGCCTCGAAACCAGTTCATATTCCATAATTATGTTATGAACTATATGAGCTCCATTATCTGAAACATCACAAAAAAGAATACAGTCTAATCTTTCTCTTCCAATCTTTCTCATCAAATTTTTACGTTTTGCTTCATTCAGCAGTGCAAAAAGACCTTCAGCGCAGATTAAGAAAATATAAGGACTGAGCGGGCCGTCTTTTCTCAACCCCCTTGATGGAGAAAAACGGTCACTAATATCCTCATTAATTCCCACCTTATAAGTAACCAAACAAACACACCACATGATGAGAACAATCCAATCTGGATGAAAACCCAACCTAGACATCATTCTAGCCAAAAAATCTCATTCAACACAATTATACACTTTACTCATATCGAGTTTAAGTGCGAAATACCCTCATTTACTCCTCTTCTTCATTTTTAGGGAGTGTAAGACCTCATAAGGAATTAAAACATTATCCGAAATGTGTCTCTCTGGAATATAAACTCCTTGAGCTTCATCAATACAGTATCCCAGCATTAAACTCATATGTTCCACCAAGACTTTCGCAATAATTTTGTAAAACACATTACATAAACTTATAGATCTAAACTGAGAAAGATTTTTCAGTTTCTCAACTTTTGGAATTAGAACTAAATGGGTTTTATTGATCTCGCCCATTTCAATCTCACCTTTTAAAATAGACAAGCAATATCTAGAAATCTCAACCCCGACAACATGATAATATCTAGAAACCCCATGGCTCATTTTACATCGCAAATTTTCAGTTGTATCCATAAGGACTGGACAGTAGTCTGATATAGAATGACTCAAATGCTCAACTATATAGCTTGGAAAAATATTCATCTAGCCTAAACTCGCAACTCCCCTGTCAACTCTTTCCCTTATATTAGTGGACAAAAATCTTCCTCTCTCCCATGTGAACCATCTACCAATTAACCCGAAGTCATGAAGTCTGCAATCCTCCAAAACATTTTAAACTCAGCCATATGTCGTTTTGATCTAAGTCATCCCCTCTTTTTTTCAAAAGAGTTTGTAATCTCGTTGAAATCACCAATTACAAGCCAATGAACCAATTGGTCATGACCCAGTTGACTAAGCAGCTCCTAAGACCTCTGTCTATAACGCTCATCAGGATTTCCATAAAAGCCCGTAAATCTCCAAATTTCGCCATTTCATTATCATGAATATCAACATCAACGTGATAATGAGAATAGCTTCTAAAGAAAACTAAATAATTACATTTCCAGCCAAGGGATAAACCTCCTTTTGATCCTATCGCTCTAATATCAATACCATTTGCAAAGCCACATTTCAATCAAATCATTTCCATATTTTTAGAGTTTAACTTTGTTTCCATAAAAAATAAAATTTGGGGATTAATGGCCCTTAATTTATTTCTGAGCTTGTTGTAGTCTGTGACCTCCCCAAACCACGAACATTCTAGCTAAGGAGTTTCATTGCATCCGGCTGCTCCGCCCTACAGAGCTAACCGATATATCATGAATTCCTCCCTTAGAGTCATTACCCGAACGGTTAACTGAAGCACCCACCGCTCGCTGACGTTTCTTACTTTCCATAATATGAAGCGGGTCATTTTCTTCATCCGATTGCAATTCCATAGGCCCATTTCCACATTGGGCCCTATATAACTCCCTACTATCCATATTTCGCCACTTGTCAAATCCTTTGTTTAGCGTTATTTGTCTAGATCCTAGAAGAATAAAATTAGGATTTGGATAAGATTTATCCATTTCACCCCCACGATTACGCCCAGTATTCTCCCCTAAATTTTAGCCCCGAAATCCACTTTCCTTATCCAACATACAGCATTTCGATCCATCTGCTTCCCGAAGCCACTTGCTAATAGTTGCATTCTGTCGCCGCTCCGCCGCACGCAAGGAGATATCCCATACATACACTATTTTTGAAGGCTCGATTTTGGTTCGAAAAGGACAGAAACTCTCTTCATGGTCGAGCTTGCCACAAATAAAGCAGAACAAATTAAGTTTCCCGTACTGAAATCGAGCGTAGACAATCTGATCCTTGCCGATCAAAACCTCCTTCTTCCTTTTCAACGGAATTGTCACATCCAAGCGAACCCGAATACGCATAAATTTTTAAAACCCATCGACAAAAATGATGTATCATAGTCAAGAAACTGACCTAGAAAATCCCCAAATTGTTTGGCCATAGATTCCGTCATCAAACTCGGAGGGAGATCATGTATTTGAACCCAAAATTTTGATAGATATAACGGAATTAACAACAGATTTTCCCCCGGCTGAATCCTATGGAGCATTAATAAATGATTGTTAAAAAACCATGGTGTTCCCACAAGTACTCTTTGAACGTCAACCTCATGAAAAAATTGAAAAAAGAAACGTTTCTCCTCTAAGTCTGAAATACATATTCCCGCAATAAGATGCCAAAGATCAGCCATAATATTTCGTAAAGAGGGAAAACGAACAACACTATTTGTCAAACAGCGTCCCACCAGACTAAGATGATAATTTTGATCAACCAGCACAGCTTCCTCCTGAAACACATCCTCTTCCTCATCAATCAAATTCAGGTTAGCCAATTCTTCCTCCATCACGCATAAAGACTGCAGTCCAGAACCAAAACCAAAAAAAAAAATTAAGAAAAAACCATGTCAATAGACAGACAAACCCTCGTGTCGATAGACAGACAAGGAAGTACTTTTCTTTATAAATCTATCTTTCTTAAATTTAAATTTTAAATTTAAATTTTAATATAATTTAATTTTTATATTTTTGAAATGTTATTAATTATCTCAAATAGTTAATTTTTTTTATTCAATTAAAATATTACGTGATATATATAAATTGAAAGCGGATTTAAATTTAAAAAGTAGAGGGATTAAATTTTTAAAAATAAAAGTAGAACTAAATTGCAAATCTATGAAGTGTAGAGACTTAGAGTCATGATATTTGAATTGAGCCAAACCGACTGATTAAACCAAAAATCGACCGACATATCTAAAGAGAGGTATCAGATCAGTTGACCTGCAAACTGGTACGAACCGATTAAACAATGTTAAAAAAAATATCAATTGAACTGATTTTTTATGTTTTTTATTTTTAATGATTTATTTAATTGAACCGTACGAACTAGTGACCGACCAATTCGACTACCGGTCTAGTTATGAAAATCTTGCTTAAAGTTATTTTAATCTTCATATATTTAATCAATAATTTAACATAAATAAATTAATCAACACGATGCGAATAGTAGGTGGAGCTTACTAATTTCAATATAAAGTAACTTCCATATCCGTCATAGGCATATCCAAATCTATATCCACATATTTTAAGTATCTTTTATATATTTTATATATTCGTATCGTATTATACTTGATATAAATTCGAATACCAACTTGTAACTTATATAAGAACGTAAAAATCAATATGACCAATACCAATACTAATACGATACCAATTGCATTGATTCTATGCCTTTTCCATTGAAGAAAACAAAAATACAAGTAATAAAATCAAAATCAAAATTTTCTTTTAAGCAAGGGATTTAAAAAAAAAATAACACTAGAATGAAAGTAAATACTAAAGAAGAAAATGTCACGACATAATCTAAATTAAGAAGTTATGAGTTCTTTTATTTTATCTGGAAAACATTGCAAGGATTAGTTGTCTTGTATAGGAGTTCTTGGGCTGAAAAACTTGGCTATAACTCTTGAATCCAATATATTTAAAGCTGCCTTACTTTTGATGCAAATAGGTGTCTTGTATTGGCTCAAAGAAGCTCCATTGGACACAAAGTAATCCAGTAATGCCTCAAAAGCTCCTTGTTTAACAACCCTAATCTCCAAAGCTGCAATTATGTTTTCTTTCCTATACATTCTATATGTAAAATGCAATGAATCTTCCATTTTAGAGCAACATTGTTCCATTACCTTTGGGTCAAGTTCTTTGCCGTTCTTATTGTTGTTGTTGCCTTCTTTTGGTTTAATCTCCCAGAATATGACATAGTGACCTGGTGTTGAAGATGTATCAGCGTAGCTAGTGTATTCTGTTAAGATGAGTCCGAGCGGATTGAGAAGTGCCTTTGCTTCTGCCACTGCCTTTAAGATGTCTGATTCACTTGTTCTTTCCATATCGACGCCTAGAGCAACGTTTTGCCTCCCAACAAATTGGAACTGAGGTGTATTGTTGTGGAAACTGGTCACCTTAATAATGTCTCCGACTCTATATCGATATAATCCTGAAAAGTTTCGATCATTATATTATGTGTTAGGCCATGGCATTTGAATGAATTCGGCTTGTAATTTAAGAGTTTTGAGGATAATGTTACCTGTAGGAGATGTGACAAGAATTTCATAACATTGACCTGGCTTCACATTTACAAGATCAACAGTTTCGGTATCTTTATGGCTAGACGTGCCATGTAACTGAACCTGGTTTTGAGAATCTGTAACACAGTCTTCTTTGATCGGAAGGAACTCATAGTAAACCGTATTGGGGAGGATTGTGTAAGAGACATCTGAAGGTTTAGATAGAGGTTCTAAGTTGATCGCGATGGCACCTTCCGAGCAAGCATAAAAACCTGACACTAATGGTAGCCCACCACAATAGAACTCAAGTTCTGCAGTAAATTGTAGCATGGCACCTGTACATACGGTACCAATGTACTTTGTTTTAGGCCATAGCTTTCTCACTATTCCTTCCCATGATTTACAACTACATATGTCTTCTAGCAAGTCAGCCAATTTGGGATTAGGCTTCAAGATCAATGATGCTGCTTTTCTGCATCCCGGGTCGGTGATCCAATCACTTATTTTACCTGTTTTTATATTAGAGCATAGCTCTCGCCAGTTATTTTCTATAAACTTGATACCTCTTAAAACCGTAGCTGCGAAGATTGAGCCAATCACCACGACCTCATCACGTTGTATTAAACCAAAAAGTAACTGACAGTACGTGCTTTGTTTGGTGTCCGGGCAAAAGATAGTCTCATAAGGGCTAGTGTAAAGCTTGGGCAAAATGGCTTGAAAGCTACTCTCCTTGAATGCTCTCGTTGTGACTGCACTTGCCTTGAGGCCAGAAGGCGTTTCAACGTCTGGTTTGGCAAACAAAAGTTCCATTCTTTTACCAATTTGGCTTAGGTCACCAAAGTGCCTGTAAATGGATAAACCGAAGTGGTTAGTTTTAGGACTCTGCTGTTGTAAAAGCTCTTCAGAGCTGTTCCTATGCCAATAACCAAAAGGAGGGGGGGCTTTCAGCACCAATGTCTCAGGAAGATCTAACAGGATGGAAACCAAAAACGATTGATGCTACATAATTCATTTGGGGTTAAATCACTCTATGCCTGAACTTGAGAACTTTTCCCACATCAACTTTTTTTATATAATATACCATATATAGACACTACATAGGCTCCTGTTTTCATTTTCTTTTGAAGATGAGACAAACTCACCAATATTTCAAGCCACCAACATAACATATATAGGATACCTATATTATTCAAACTCAGGGGTGAGTTGGATATAGACTTGATAATCACCCACACACTTGTCTAGACTTGAAGGTTGATCCGAAAAATGAGAGTACTTAAATAAAAATATAGATTTAAAAATGGGTTTTAACAAAAATAAGGTCAGTTTTCTAAATAGATCAGGCATTGGGTAAATTTTTTTGCCCTGACTTGACCCTAATTTGCTTAATTTTTTTTGCTGTCATTTTATTATTATATTGTTATTATTTTTATTTTGTATAATTGTTGTTTTATTGTTAATTTTATTATTACTTTAAAAGTATATATTTTAGTCTTTATTTAAGTATTAAAACTATTTTTTATTGTATTTTTAATTTATTAGAAAATATTTATTTTAATGTTTAACATTTTTATCTAAATCTAAGTTTAGATAAAATTATAGTCTCATGACTAGGTTTGCACGTAAAAAATGACTCTAAAAATTTTATCACGTCCCGACTGAACTCATGATGTCGGCTAATTGAAAACGAGTAACTTCTTAAAAGATCATGTCTCTAATCTCATTCATCAAGAAGTAATCAATGAACTTTACAAGCACCCGAAATAACTTAGCTAAGTATGTTTCAATCTACTAATCTATCACTTTCAGTGCATAAATCATACTTACTTGATCATCAAAGACAGGTGCAAGTTACCCAATGCCGCCGTTACGTTTGCACTCTCAGCCGTGATAGGTATCAGCTTTGGCTGCCCACCCGAAGTCCCGGAGCTGCATTTAATCAAACACATGATAGAAAAAAAAAAAAAAAAAGGTAAAACACAATGGAAAAACAGAGACGGAAATCACAGAAAATCCATACCTTAATGAGAACCCAATGAGGGGTTCAACTAAAAGTATATCAGATGATGCCTTCCCATTAGCAATACGATCAATGTAAGGCTTGATATGGTCGTAAGTAACAATGGGTACATTTTTTTTGAAGAGTTGCTTGTCGGTTTGGCCATGGAGGAATCCCTGTAAATACTCAGTTTCAGCATTTTTACTCAGTATTTCACCCAATAACTGCTCTTGGATTTGTCCAGCATTTGTTGTTATTTCCTCCAACATCTTCAACACACTTTCATAATCATTTGTTGCCATCAAAACTGCTATTCTGGTCTGTAAACGATAAGATCCTGGAAAGCTCTCAACTGTTTCCTCTTTTTTTCTTTGACAGAGTTTTGGGAAGCTAAATATAGAGGGACTGCCTTATCCAGAATTTATGTTATTACTATTTTTGTACAATCTTGACACAGCTGATATATTGTCATATTTTTTATAAAAAAAAAGGTAAACTATCAAAATAGTCACTTTTATTTATCTCGGGTTACATTTTAGTCACTTATGTTTGAAAACATTATGTTTTAGTCACTTACGCTATCGTGTTGTAACATTTTAGCCACTAAGCGTTAATTGCCATTAACAGTATAACGGTAAACTGATGTGGCACGTTAAATCATCATTTCAAATATAAATTTTAAGTTAAATTTTAGCTCCAAATGAAAAAAAAGGGACCAAATGTATAATTTAACCTAATTTTTTTGTTTGAAATGATGATTTAGCGTGTCACGTCAGTTTATCGTTACACCGTTAACGATAATTAATGGCTTAGTGACTAAAATGTTACAACACGTTAATGTAAGTGACGAAAATGTAATATTTCAAACATAAGTGACTAGAATGTAAGTTGAGGTAAACAAAAGTGACTATTTTGGTAGTTTACCCAAAATAAAATAATAATAATAGTAAGGTTAAATTTGCTATGTGCCCCTGTACTTTGTGAAAGTTGTTGATTTAATCTTTGTACTTTTCGAATTTTAAAATTTTAATCTTGACCCAAATAGTAGTAATTAAATCCGTTTAGTTAAATTTAATCACTTATCCTACACTAGAGTTGTCCATGGGTCGGGCCGCCTAAAAATGGGAGGGTTTGAGCAAAAATATAGGCTCGGAAAATGGGCTTTAGTAAAAAACAAGGCTCGTTTAGAAAACGGGTCGAGTCTTGGGTGAGTTATTTTAGCTCAAGCCCAACCCGATCCACATTAAAAAAATTTTGTTATTTTTGCTAATGTTTTCCCACTTTTTGCCACTGTTTTGTTATCATTTTACTATTATGTTGCTATTATTTTGTTTGTTAATGTTTGGATATTGATAACATTTATTTTATTGTTAATTTTGCTACTATTTTATAGGCATTTGATTGTTAAGTTACTCTTATCTTAGTATTATTTAAGTATAAAGATTATTTTTAATTTATTTTCAATTAGTTGGGAAACATTTTATTTTAATATTTTTAGTGTATTTGGTGTATTATATATTTAAAATATATATATAAAAATAAAATTAAAAAAGAACTAATACTAGTTGAGCTCGGGCCTAAAATTTTGTTAAAGCCCGACCCATGGACAACTTTATCTTGCATTATGCGTACAATTGTAAGTTTGGTTCTTATTCTTCAATTACATTATTCTAAGTCCCTATCCTTTTCAAAATTTAAAATTTCAATTTTGACGTAAATGATAGTGGTTATTAATCCATTAATTGGACTTTTAATGAGTAATATATAGAAATAAGATTTATTAGTAAAAAAATCCCTCTTTGAAAAAAAAAATCAATTAAGCTCTCATCAAATTCAGCACTCAATTTAGCCCTTAAAAAGATAAAAAATTAATCAATCAAACCACTTCGTCAACGTTGACTAAGTTTAGTTGTTAAGTTTTACTGACGGTTGACAGACCAATCGAACAATGACATGTTGCGGTTACGATACCACATCAGCAAATATATTTTAAAAATAAAAATCCTAAAAGTAAATATATTTTTAAAAATAACTAATTAGAAATCACATATTGAACCCGAAAAATGGTTGTCCAGTTTCATCCTAATTGTAATTTTTTTAATAAATATTTTAAAAATTATAGAAAACTTATTAAAAATTATTTTTAAAATGTATATTTATTTATTAAACAATAATTTGAGTCAAAAGCAATTCAATTTTAAAATAACTTTTTAGGATTTTTTTTTTTTTACTTTTAAAAAATAGTTGTTGATGTGGCATTTAATGTACAAGTGGTCGCCATGTGTCACCATTAGATTGGTTGTCAACCACATCAGCAAAATTAACGATTAAACTTGATCAATGTTGACGGAGGAGCTTGAAAGATTAATTTTCATTTTTAAGGGCTCTATTGGGTGCTAAATTTTGTTAAGAGCTTAATTTATTTTTTTTACTAATAAACCTATAATAAGCTAGCATGATATTACACGAAAATAATATATTTAATGTACCATATTTTAGAAATAGCAAAACTTAATAAATTTATCAGTTATACTTTAGTGATGCTTGAATAAAAACTAAAAGTGACCAAGTTAAAGGACAATAATGAAATTCACAATTTTTACAAAGTATAGGGACTAATGACAAAATTTAACCTAATAAAAATCCCCAAAATAATAATAATAAAGCGTATGGCATCCTCCTAAAGTTATTCACAAAATAAATTATTAAAATATAAATTTATATATTTATAACACATTAATTACATGAAAATAAAAATAAAAACATAACATACAATATTTTCTTATTTTCTTCTTTCCATTATTATCATAAGGAAAATTATAAAAATAGTCATTTTTATTTGTTTCAGATTATATTTTAGTTTTTTATGTTTGAAATGTTATGTTTTAGTCTCTTACGTTATCGTTTTGTTACAAAGTGGTCAGTCTACTATTTCATCCCTAACGACGGTCCTATGTAGCAGTCCAAATAGATTTTAAATGTCAACTTGGATATCCTACATTACAATTCAAATTAAATTTATTTAATTAAAAAAACCTATTTCCATCCCAACAACTGGACATCCAAGTTGGCATTTAAAACCAGGACTGTTGTTAGGAAGGTAACAAAGTTTAACGATAGACTGATCACTTCGTAACAAAACGATAACGTAAGTGATTAAAATGTGATATTTCAAACATAAGTGACTAAAATATAACATGAGTCAAACAAAAGTGACTATTTTTGTAAGTGAACTTTCTCAACTTCCCACAACTTTACGTAATTTATTTTATATTTATAACTGTAATTTACAGGATATTAAATTAAATATTATGATTAAAAGTTAAAATATTGTTATTATTTTATTGTTTTCAGGCATGGTTTTGATTTTAGGATTATTGTTGAAATATTAGTGATTTGTTTTTAATTTTTATATATTTATTGAGTCTTAACTTGATTGGCATAAGTATTGTTGTCAATGTAAGAAAACATGAGTTTGAGTACGCTAAAGTCCATTATTCTCCTATTTAAGAGTAGGGAGAAGTTATTAAAAGTGCTCATGGGTTGAGCCTAAGTATAATATTAACATACTTTATACTTACTCAAGCCTAGCCTTACCCGAAATATAAGTCTAAAATTTTACTTAAACTCGCCTATATTTACAAAAGACTAACCCAATCTCATTTTAGACCCACTCATGTTATTTTTTTAATTTTTAAAATATTTATATTATTTTATTTTATTTATTGAAAGTTTTTATATAGCCATCTTAACATTATTTTAATGTTTATATTAGAGTAGTATTATATATTTAGTATAGGTTTATTTTTAATATGTTCTAAATTATATAATATATAAAAATAACATAATATAAAGTATTATAAATTTAAAATGGGCCGAGTCAAGCTCGGATTTTGAATGTTCAAGCTTGAGTCCGACCCTAATTTTTTTGCCCAACTCTCTCAAATTTTGTGCAGGCCTTCAGGCCTAGGTGAGTAACCTGACTCATGAATAGGTCTACGGACTATTAGTAATTTTAAAGATTATGTCAAAAATAACATATAATCAAATTGTTAAAAAAATCGTTAAATTATTTAAATTATTATTCATTCTTAAATATTTAAATAAATTCGAGTTTTGTATATTTACCATTTTGTTTTAAAAAATTATATCGCTTATAATAAAAAAATATTTTACAAATATGTTTTCAAATAAAACACCGACCATGCATGTGTTTTGAAGCAAATCTCGAGAAATCCTCACTTTTCATCTTCTTTTGACTTCCTGTGGCTTGTTGTTGTATACGTGAAATCTTTCACACCACTGAAAATTATGAGATCATCTACGCCAATGTTATTTAGCTTAACTCGGAAAATAAGTTTAAAATTTTGTATAAGTTTAACTTAAATAAAATATTAAAATTTAAGCTCGATTTAATTTATTTATATTAAATTTGTTTGTACAAATTTTAAAATATATATATAATATACTAAAATATTAAAATAAATATTTTTAATAATTTTAAAAATAAATTTAAGAAAATTTTTATATTTAAATAACATTGAAATAAGTGCAACTTAGCAAGTAAATGCCTCTAAAATAGTAACAAAATTAATATAAAATAAGAGTTATAAAATCTCCAAACAATAATAACAAAATAGTAGCAATATAATAGTGAAATAATAGCAAAACAGTGAGAAAACAATAGTAAAATAGTGGGAAAAAAACTTTTTTTTGGCAATTTTGGGTTGGGTCGGACCCAGATAATAAAATCTTACTCAAGACCCGTCTTCTAAACGGACCTTATTTTTTGTTCAAACCCTCTCACTTTTCGAGCGGCCGGTCCGCTCATGAACAAGTCTATTCACACATTCCATTTACTGAAAATTACATATATATATATATATATATAATTTAATAGATTTTTGTATTATTAGAATTTAAATCCTCCATCTTATTGAGTACGTATTGAAATTTGCTACTATATTTTATTTTAATTGATATTTACCATTATACTTTAAGAATATGAATAGATTTATCATTCAACTTTTATGTATTGAACATTAATATTAAATTTAATTTTATTAAAATTTACCATCAATTTTGATTTTTAAATTAAAATTTACCGTTTGATACTAACTTTGATGATTTTTAAAACAAAATATCACATTTTATCTATTAATTAATGAGAAAATATTTAATATATTGTTAGTGAAGTTTTAAACTCCACAAGTAGAATCGAGGGTTGACATATTTAAAAATAAATATTTAAAAGAAAAAGATATGATGTTGCTTGTGAAATAAAAAAAATACAATATCAATGTATCAAATACAAATATTTAATTAATTTATTATTAATTATTAAAATAAACTATTAAAATTCAAAATCGTATTATATTTAAAATTATAAAACATAATTTTCAAATTCACAAATATCCCTAATTAATTCAAGTTTATCAATGAATTACATGTTTTGTATTACACAATTTACTCCATTTTTGACATCAAAGTTATTTCCCAATGGAACCTCCATGAATTGTGATGCAGAGTTTCATATTTCAACGTGATTATTTTAGACAAGGAAAAAATAGGTCATGTGGCTAGCAAATGAAAGAAAATAACTAAAATCAATGATTAATTAAAATCTAATTATATTTGTTGGACTATTTTATGGGTTAGGGTTAGGCTAATCGCTTAAACTCGAATGTTTTCTTAAAATTAGAAAAAAGTTTAGATAAAATTATTAAGTTCGAAAGATATTTAAGAAAAAAATTAAGTTCATTTAAGATATGGATCAAGTTCAGGCTTGAATATTCAAGACTCAAATAAATTGAGCTTGGCCTGTTTTTTAAGTTTGTAATATCTTATATTATATAATTTATAACACATAAAAATGTTAAAATCACTGTATATAAAATTTAAAATAAAATTATTAAATATTGAATTAATGTAATTACATTTTCTAATTTTTTTAAAACAATGAGTTTAAAATGAAATTGAGTTAGCTATTTACAAATATAAGTAAATTTCGACAAAACTTTAAATCATATTTCGAACTAAATTAAATTAAACATGTCGTAACCATTTTTTTGGTGAAACAGTAAACGACACGGTCGACTCGATTTTTTGAAAAAGAAAAGGAAGGGAGTCGCCACCGATCTTTATTTGGTGTGATCGGATCACCTTTGTTTTAATAAAACATTTAATTTACTAAAACAATGCTTTTTGGTCCACGAACTTTGAGAAAACGGGTTCGGAAGTCGATTACGTGCGAGGAAGGATTAGCACCCTCGACACGCCCGAAATCGGTACCAAACTGATTGATTGATGTCCTATTTGTTGAAAACTTTGAAAGGGTTCGAAAATACAATGCTTTTTATTTTCAAAATTTGAAGGTATTGGAAGGGACGTTAAGACTCTCTTATTTTCGAAGAGATAAAGCATCATGTCCAGTAAGTTAGGGCGCAATACTTTAGACTCTCGAAACTAAGCTCGTCTTTTAAAACTTGATTTTCATTTTTGAAGAGGATCTTCCGTTATTCGTCAAATGAGAAACCGGAACCCAGTAAGTTAGGGCTCGATTTCTCAAGGTTTCAAATATGGAAAATTGCCTCTATTTTTAGGAAAAAGAAGCTTATCTCGAAGTATCTAGATGTCGAGTCCGAGAAGTTAGTCTTGCGACATTTCGAGTTTCGAGAACATGTATCTTACTCAAAACTTCGTATTGCGATTTTAAAAGGGTATCCCGTTGTTTAGTTTAAACGAGAAAATCCGAACCCGATGAAGTTACGGCTCGATTTTCTTGAATCACTAATACGGGATGTTGGTCGTTATGAAAACTGAGACATCGAGGAAGATTAGTTTGACAAGCGATAAGGATATTGACAATAATGACAGTAAAGGAAAAATAATAATAGGTAAAAAATAATATAGTGATGTCAATGAAAATAACGGTAATAACAATGGTAATAATATAAAATAATAGTAAACAAAAATATAAATAATAGTAATAATAATAACATTCAAATAATAATAATAACAAAACGATGATGATAATAAAATGTTACTTATTAAACAAAATAATAGTAATATATATATTATAAAGAAAATGTAATGATAGTAATAATATAAAGAATGGTGATAATAACATATTCAATAAAGATAGTAATAATAATAACAATAATAATATAATAATAGTAACAATTGGTAAACAAAAGCGATAAAAAAAAATATATATATATCGAGTAATAAATAATAATAATAAGGTAGTGAAATAGTAATAATAGTAGGACTAACAATAATACAAAAATGATAACAATAACAATAATAATAAAAAATAATAATAATAATAATAATAATAATAATAATAATAATAATAATAATAATATAACAATGAATAATAATAATAAATAGTCAATATTAAATAATAGTAGAAATAGTAGAAATTGCGAAATAATTTGGAAAATGGGTCAAATTGAAACTAAAACTGAAATAAAAAGGTCAAATTAGACATTATAAGCAATAATGGGACTAAAAAGAAGCAGCATAAAATCTTTGGGACGAGGGCGTAATTTTTCAAATAGTAAAACGCAATGCGTTTTAAAAAGGACCGAATTACAATTTCAGTAAAATTTACGGGTAAAATTGCAATATTTGAAAACTTAATTTTAAAATCTAAAAATGCGGAAGGCCGATTGTGCAATTTCCCTTTTCTTAAAAACACGCGGATCCTTCTTTGGAGCGAATTCGGGTTCGGTCGAGACCGGGTGAAGCAGCGTCGTTTTGGTGCGAGAGGTCGCCCAAAACGACGTCGTTTTGGAGGCCTATTTAAGGCACAAACCCTTCCAAAAAATTCATTTTTACCTGCTTCTCTAAAAAAAAACTGGTTCCCTCCCTTTTTTTCTCTGCAGGGGTCGGCTCTCCGGAGGGATTCCGGCCAATCGCCGTCGCGTCGGCGCCGCCACCGGCCACCGTACACGGTGGTCGAAATTTCGCAATAGGTAATTTTTTCCCTTTTTTTGTATATATTTTAATGATATATATATGTATGTCTACTGAAAAGAAAGAGAGAAAAAAAAAAAAGAAAAACTTTCGAAAATAAAAGAAAAATCACCTTTAGCCTCTGTTTCTTTTGATTTTAATGGATCTTTTGTGTTTTCCTACTTCCTGTGTTTGGATCTGTTATTTTTGTGTTTGAAATTTCTTTTTTTTGTATTGATTCCAAAAAAAGTCCTTTACAAATGAAGTTAGATCGGTTTTTATATCCGATCTTTTCCTATCCACTTGACCTAATGTCCTTTCGTTTTAATGGCTTTGCAGGCGCTTGGGCGGTGGCGAGTGAGTCTTCAGACGCCGTCGACCGAGTGGCGAGCAAGTGGGGCAAGTGGTGGCAGATGAGGTCGAGGCTAGGTTTAGGGAAAATTAGGTTTTTCGATTTTGTTTTGGGCTAGGGTTGGTTTTGGGTTTAGGGTTAATTGGATTTGTAAGTTGGGCTAGGGTTTAGGTTTATAACGGGCCCGGACGAAATTGGGCTTGTACAGCTGCCCCTCTTTGCTCATTGTCGTGCAACGGGAATAGAGCAAAGACTTAAAGAAGGCCAATTTTGTCTGGTCTCGCCGAGTCTTGACTTCTTTGGTGCCATTCTTCTTCAGGTAGCCTTGTTTTAGTCCACCATACCTTGTTGCTTTGATCCACTCCACTGCTACTTCGACGAGATGGGATCTGTGGCTCCAATTTGCTCTTGCTACAACTTGTGACTTGTTTATTTTAGATTGCTCCACTGCATCTCTAGAGATATGAGGTCTTTGGTCTTCAGCCTATTCCACTGCTAGTTAAGGCAATAGGATTAAAGCTTTAACCATGCTCCCTACTGGTTAGGGAGCCAAGATTCGCCTTCGATCTTGCCTCACTACTGGTTAGGGCGACAAGATCTACAATTTTTGACCCATTCCACTGCTGGTCAGTGGCAATAGGACGGTGGCCTAAATCATGTTCCCTCATGGTTGGGAGCCAAAATTGCCTTCGATCTTGCCCCACTCTTGGTTAGGGCAACAAGATCTACAATTTTTGACATATTCCACCGCTGGTGGGTGGCAATAGGATAATGGTGGCCTAAATCATGTTCCCTACTTGGTTGGGAGCCATGATTCGCCTTCAATCTTGCCCCACTCTTGGTTAGGGCAACAAGATCTACAATTTTTGACCTATTCCTTCTTTGGTCGGTGGCAATAGGATGGTGGCCTAAATCATGTTCCCTATTGGCTGAGGAGCCAAGATTCGCCTTCGATCTTGCCCCACTACTGGTTAGGGCGACAAGATCTACAAATTTTTTTTTGACCTATTCCACTGCTGGTCAGTGACATAGGACGGTCTTCAACCTGTTCCACTGCTGGTCAGTGGCAATAGGACGATCTTCAACCTATTCCACCGCTGGTCGATGGCAATAGGACCACCCATTCCACCGCTGGTCGATGGTAATAGGATAATATTCAACTTATCTCACTGCTGGTCAGTGGTAATAAGACGATCTTACGTCTATTCCACTATTGGTCAGTGGTAATAGGGTAATCTTCAATAGTGTTGCTACACCGTCCTCTAGGGACATATCCTGTAGACTCGATTTTATATATTTGTGTTTATGCCAAAGGATGCGGATGCTATGATCGGAATGACTCAAATGCTCCTGACTACGTGTGATATGGATGACACTTACATGAATGCAGAATGTCATGAGAATGATGATTTTTCATTAAGATGCAATGATTGTAATAAATCGAATGCTCCTAACTAAATGATATTATAGAGGACATTTGCATGAATGCAGGATGTCGTGAGAA
Source organism: Gossypium rotundifolium (assembly GCA_025506655.1). Classification (NCBI taxonomy): domain Eukaryota; kingdom Viridiplantae; phylum Streptophyta; class Magnoliopsida; order Malvales; family Malvaceae; genus Gossypium; species Gossypium rotundifolium. Next base: position 195,462,060 of record CP106729.1, on the reverse strand, counting down.
TGATCTCTTTTTAAAAGCTTAAGGCTGTAATTGCTCGCTCGCTTGTCAAGGTCACGACACGGACGCAATATCTCGACTGATATCTATGACAGCGAATCTGAAGAAATAATCATGATTTTAGACTCCTCTTCCTCGAACGTTTCCAACCCTAAGTGTGGAGGTTCCTAAACAATGATCTTGTTTTAGGTTCCTCTGTTTGTTTAGAAGCCTCAGAGTAATAGGCGGGACTCCTTTTATGGAAGCATTATGGGTCCATGGGTCGTTATTTCAATTGCAAACAACTTAAAGATTTAAAGTAACAATGGAATTTATGAAGAATGGAATTGGATTAAATCAACAAAAGTAAACATTATTGGAGTAAAAAAATGGGTAAAAGAAAAAGTAGGTGCCCAGGATATTGCGACTGAGCTTCACCAAGAATCCTTAGAAGATCATTTTGAGTGAATAGATGTTGGGAGATCTGCATGCTTTGTAGATGTTCGAGGTGTAACATTCCTCCTTTTGCTAACTCGGGGAACAAAATTGTCACATACCTCCTCTTTCGTGCAAATTTGAGCCGCCCTTATCGGGTTTTCGACTCAAAGCCCCCTTTACGGGTTTTCACTTTGGCCTCTCTGATTTTTTTTTTTAGGTCTTAAAGCGCCCTTTACGGGTTTTCACTTTAGCCTTTCCCTTCTTCAAGCATAATACTTCTTAAGCGAATCAATTTATGGGATTGGATAGATTTTTCCCATCCATCTCGGCCAAAATTAGAGCCCTCCGAGAAAGCCTTTTTCACCACATAAGGTCTTTCCCAATTTGGCATCCATTTCCTCTGAAATCCTTTTGTATGGGAGGATCTTTTTCAAAACTAAGTCTCCTCGTGGAATTCTCTTGACGCACTTTTTTGTTGTATGCTCGCATCATTCGCTTTTGGTACATCGACCATGACGGATAGCTTTCGACCTCTTTTCTTGATCGATTCAATTGATCACATCGAGCTTGGATCCATTACGCTTCATCCAATTTCAATTCGGACAATACTCGAAGGGACGGAATTTCAATTTCGATGGGTAAAACTGCCTCCATTTCGTAAACCAATGAGAAAGGAATTGCCCCGGTGGAGGTTTTAACCGACGTTCGATAGGCAAAAAGGGCAAATGGTAGCTTCTCGTGCCAATCTCTGTAAGTCTCAGTCATCTTCCCTACTATCCTCTTGATGTTCTTATTAGCTGCTTCTACCGCACCGTTCATCTTTGGGTGATATGGTGACGAATTGTGATGTCGATCTTGAATTGCCTCTGGACTTGCGATCATCTGTTGTTGTTCGGGTTTAACGATTATCAGATATGATCCTCTCAGGCATTCCATATCGACATATGATTTCCTTTTTTAGGAACTTGCCGACTGCTGATTTTGTCACATTAGCATATGAAGTGGCCTCTACCTATTTAGTGAAGTAATCAATTACTACGAAGATGAACCGATGTCCATTGGAAGCTTTTGGAGAGATTGGTCCAATAACGTCCATGCCCCACATAGAAAAGGGCCATGGGGAGGTCATAACATGTAAAGGTGAGGGTGGTACATGAATCTTGTCCCCATAAATTTGGCACTTATGACATTTCTTAGCATAATCAACGCAATCTCTTTCTATGGTAGACCAATAATACCCGAATCTCATGATTTGTCGGCCATTGCGAACCCATTGGCATGTGTTCCATGACACCCTCATGGACTTCTTCTAGGATCTGCTTAGCCTCGGCGCTATCCACACATCTCAATAGCACTTGATCCTTTCTCCTTTTGTATAGGATCTCTCCGCTCAAGACATAGTCACAAGCTAGTCTTCTCAACGTCTTTTTGTCATTTTCGGTTTGCTTGGCGGGTATTTATGATCTTTCACGTATTGTAGTATATCGTGATACCACGGGTGATCATTTCGCTCCTCTTCTTCCACGCTGTAGCAATGGGCTGAGGTCTCATAAATGCTCATTTGTATAGGCCTCATATCCTCCTTGTTGTTTGCTCGTACCATAGAAGCCAATGTGGCTAGAGCATCAGTCATCTGATTTTCGTCCCTTGGTAGATAAGCGAAAGTGATGTCATCGAACTCTTTGATCGTTCTTGGACCAATCTTTTGTATTCGACCAATTTGGGATCTCTCGTCTCCCATTCTCCTTTAAGTTGATAAATCACTGTCTGAGTCTCCGTAAACTTCCGGCGCCTTAATTTTATGTTCTATAGCGACACGGATACCCATGATGCAAGCTTCATACTACGCCATATTGTTTGTACAATCAAAATCCAATTTACAAGTGAATGGGTAATGATCTCCATTTAGGGACACAGCGCCCAATTTCATTGCCCATAGCATTCGATGCCCGTCAAGTTCGGTTTTAAGGGCGACTTTTCGGGGTACCTTCTTCAGTGGTTACTACATACATTAGGTCTTCATTAGGGAAATCAAAGTCCAAAGGCTCATAATCTGCCAGAGCTCTACTGGCCAGAAAATCCGCTATTGCACTTCCTTTTATTGCCTTCTGGTTTACATAAACTATGTCAAACTCAGAAAGTAAAATTTGCCATCGGGCCATCCGTCCATTCAAAGTAGTCGACTCCATTAGGTATTTCAGTGGGTCTAGCTTCGAGATGAGCCAGGTTGTATGATACAACATATACTGCCTCAATCTCCGAGTTGTCCAGACCAAGGCACAACATAGTTTCTCAATTGGTGAGTACCTTGTTTCACACTCAGTGAACTTTTTACTAAGGTAGTATATTGCCTTTTCTTTCTTTCGACTCATCATCTTTGGCCGAGCACACATCCCATTGAATTATCAAGCACCGTCAAATAGAGGATTAAAGGCTTCGGATTAGAGCGAGTCAATCTGGGAGGATTGGACAGTCTTGCTTTACTTTGTCGAAGGTCTTGACATTCCTCGTCCACACTTTGGATTGTGTTTTTAAGAAGGCGAAATATGGGATCATATTTCTCGATCGATTAATGAAATGAACCGAACAATGTAATTTAATCTTCCTAAGAAACCTCAAACTTCTTTTTACGTTCGAGGCGGAGGTAATTCTTGTATAGCCTTGGCTTTGTCTGGGTCAACCTCAATCCCCCTTTCACTGACTATAAATCCTAGCAGTTTCCCTGACCTGGCTCCAAAGGTACACTTAGCCGGGTTAAGCTTCAATTGGACTTTCCTCAACCTCAAAAATAATTTTTTTAAGACTTGGATATGCTCCTTTTCGGTTCGAGACTTGGCGATCATATCGTCGACATAAACCTCAATTTCCTTGTGCATCATATCATGGAATAGGGTTACCATGGCTCTCTGATATGTTGCTCCCGCATTCTTCAACCCAAATGGCATTACCTTATAGCAAAAGGTTCCCCACATGGTTATGAATGTAGTTTTATCCATGTCTTCAGGAAGCATCTTTATCTGGTTGTATCCGGAGAAGCCATCCATGAATGAGAACAATGAATAACCCGTCGTATTATCCACTAAGGTGTCGATATGAAGTAACGAAAAATTGTCCTTCGGGCTAGCCTTGTTTAGATCCCTGTAGTCCACATACATTCGTACTTTCCTATCTTTCTTAAGGACGGGGACGATATTGGCTACCCATTCCGAGTACTTAACCACTTGCAAGAAACCTGCGTCAAATTGCTTCTTGACCTCTTCTTTTATTTTCGAAGAAACGTCGGCCTCATCCTCCAAGTTTCATTGGGTGGCTTGTATTCTTCTTTTATGGGCAAGCGGTGCACCACAATATCGATCTTAACCTGGGCATGTCTTGATATGACCATCCAAGACATCCTTGAATTCTTGGAGTAACTTCGATGAGGTCTCGCCTTGTCTCTCTGGTGATCTGGCTCCAATCTTCACTTCTTTCTTTTCTTGCCCTCTCCTAGGTTCACTATTTCCTTGATTCTTTGTGAGGTACGATTTGTTTCTCCTCCTGTTCTACCATCCTTAACAGTTCAGGAGATAAGTCACAGTCTTGGTCATCTCCAAAATCTTAAAAATGCTCCGCACCCGTATCTTGTTCAAAAGGACATTCCGAGTCATCGGTAACGTTACTCAAATCATTGATATTTGGGGACCTGTTATGGAAATGAATAAAGGCTCATAGAATCACAGAATCTAGGCATGCTTATTGGTATCATAAATGAAGAATAGAAATGTTTGGAAGAATGTCTAAAGAAAGAATAATGATAATGAATGAAATGTACATGAAAGAAAATTTGCTCAAACGATGGCGGAGATATATTTCATTGAAAATAACGATGCCTTATACAAAATCATGCTTCACAAAAGGGACTCTTATTACTTCTAGACTTAAAGCAACAAGTGTGTTCCGAGTATTACTCTGATTGAGTTCTAAAAGCTACAGAAATCTCCTCCGCAGTCCAGTTGTTTAGAATGCTGCCTAGCTCATAGGGACGGATGCCATTCCGATTTTCTTCCTCAATTTTTCCTTCAGATATAGCGTTGACGTGCACGATTTCTTCATCTTGCATTCCTTGTCCCGGATGGATAACCCCTCCTGATATAAAGGTCTCACGAATATGAGGAATTATCATCGGTTCCCATTTAATCTCATCTCCACCCAAACGCACTTTCCTTCTTTCTTGCTTCTTTTCTAACTATTTCTTCTTTTCCTTTGTATTCGGCTTGAATCCTAAGCCAAAGAGGTCTCTTTTTTCCTTCAACCTTAGGACTTCGATTCCTCATTGGAGATACCCTCCCAGTCTCTTTCCGGGTACGGCTCCATTTTCGACCATTAATTGCAAACCCATTTTTGTGGTTTTGGATAACTGGGGCGCTGGAATCTTGTTTCCCTCGATGATAAATGTTGCGTTGACGAATTCCAAAGAGCGGAAGGAACATTCAGTTGCTTCGTTATTTACTTCTAAATATGGTGCACTGTTGGTTACGATTGCGATGATGTCTTCTTCAGCATTTATTGTTACCAAACGGCCTTCTGTGGCTAATTTCAATTTCTGGTGCAACGATGAGGGGACTGCTCCCGCTGAGTGTATCCAAGATCTCCCCAACAAACAGTTATATGACGGTTTGATATCCATTACTATGAAATCCACTTCATATGTACCTGGGCTGATTAAACGAGGTACTTCGATCCTCCCCATGACTTTCCTTTCAGTTCCATCGAATGCCCTTACTACATTGTAGCAGGCCTTCATGTGAGAGCTATCAACGGGTAACCGATTCAACGTCGATAATGGCAAAACATTGAGTGCCGATCCGTTGTCGACTAATACCCCTGGTAGTGTGTATCCTTTGCATCGTGTAGTAATATGGAGGGCCTTGATGGAACCCATGCCCCGCGAATCTCGTCATCATTAAAGAAAATAAAGTTATCGACTTATATTGCTAATTAGGCGATCCAACTTGTTAGCGGTGATATCATTAGCAACATAAGTTTCATTCAATACTTTCATCGATGCGTTGCGGTGCGCTCGAGCTTAATAGCAAGTCAAATACGAGATATCTGAGCCGACCGTTTATCTGACTACTCCATGATTGTATTCACTATGTTTAAAAACTTCAAGAATTCCCTAGCCTCGTTTTCCTTCTTGGCTCATTTATAGGAGCTTCTGTTTGGTCGCACTTTCTTTCTTTTGTTAGCCCAAGGTTTTCCCTTTGCAAGCTCGGTCAGTGGGTTTGCCATGTCGTAACGCTTCGCCACGTATATAGGAGCCTACTTCTTGGTTTCCCTTTGCGATCTAGACAAGTCTCATTTCCGGAATCGTCACATTACGATTGTAGTTCCAGGGAACCTTTTTGTTATCTTCATATGAAAAGGCCGTAGGTCTTGGATCACAATCTTCGGAGGCTCCTGGTTTCCTTTCATAGTGCGGGATGAGTCCTCTATTTTAGGAATCGTCAGGTTGCAATTAGAGTTCTGGGAAACCTCTTTGTTGTCTTCATACGAAAGGACCGCCGATTTATAAATCACGATCTTCGGAGTTATCTTTATCTCGGGTCCATCGTTCTTTGGCCGTGAGATGATGACTAAATGATAGCTAGCTTTCGAGACTTTTATTGCTGATTCATCTTCCAACACGCAAATGCTTCTTTCTTTTCGGCCTTCATTAATCTCAAAAAACTCCAACTCTTTATTGTCCATCAATCTTTGTACCAGAATTCTAAACTCAGTACAGTCCTGGATTTCATGCCCTTCCATGTTATAAAACTCGCAACCTCTTCTTGTTCTTTCATGCTTTCCTACCGGACTTGATACAGCTAATCCTCTCTTCATCATTTCTTTCCAAACTTGTTTCATCGGAGTCTTTACTTCGTCAACATCCCTTTTAACTCTCCTTCCCGTGTTCTCGCCTATCATATTGACCTCATGATTAGGCAGCAGGTGCCCCGCGCCTAGGGTATCGTCTACTTTTATAACGCCCATCTGGATGAGTCTTTCTACCAATTTTTTGAAAGCAAGACAGTTCTCTATTGAATGCCCCACAATCCCTGCGTGGTACTCGCACTGTGCGTTCGTGTCATACCACTTAGGGTATGGGGGTTGCAGGGGTTTTAGGTAATGTGGGGCAACAACATGTGCATCGAATAAATTCTGGTACATTTCCTTGTATGTGACTGGGATTGGCATGAATTGGATTTTCTCGTGTTCTACTTTGTCTTTGGATTCCGCTAGAGAGCCACGATGATCGTGATTCTGACCTTGGTGATTCTGATAATAGGCTTCGGATAACCTTTACCTAAGTTATTTACATCGTTCTCTCTTTTCTTTGGGATTGTCTCTTTGGTACTTTCTCCCACTTCTATCTTGCCACATCTGATTGCATTTTCTATCATCTCCCGCAACATCACGATGTCTGAGAAGCTTTTAGTGGCGCTTCCCAGCATATTATTGATGAAAGGAGCTTTTAACGTATTTATAAAGAGCATGGTTGTCTCCTTTTCCAAAAGCGGTGGCTGAACTTGTACTGCTACCTCTCTCCATCGCTGGGCATACTGTCTAAAACTCTCGCCCGGCTTTTTCTCTATATTTTGGAGCGTGATTCTATCAGGAGCAATATCAGTCACATGGCCATAATGTTTCATGAAGACCTGTGCCAGGTCTTTCCACGTCTTGATTTGGGCACGACTAAGCTGATTATACCATCTAGCAGTCACGCCCACTAAACTTTCTTGGAAACAGTGGATTAGGAGTTGATCATTATTCACGTACCCAGCCATTCGCTGCAGAACATGGTGATGTGGGCCTCCGGCTGACTAGTCCCCTTGCTTCTCGAATTCGGGCATTTTGAACTTATGAGGAGCACGGATCTGGAACCGGACTCAAGTCTTTTGCGTCAATACCATGGTGGTTATTAGTATCTTCCAAAGCTTTGAACTTTTCCTCCAACCATCTACAACTATCCTCTAATTGCTTTGAAGATTCTTCTCTTGACCCTATTTTCTCTGTCATATCTAAATCAGGTACAACAGGATTGGCCGGGTTGTCTCCTGGTTGGGACCCAGAACCTGCGTGGAAGCTCATGGGCGGTCTAGCGTCGTCTTGCCCTTGTTGAGGCCTGATCACAATTGGCGGCCTTAGGACATACTCCTCAGGCCTTGCTCTTGCATGTGGCGGGGTAAAACCCGAGGGAGCGCCTTCGCTATCCTCATCGATCGGAGGCATTGGACCCTTCCCTTTGTCCGTTACTCCATTCAGCATTTGGGCCATCTGTGCTATCATGTTTCTCTGAGCCTCCAACATCTGATCCCTCATCTCTTGTTGGAGTTTTGCCATTTGCTCTTGCATCTGGTCTTGAAGGTCTTTCTGGAATTTTTCAAATCTTTGATCCATTTTCTTTGTCTTAGCACGAGTCTCGTAGTAATGTTCAGTTCCCAGATTTCCTCTTTCCTCTCTCTTGTTTCTGATAATCTTAACCAATTAGGCTCCTTTTTATAAATTTGTATGTATATAATATGATGCAATACAAATGCATGAATGCAGGAAGAAGACATCGATTCTAATCAACTTCATTTTAGAAAACTTTATTAGAAGGCAAAACCCTTTACATAAAGTAGATTACAAAATGCTCTCGCCCTAAGACCTAAGGTTTTGATTTTTCCAAGCAGGAAGATTAGCTCTTCATCATGACCCGGTGGTAGCTCATATCTCATGCTCAATATGTCAGCCTCCGTAGCCAAAGTCTGTAGGTGATCAGCTACCTCTCGAATCTGGATTATTACTTCACCCATGAGGTAGTTCTGACTTCCAACTTGCTCGCAAGAATGGCGAAGCTCCTCCTCCCAACGCCTTTATCTCATTTCCAGAAGCTCAATCTGGAGCTCGCTACTATGTAATGCCGATTCTAACTCTTCAACTTTACCTTTCATTTCCTCTATTCATTCAGCTTGACTTGATTGGCTTTCAGAGTCTTGGCCGATAGTGGTGTAGAGACCACCCAAGCTCGGCTATTCTAGCTTTTAATCCCTTTTCTCTTTTGGTCTTACGTCACGCCCTTCTCTAAGTCTTCCTTTTGCGTTCGCATTTCATGAAACTTTCTCTCCCAACTACTAACTTTGGCTTTTTCCTCTCGGACCTCTTGTCGCCACTGCTCCGAAGTTTTCCCTAATCCCGTATTTTTTATCGTTAAGCGCATCCTCTTGTACTCCATCTTCAAGTTATCTCGGTCTTCCTCTACCTTCTATTTTTCCTTTCTGAGTTTCTCAGCCTCTGATTTTTAACTGTCCACCTCTAACTGGAGGAGCATCTTTTCTTCTTCCAACTTTTTTATCCTTTTCCCGAGTTTCGAACTCATCCGTTCAAAATCTTGTTTCACAATCTCTAATTCAGACGGGATCACTCGCAAGCATTCTTCTCTTGGTCGGGTGCCTTTTGGGTTTAGCTCGGGAATGTTATTATTGACTCTCCTAGCCCTCCATTCACTGTATTCCGGGGTTATCCTCGGGCCTGCGGATAGTCTTCTCATTCTGTGAATCTGATTCCAGGCACCAGAAATCTCTTTAACCCTTTTCTTATAGTTCCCCCTTCGTATGAGAACTCGCATTGAGCTAGCCCGTATGTCGCAGGTACAAACTGTCTTAAATTATACTATCTTAGAACCAGTAAATGGGCATAGGCAGTGGCACCCCAAATTCCCAATAGAGGAACCCAGTCAAAGCTTCCACAACGATAAAGGATTCTGTCAGTAATCAACCACGGAGCATTCCACCCGATGTCATCTTCTTGAAGGTTTTGTAAGAGCGCGATCCAATTTTCTTCGGACACATCCTCTCTTCTAGACGTAGATGCTATCTCTTCTAGTGGTGAGTAATTCTCCGATATAAATCGACAGGACACTTTCCCCACTTTCTAGAAGTGACTATGGAACCAAGCCAATAACAGCTGCACACATCCAATAAACCTGCCTTCACCCATTCTCCGACATGCAGTTAAGGATCTGAATGTTTCGGCTAAGATGGCGGGAACGGGTGTGACCCCTTTGTCTAATCGGCTGAATAGGTCAATGACTGCTTCATCAATGTGCCTTAAAGCTTTCGAAAAGATTACCAGGCCGTAAATACAAAAGGCCAAGATGTCAATCCTTTTCTTTGCATCGGGATCGCCAGATCAGTCTCTCAAACATATCCGGTATGCATTTACCTCCGCCTTCTTTTGCATTCTAATCGAGACCCACATTCGCTCATTCGGTGATATTCATCAACTTCTTCGCGAAGGTTGGGCCATTAACCGCTTTGGAATAAGCTTTGTCAACTTGAATTCTTGGGCAATGTAGCAAGGTCGTATACTCTTCTACTGTGGAACCAGATCCACCTTCAGAAGGAGAAAGCAATTATAAGCGGCATTCGAGGCGGGTTATTGCTCGGAGCAGTGCTTGTCTATTTTGACCTCGGCGGGTAAGGCGGTCGTAGTAAGTACCATAGAACAATTGCTTCGCTTCATCGTCCCCCGAGTCCAAATCTCTTTCAACTCTTGGAGCTCGTTCTGCGTGACACCGATGTTGGTGAAATCCTTAGCTCAAACACATACCCTCAACTAAGCTATCCCCTTTTTATATTTGGCATTGCTCTGACCATATACGAACGGCCGCATTGTCTTCCACTTTATCAAGAAATTCGCTTTCCATAACCAGCTTCCTAACTCAGAAACGGACCGTGAATCGATGTCTCTTAAAATATGAAATGATATGCACAAAAAGAAAAAAAACACAACAAGTTAGTACCATGGAATATAAAGCAAGTAAGATAAACAAACACCTATCTGGGTGACCACTAAGGTTTGACATAGCTCTACCTAAGGTGGGCCCCTAGGGTTTACTATATGCGGTTTGGTTCTAAAGTTCGAGGTACCTAAACCAGCAGATTCCTCGATCCTCACCCATTATAGGCTCATACGGACCGAGTTCGGTTCGGGGAATACATTTCCTATGGCCATGCGGAAGTGAAAACTTCACGAAGACATAATACGGATGTATTAAAAGCGATCTACTAGCCCATGCGGAGGTGAAAACCTCACGAAGGCATAGCTTCGCTCCCACTTAAAGGTGTGACCACAACGGTCATGCAATGCAATGCCAAAGTATTCTGAGACCAATATTGAAAGTGCATTAAAAGAAGCATGATTTTTGAAACCATTTTAATTAAAGGACAAAAATCAATCAATCTATGGCTTGACCACGATGTCCCTAGTGGAGTCGCCAAGTCGTCGTAACCATTTTTTGGTGAAAGCGAAGCAGCCAGCAGTCGACTCGATTTTTGAAAAAGAAAAGGAAGGAGTCGCCACCGATCTTTATTTGGTGTGATCGGATCACCTTTGTTTTAATAAAACATTTAATTTACTAAAACAATGCTTTTGGTCCACGAACTTTGAGAAAGCGGGTTGGAAGTCGATTACGTGCAAGGAAAGATTAGCACCTCGACACGCCCAAATCGGTACCAAAGCTGATTGATTGATGTCCTATTTGTTGAAAACTTTGAAAGGGTTCGAAAATACAATGCTTTTATTTTCAAAATTTGAAGGTATTGGAAGGACGTTAAGACTCTTATTTTGAAGAGATAAAGCATCGAGTCCGATAAGTTAGGCGTAATACTTTAGACTCTCGAAACTAAGCTCGTCTTTTAAAACTTGATTTTCATTTTGAAGAGGATCTTAGTTATTAAATCAAATGAGAAAACGGAACCCGATGAGTTAGGGCTCGATTTCTCAAGGTTTCAAATATGGAAAATTGCCTCTATTTTTAGGAAAAGAAGCTTATCTCAAGTATCTAGATGTCGAGTCCGATGAAGTTAGGTAGCGACATTTGAGTTCGAGAACATGTATCTTACTCAAAACTCGTATTGCGATTTTAAAAGGGTATCCCGTTGTTTAGTTTAAACGAGAAAATCGGAACCCAATAAGTTAGGGCTCGATTTTCTTGAATCACTAATACTGGGATGTTGGTCGTTATGAATGGCGAGACATCAAGGAAGATTAGTTTGACAAGCGATAAGGATATTGACAATAATGACAATAAAGGAAAAATAATAATAGGTAAGAAATAATATAGTGATGTCAATGAAAATAACGGTAATAACAATGGTAATAATATAAAATAATAGTAAACAAAAATATAAATAATAGTAATAATAATAACATTCAAATAATAATAATAACAAAAGCGATGATGATAATAAAATGTTAATTAGTAAACAAAATAATAGTAATATATATATATTATAAAGAAAATGTAATGATAGTAATAATAATATAAAGAATGGTGATAATAACATATTCAATAAAGATAGTAATAATAATAACAATAATAATATAATAATAGTAACAATTGGTAAACAAAACGATAAAAAAAATATATACATTATCGAGTAATAAATAATAATAATAAGGTAGTGAAATAGTAATAATAGTAGGACTAACAATAATACAAAAATGATAATAATAATAATAATAATAATAATAATAATAATAATAATAATAATAATAATAATAATAATAATAGTAATAATATAACAATGAATAATAATAATAAATAGTCAATATTAAATAATAGTAGAAATAGTAGAAATTGCGAAATAATTTGGAAAATGGGTCAAATTGAAACTAAAACAGAAATAAAAAGGTCAAATTAGACATTATAAGCAATAATGGGACTAAACGAAACAGCAGCATAAAATCTTTGAGGACGAGGGCGTAATTTTTCAAATAGTAAAAGCTTGCGTTTTAAAAAGGACCGAATTACAATTTCGTAAAATTTCTGGGGCAAAATTGCAATAGCGGAAAACTTAATTTTAAAATCTAAAAATGCGGAAGGGCCGATTGTGCAATTTCCCCTTTTTCTTAAAAAAACACGCGGATCCTTCTTTGGGCGGTCGGGTTCGGTCGGACCGGGTGAAGCAGCGTCGTTTTGGTGCCTGAGAGGCCTGCCCAAAACAACGTCGTTTTGGAGGCCTATTTAAGGCACAAACCCTTCCAAAAAAATTCATTTTTTCCTGCTTCTCTAAAAAAAGCGGTTCCCTCCTTTTTTCTCTAGGGTCGGCTCTCCGGAGGATTTCTACGATCGACGGTGGCTGGAATTTTGCAATAGGTAATTTTTTCCCTTTTTTTTTGTATATATTTTAATGATATATATATGTATGTCTACTGAAAAGAAAGAGAGAGAAAAAAAAGAAAAACTCTCGAAAATAAAGAAAAATCACCTTTAGCCTCTATTTCTTTTGATTTTAATGGATCTTTTGTGTTTTCCTACTTCCTGTGTTTGGATCTGTTATTTTTGTGTTTGAAATTTCTTCTTTTTTTTTTTGTATTGATTCCAAAAAAAGAGTCCTTTACAAATGAAGTTAGATCGATTTTTATATCCGATCTTTTCCTATCCACTTGACCTAATGTCCTTTCGTTTTAATGGCTTTGCAGGCGCTTGGGCGGTGGCGAGGGCGGTGCTGCAGACACCGTCAGACTGGTGGCAGGCAAGTAGGGCAAGTGGTGGCAGACGGGGTCAGAGGCTAGGGCGACGGCTAGGTTTAGGGAAAATTAGGTTTTTTCTGATTTTGTTTTTGGGCTAGGGTTGGTTTTGGGTTTAGGGTTAATTGGGTTTGTAAATTGGGCTAGGGTTTAGGTTTATAACGGGCCCGGGCGAAATTGGGCTTGTACAAAACAAACATAAATTATATTAATATCTTACCAAAATTTGATTTAAATCCGATCCATCAACTAAGCGTAAACCTAAACCGTGTAGTGGAACTCCAAACTCACGTACGATACCTTATATAAGATAATGGCAAGCTCTAGTTGTTTTAGAACTTGTGCCTACTTTATTAGTAAGAAACATTAAGCCGATGAAGGAAGTATCATCTATATATAATCGAGAAAACAATAGATTAAAATGAATTAACAATATATAATTAAACCAAACTTATCAAATTTAAAAATAAATTGTCGATTGAGTCTTGTTCGATTAATATGAGTATTGTTGTTAATACAAGATGACATGGGTTCGAGTGCGTTGAAACGCATTATCCTCCTATTTATGAGTCAAAGAGAGACTATGGGTAGTTATAGGCATTGTGTCAAAAATAACAAATATGATTAAAACTTATAATGAAATTGTTTAAGAAAGTAAATTATTACGTGGAATATTCTAATGTTAAAAACTAATCCCTACACATAACGTGATACTGTTTGGTTATTATGTCAGTCATGTTAGTACCCATAATGCCCAATAAATCTCCATTCACTTCCATCTCCATTCTCCATTCACTTTACAACATCATATCTAAATTCGACATTTTATCTTTTGATAAATAATTTTAAATGTTTTTATACACGAAAATAATTTATTAACTTATCTCAATATTAAAATTTAGATTTATATAAAAAATCATATTTTGAATAAGGGTATTAACTTAAATTTTAATTATTTTTAAATATGTAATTATTGTTGTAATTATTTTAAATGTATAATTTTACAATTATTTTTAAAATTAAATATTATAATTATTTTTAAATATGAATTTAATAATATTATGAAAAGAATTTTTGTTTTGAAAGGTAAATTCATTAATTTATTTAATGAATGTTATCATACAATTCAGAGAGAAAATAATAACAAACACTCATCGTATATAGTGAAGAATAACCTCCATCAACACAACAAAAGCTTTAGCTTTAGCATCATTATGAAATGTTGACAATTGACTTTGTCACAATTCAAGCACGACAAATCTAGAGTGATTGCAAGCACTTAACACAAGAAAATCAACCCCAGATGGCCTAAAGCGACGATAAAAAATCGACAAAAGAATCGAGCATTCACCAAACTAGAGAGGACGACAACAAAGTTATCACTAAAATCACTTATAAAACTAAGATTACATGCATAAACAAGACTAAAAACCGGGCTACAAGAGCAAACAAAAATTTTAAAATTGAAGGCTTATTAAACAATGTAAAAAAAAAAAAAAATATAAAACTTAAGATAACACGAGTCCAAATCGATACGTGAAATCATTTATTATTCTGAAATACTCTCAAAACAGAAACAAATCAAGAACTTAACGAAGAGCCATTCGCTTTCCAAGAAAAACTACTGGTGACTGGTAGAGTTTTAGCAAACGATAAGCACCGTCATTTGTCCATCACAAGTTGTGAAGACAATAAAGATACCCACAAAATAGATCAGCAAACTGAAAAGAGACAAGACGTGTGTAGTGAATAAAAAGAAAAAAAAAAGAAATGGTTAATGGAAGAGGAAAAAAAGCGGTAATAGCCAGTTCGAAGGCTGACGCCACTAAAGAAAAAATTGAATTTTTTTTTTGAAACTCCAGTATATATATATATATATATATATATTATACATTATAGATTTATAAAAGAAATACATATTTTGGATAAAACACAATGAACATGTGCGTCTGACATGATGAAAACTATAATTGTATTTATACTATTTTAAAGGTATTTTTTAAAATTAGTGATTCTCTTCCAAGGAGCCGTTGTACCTTAAAACCGTATTCCCAATGAACTCCACGAATTTCTTTTTCTAGGTTTAATGCACATTTTAGTCCCCAAAGTATACTTCTTTTCCCACTTTGGTCTTTAAAGTGTTTTTAGCCCATTTTGGTCTTGTTATAAGATGTTCACACTCTAGTCCTTTAATCGTTAGTTTATTGGGATATTCAACCAATTATATGTTGCCACATGTTATACGATGATGTTATCAAGACATCATCATCTAAAAAATCTTAAAAAATTATAATTTTTTTTAGAAATTTTAATATTTAAATTTTTTTATAAATCACATTTACTAGAGCTTTAACACGAGATCATTGTCTCTTGGAAGGATATCACCTGCGATAATTTTGTTTTATAATTCAATCAATCAGAATTCATAATTGGTAGATCTTTTTCAGGTGATGGATTTGGATAATTAAATCTGATAAACTATGAAATTTAGTCCTTACACTTAAAAAGTTAAAATTAAGTTTTTCAACTTTTTTTATTTACAAATCTCGGATCAACCATTAAAATCATAAGTATTTTTCATAAAAAAAAATTCAAATTGACATGTTGAATAAACTGCTCTCATATGATCTAAAATATAATTGACGAAGAATAAACATGTTGAGTTTTTAATAGAAATTAGCATTAACAATAATAATTAGATTACGATTTTAAACCGAGAAAATAAAAGGATTAATTTTTAACTGTTAAAATATACGAATTAAATCTCAAAATCTATAGAAATACATGGACTAAGATCATATTTTGACCTACATATTTCCCCTACTTTTTGGTATTTTCTATCAAAAACAAATCTAATATTTTTGGCGGCAATTCTTCCTTTCTGGTAGCAAAAATTTAAAAAAAATAGAAAAGAAAAATAACTGATTTTACAAATATCCCCACTCATCAATCAAACGCGTACGTTCCCACTCCTATTTAATTAACAATCCAAAATGGCCTATTTGATAAAATAATAAATAAATAAATAAATAAATAAATAAATAAATAAATAAATAAAAAATGTGATTTGAAAATTTTAATTTGATATAATTTTCAAATATTTTTATTATAAAATAATCAAATTTACTTTTTTTTGGATTTTTAGGAAAATGTGAATTTTTTATAGGCTAAAATTATTTAACAAAATAGAGATTTTTTTGTTTTTTTTTAAAGATCTCGAGATCTTTTATAGAATTTGATATAAATAATAAATGAGGTTTTAGTTGAATAGCAAAATATAAATGTTGAAAAATTATAAAATATTTGAGTTTAAATTTTATTACGTGTATATTTTATAAAATAATCAGATTTTTGTTATTATCCAATTAAATTAATGTTAGATTTACTCGTAATTTTAATTCAATTGAGTAAAATATATTAAAAGTGTTATATATTTATAAAATTCACATATAACATTTATTCTATATAAAATTTGATATATTCACATATTTAAAATATATTGATATTAAGTTTTAATGTATAGAATTTAAATTAATAATTGAATATTATTAATTTTATATAATAATTATAAATTTAATTTAATTGAATTCACTCCTTTTCAGGCGCGTGAAGATTAATAGAACAAAAAATTTCACTAGTATAAAATGCCTTAGTATTTTCCCTTCTCTAAAACGTTATGCCCTAAGTCTCATCCTTCACCTGAAAAAGAAACCCAAAACTTGAAGACCCTCAAGCTGCAAATAATTTTCTACTAAATTGGTTTCTAAGCGATTGTAGTTAATGGGTTTCGCTTTATTTTCGATTTTCAGTACGGAATGATCCAATTCAGCGTACACCCTGGTGAGTTAAGTACCGAGTTCCAACGATTTGTATCTGTCTTCAAATATCATCGGTTTATAGAAGCACCCAATTGGGAAAACTGAAATATGGATCATTAGTTGAATACTCATTTGCCTAAATCTTTTCGATTAATATTATATGCAATGTTTTATGGAAGTTTAGGAATATTTTGATATATAAATTAGAGGTTTTACATATTAATTTGTGGGGGGGTTGGTGGTCATGCAATTAACACCGACCTCGGTTTCTTCATCGAAACAGAGGGGTTGTGGGAAGAAAACGGGTACTAGGCTTCAAACGAAGCGTAAGAGATTAGATGCAATATGTGAAGAAGAGTATAATAGGAACCATAGAGAAGGAAATAAAGGGGATGATGTTGAAGAGCCGGAGAGTGTGGATTTGGAACTCCGTAGGAGCTCACGGGTCAGGAGAGCGCCTGTTATTTTGGATGTGTCACCTAGGCCTCCGAAGAAAAGGCAAAAGGTTGGGAAGAGTGGGAGGTCTGGTCGGGGGAAGAGGAGGTTAGGAAGTGTGAAGGAGGAGGAGCAGGAACAGATGAGGGAGGTACTGACTCTGGGGAGTTGGACCTCAAGGTTGAGGACAAGGAGAAGGAATGCGAGTGTCAAAGTGAAGATGGAGGACAGAGTTCTGTCTAGTAGCAGGAAGCTTTTTGAGGATGTAGGTGGGAATGAGGAGGACGAGGAGGAGGGGGAGGAGGATGAAAATGATGATGATGATGAGGAGGACGAAATGGAAGAGGAGGGTCAAATGCATGATAGGGAAATGATGGTTGTTAAATCCAAGAGGCTGGGTAGGGTTAAGGCGGCTAGTAGTTCAGGGAGTGAAGTGAAGGATGATATTTGTTGCGAGGAAGAAGAAAGAGAGGTGGAAAAAGGAGGAATTAGAGATGATGGAGTAGTGGAGGGTGTGTCTGCTTTCGAAAGTGAAATGAGTGAAAATAATGAGGATGAGTTTGTGGAGGGTACAGCTGTTGTAGAGAATGAAATAAGTCAGAGAAATGAGGAGAGGTTGGATGACAATCTGGTTGAGGTGATTAACAAAGAAAATAGAGAAGTATCAAATTGTATAAAATTGTATGAGGGCTACATTGACCATGAAAATGCTAAGGTAATTGAATTAATTGAAAGAATGGATCCGAGGGAAGAACAAGTTCAACAGTTCAAATGTCAGGATGAAGGAGCAAATGGAGAGGATGTTATAGAAGTACATAATGTTGCAGAGGAAGTTGAAGAATGTTGTGTTCATGATGCAAAAGATAATGGATTGTGTAAGGTTCCTGAAAAAACTTTGGAGCATAAAAGTGATATGAAGGTAGAAGAGTCAAATCAAACAGCTGCTGAGACAATTAGCAAGCCACGAATCAAACAAGGGAGGAGGTGTGGTTTGTGTGGTGGTGCAACTGATGGCAAACCACCAAAGAAGCTGGTTCATGATGCTGGTGATAGCGAAAATGAAGCATACAGCTCTTCAGCTTCTGAGGAACCTAACTATGACATTTGGGATGGGTTTGGTGATGAACCTGGGTGGCTTGGTCGTCTCCTGGGTCCTACAAATGATCGTTATGGTATTGCTCGAATCTGGGTTCATCAACAGTGTGCTGTATGGAGTCCTGAGGTGAGCTTTATTTTCCACCTTTTTTTTGAGCTTATTAATTGCCTTTTCATGATATTTTTGAGTATGCACATATATGCATTTACACATATTATGCTGATTTTATCAACTATTGTTTCCTCCACAATAAGCTCTAGGATTTTATAGGTATTTTGGACGTCCACTATTGTTACTGTAGCTTCTTTGGGCTTTTGATACACCATGGTCTTGTACCATAGCTTGTTGTCCATTCCATTGTGAAACTTCCCCTTTTAACAATATTCACTCTCTCTGTATGCATATATATCCTCTTTTTTCTAATGTTCGTTTTTGTAGGTTTATTTTGCTGGTTTGGGTCACTTAAAAAATGTTAGGGCAGCACTTTGTAGAGGAAGAGCATTAAAATGCACCAGATGTGGGAGGCCTGGAGCAACAATTGGATGTCGTGTTGATCGATGTCCAAAAACATACCACTTGGTATGTTTCTTGATATCTTTTGTCCAAAGAATCTCCCTCAGTACAGCCTCCCCTTCTCTTACTTCAGTTTTCATTAGAGACAAATGAAGATGTCCATATTACTTTCTTATCAATAGCATTCTATTTTTTGCAGCCTTGTGCAAGGGCTAATGGCTGTATATTTGATCATCGCAAGTTTCTCATAGCCTGCACTGATCATCGACATCTTTTTCAACCTCATGGCATTCAATATTTAGCTAAGATAAAGAAAATGAAAGCTAATAAAATGAAGTTGGAAATGAGGAAAGAATCAAATGATGCGTGGCGAAAGGATATTGAAGCGGAAGAAAAATGGTTCGAGAATTGTGGTGAGGATGAAGAGTTCTTGAAACGTGAGGGCAAGAGACTTCATCGGGATTTGTTAAGAATAGCACCTGTCTATATTGGAGGTTCAGAGTCTGACAGTGGGAAATCTTTTGAGGGTTGGGAATCTGTTGCTGGCTTGCAGGATGTTATCCGTTGCATGAAGGAAGTTGTCATCTTACCGTTGTTGTATCCTGAGTTCTTTGATAATCTGGGGCTTACACCACCCAGAGGTGTTCTTTTGCATGGCTATCCTGGAACAGGTAAAACTCTTGTAGTGCGAGCATTGATTGGTTCTTGTGCTCGTGGGGATAAACGAATTGCATATTTTGCCCGCAAAGGTGCTGACTGCTTAGGGAAATATGTTGGTGATGCTGAACGTCAGCTGAGGCTCTTGTTCCAGGTCGCTGAGAAATGTCAACCTTCAATCATATTCTTTGATGAGATAGATGGCTTAGCACCTAGACGGACAAGGCAGCAAGATCAGACACATAGTTCAGTTGTGTCCACATTGCTTTCTCTGGTGGATGGTTTAAAGTCCCGAGGCTCGGTGGTGGTGATAGGTGCAACAAATCGCCCTGATGCTGTTGATCCTGCATTGAGGAGGCCAGGGAGATTTGATCGAGAAATTTATTTTCCACTGCCATCAATGGAGGACAGGGCTGCAATCCTTGAACTTCATACTCAAAAGTGGCCAAAACCAGTTACTGGCTCTTTGCTGAAATGGATTGCAAGAAAGACTGTAGGGTTTGCTGGTGCAGATTTGCAGGCCCTTTGTACTCAAGCAGCTATTATTGCTCTGAAGAGGAATTTTCCTTTGCAGGAAATGTTGTCTGCTGCTGAACAGAAAGTTCTGGGTGCTAAACGTGTTCCTCTTCCCACTTTCAAAGTTAAGGAAAGGGATTGGTTGGAAGCGTTGTCATGTTCTCCACCTCCTTGCTCACGCAGAGAAGCAGGAATGGCTGCGCAAGATTTAGTTGCCTCTCCTCTTCCTGCTCATCTCATTCCTTGTCTGGTAGAACCATTATCCGATTTGCTTCTTTCTCTGCGTTTGGATGAGCGCCTCTGGTTGCCACCCCTTCTTTCTGAAAGTGGTGCTGTGATTGAGAGTGTGATTGTTTCCACATTGCATGAAAGGGGACTGCCCAAGTATCATTGGTGGTCCCATGTTCGTGATCTTCTTCAAGAAGGACAGGTTGTTAAGCAGATAGTGAGTAGGCTATCATGTGCTGGAATGCTAATTGGAAAGACTAGCTTTGCTGATTATGATGCATCACTAGGTGATATTAGTGATGATGTTGGCAAGTTTGAACATTCAATAGTGCATAATGGCAGCACACTCTCCAGTTTGTCACGAAGTACCTATTTGACTTCAACCAGGAAAAGAGGGTTTCGAATATTAATTGCTGGTTGTCCAGGGTCTGGCCAAAAGCATCTTGCTTCCTGTCTTCTTCATTGTTTTGTTGGGAATGTTGAAATACGTAAAGTTGATTTGGCTACAATTGCACAAGAAGGGCATGGTGACTTAATTCAAGGAGTAACTCAAATTTTGAGTATGTTCCTCATACTTTGTCTTTATGTTCTTGGCAGAATTATTTCTTCAGTAATTCCTGTTTGTTCTTTAATTAACATGATATATACTATTTTGATGCACCTTTTCGTCATCTATGCTTCTTGGGTCATGGTTCAGGTTGCTTAGTGATTCTGTAATCTAGGAATATTTCTTTATCATTCTTTTCCCTCTTCTAGTTGGTAGCTTAGTGGTGTCTAAGGGGTTTCAAAAGCATGTATGGCAACTACTCAGCTTCTTGTGTCATGTTTTCTGCTTTTATTCTATCCTTTCACACCACGTGTTTTAAACTCCAAAGCAATTTCTTTTGTAATGTTTGACTAAAGGTTTAGTTGATCTTGTTCATTGGGAAATCCTTACAAACTACAAATTCATTGGCAGTGAAATGTGCAAGCCTGGGATCAAGTGTAGTGTTTATGCCAAGAATAGATTTGTGGGCTGTGGAGACCATTTACCAAGTTGCTAAGGAGAGCAATTCCTCTTCAACATTACATCAAGCACCTATGGAGGAAGATCCTCAACTTGTTGAAAAGGAAAATGGATCCTCTCAGCAACAATCTGAGCTGGCAGAGACAGGAGAGGATACAGCTGCTGTTCAAAGCGTCTCATGTGCCTGGAGCTCATTTGTTGAGCAAGTGGAATCTATTTGTATGTCTACATCCTTGATAATTCTGGTACGAGTTATTTTCATTTTACTTATTTGCAAGATCTAATACTCTTTTTTTTTTGGTTGCTTGAGTATCTAGGCTCTACTTGTGGAGCTTTGTAATGAAAGTAGTTTTTGCTTTGCTGTGGATATCTGATTTTCTTATTTCTATTTTATTCAACAAGTCCTTGGTTGCTTTGATTCGTCTAGTGTTGATGGGACATATTAGCACTTTTTCTACTTGCTATTTAGTAGAATTTCTTCCATTTTACAGTAGAGGTTAATTTGATAGTTACTGCTTATCAATTTTTAAGCTGATTGATTCAGATAAAATTGGAGAGTTGACGTAACTGCATTGGAGAAAGGTATTAGGTAGAGCTCATTCTCTGCGAACTTGACATGAATAGATTGACTTATCAAACTAAAATACAAACTTGAAACATGGTGCTTGAAACTTCATGCTTGGTCCTTTTACTTGGTTTAGGATATTATGAAGCCAATTGTTATGAACTTGTTAGTATTTCGAGCTGATCCTTGTTTAATCGTAAATTTCTTTGCAAGCATGTCTAAGGCTTAGCGCTTCTTATCTCCAAACAGGCTACTTCTGAAACTCCCTATCTGGAACTCCCTGATAGAATAAGGGAATTTTTTAGGAGTGATCTACCAAATTGCAATCGGAAAACTACATTAGGGCATGCAATACCCAGATTTACTGTGCATCTTGGCAGGGATTTCGACCATGATATGGTTGTTAAACTATCTGCTGCAGAGTTATCAAGAGATCTCCTTCAATCTTTCGTTCACTTGATTCATCAAAGATGTCATGTCCATGAAGGTCCCAAAAGAAAAAATTCTGTCCAAACTAGTGCAGCTACAGAAAATGATAATACATCTCATGGTTTGGCTTGTGAAGTTGGATCACAACCTCGTGGTGATTTGTCTGTTACGGTGCCGACACCACCAACCAACAGTAAAAATTTGAAGGGCAAATCAAGCTTGATGCTGGCAATAACTTCATTTGGGTATCAGATTTTGCGATACCCTCATTTTGCAGAGCTTTGCTGGGTGACATCGAAACTTAAAGAAGGTCCTTCTGCAGAAATAGGTGGTCCTTGGAAGGGCTGGCCTTTCAATTCTTGTATCATTCGTCCCACCAACTCATCAGGCAAGGCAACTTGTGGGTCCAGCAACATTAAAAGCAATGAGAAATTTGATTTGGTCAGAGGTCTGATTGCCGTTGGTTTATCAGCATACAGAGGCTTATATACATCACTCAGAGAAGTTTCCTCTGAGGTGCGGAAGGTTCTTGAACTACTAGTTGGGTGGATTAATGCAAAAGTTAATACTGGAAAGGACAGATATCAGTATGTTCATATCCTGTCTCAAGTTGCTTATGTGGAAGATATGGTTAACAGCTGGGTTTATTCACTGCAGAGGTACACTTTTCTCATTACATATATATGTCTTGGTTCATATATGTGTACGGATTATAATCTAACAAGAGATTTGATTCATTTGCAGTTTGGATCAGGATATGCAAATAAAAGCGTCAAGCCCCAATCCATATGCTTTGGGATCTCAAGGTAATTATTCTATACATGTGAATGATATAGATAGAATTAAGGAATATGGACTGAAAAATTTCCCTGAATCTGAAGGTCCAGGTGCAAAAATTAACGAATCCACTGTGCAAAATAGCGATTTCATTGACTTGAAAGAAAAGGATGACAATGATGGAAAAGTGAAACTTTTTGAAGAAGCCATACAGGGGATAGGCCTCAGCGGTAATACTAATTCTGAAGAACATCTTAATTGTACTCTGGCCGACATACCAGTTGCACATGTTGATGAGCAGATTGCCACAAATCCTAGTTTGTGTGTGTCAGGAAGTACTAGAAATCCTATGGTTGATGGAGAATTAAATGCTCAAAATATAGATTCCATTGACACGAACATGATGGATGATGATTGTACTCCTAGTGATGAGGGTAAAGTTGCTGCAGTGGAAGGTGCGGTAATGAATGTAGGTCTCAGTGGTAATTCTATTTCAATGCAGCATCGTAACTATTCTGTGGTCGATGAGCTGGTTTGTATAGGCAAGCAAAACAGGACAATGCCTGCTCCAAGTGAGTCAGTAACTACTATAAATCCTACCCTTGTGGGAGATCCTCGGTCTTCTAAACAATGTAATGGGTTTGCACCCAGTGAATCTGTTCCTTCTAAGAATGGGTTCTGTAGTTCAGATGTACTGAACGGTGAAAAGTTTGCTGGTTCTGGGAAATCTTGCAACGAGATTAATGCTGCTGAAACAAGAATCAGTGTCACATCTGAAAATGGTGAGCATGAAGATCATGAAACCAAAAAGGATCCCAATTTCTCTTCAAGTGGAACTGTTCTTCCAGCTGAATCAGAAGTTACATGCTTTTATCAATGCTGCTCTGGCTGCCTACATGCCCTCCTTAGTTTGATGCAAAAGGTTCTGCTTAAGGAATGGAAATCAGATGAGAGCCATTGGACAGTTGATGATGTTTATGAAACAGTTGCGTTGTTGTCTGCGGATCATCTTTCAACTGTCACTAAGGCATTTGACGAAAACCTGAGTAATGAAAATAACAGGAAGTTATTGAACTGTCCCGAAAGGAGTCGATGCCGATGCAAAAGCTCAGCAAATTGTTTAGTTATTCCCATGGAATGTAGCTGTCACTCTGTTGGCACCAGTTCCCCGAACATACAAGTCGAATTCGATCCAAAATTTGTTTACAGAAATGGAATGATGGTTCCTATAGATTCTAGTCAAGAAGTTTCTTTTCACTGTAAATTCGAAACGTTGTGCCTTTGCCCTCTTATGGAGTCTATATCAATGACAAAGCAACCTGCTGATTGATTTCAGGTTTTTACAGCGTATCATATCTTCTTCCGAGAGGCATACTTGACTCGAAGGGTCGTTACTTAGTTTCCTACTCAAATAGCTTCCCCAAATTTTGTTTCTCCTGGGAAGAAGCTATAACCTATATATCATGTAAATATCATCCAAGGTTTGCCATTTGCTGAGTTTGTTATCTTGCTGCATTCTTTTTGCTTTTCTGGGAATTATTCTTTGATATTTTCAAATTAAGTAATGCAAAATTTGAGGGTTAAGTTTTGAGATAATCTTTCAATATTGTAGACATTATATCTTCAAATGTTCATAATATTTAGGTTCCATTTGCCATGGGATGAAACTGCTGTTATAATTGCATCAAAACCCTTTGTTATTACAACATGATAATTGCATTAGACATCCTAAAACTATGCCCTTTATTCTAAATTGATTTTCAAACTTCAGAACATTTTAATTACATATCAATTAGGTGTTAAGTTTATAGTTAAATAACACAATATCTTATATGATTTAATATTAAATAAAAAAATTAAACTGAAGAAAATATAGATTTTACTAGATTTATATTTACAATATTTATTCTTTTTAAAATTTAAAAGATCTTTTCTACATATATAGAATAAGGATATTAGGGTTATAGTATGGAGATGGATGGGATTTGAATTCATGATATTTGTAATATATGATTTGGGGTGTAAGATGTACTTCAATTTTTATAAAATAATTAAATTTTTTTTCATTCAATTGGATATTTGAACTTTCAAAATATATCATAAAGATCCTTGAATATTTTCAAAAAAGTAATTAATTTTCTGTATTTTTTGTACTCAATTGAGTATTTGAATTATTAAAATGCATCAAAAGATTTTTGATCGTTAATTTTAATAGTTATTTGTTAAAGTTAACTTTCTTTTAACTTTTTTCAATTAAAGCCACCACGGCATAACATATGGTAAAAATTATAAAAATAAAAATTATTAAAATTATTAAATTTTTATAAAATATAAAATATTTAAAATTTATTAAAAGTTAGAAAAAAAGTTATAAAATTGTAAAAGAATGTAAAATTCTATCATATTAAAAGAAGCGTTTTATAATTATTTTTATGATTTTATAAAATTTATAATTTTTTGTCACATGTCATATTGTGGTTGTGACATAGGGTGGTTTTAACTCTAAAAATTTAGAGGTAATTAATTAATGGTTAACGGTTAAACAGTTTTTTTGATGCATTTTAATAATTTAAGTACTCAATTGAGTGCAAAAAATAAAAATAATATATAAGAGCTTAATTATTTTTTGAAAAATTTGAGGAAATTTTTACACCTTAAACCTAAAAATATTAATTTTACTATTCAATCAAAATTTTATTTCGACATATTTTATATATTTTAAATTTATTATGTATATTTTATTATCTCAACTAACTCAAACAATTTAATTTAATTTTTTAATATGTTATGTATTATTATTTTTAATTAATTTATTATTCTAAATGCTAGTGATAAAATTGTAAAGAATAATTCAAAAATACTGATGAACAAAATCCAAAGGAAAAAACACAGAAACATGTACCATGTTCGGCTCATCAAAAGCCAACTCCAAGCTTAGTCGGCTCATTCTTCCATTTACAGCCATTTGAAGCAAGCTTACCTGATGATCTCATCATCGGCTCTGACATGCAGCGCGTAAGCACAAACGGCTCACACCCTTTACTCCCAACAATCTTCTTATCAACTGTAGTAGTAATCGCCGCCGCCGCCGTTGGAGGAGCAGCCGAGAAAGAACAAGAAGACGACGGTGGCTGTAACGAAACTGGAACAGGATTATTAAAGTGAACGACCTTTTGTTTGACCAATGGTTGCTTTTCCTTCTCCCTGATGAAATCCTTACTACACACCCATGTCTCCTTTGATACCTCCATTGACAACTTTGGCTCACACATCATTAACAGCAAACAATCAGGCAATAAATTCTCTTGACTTTCACTCTCCTTTGACTCATCACCTTCTCGATCAGTTTTCATGGCTTCTGTGCATTCAAGTTCGGATCTTTCTTGGGTTTTCTCTTCTTCCTCCACCATTGAAGTTGAGCCCTTTTCTTGTACATTTTCTTCACCATGTAGATTCAAAGTTTGTTCCTTTATGGTTGATTCTTGCTGGTCAGCATCTTCATCATTTCCTTGTTGTTCTTGCTTTCACTTGCATTTGTTTCAGCTTCTGGGTTTTCTTCTTCTTCATTTTTAGGGTCTAAATCCAAAAACTTGTTGGCAAAAGCAGCCATTTTTATAGGATCAGATCTGCATCTCGTTAACAACAATGCATCCTTTGGTGGAATACATGAAATACTCAACCTAGCTTCATCTTCTTCATCTTCATCATCATTTATTTCAATATCCTCAAAAGCATGTCTCTCACTACTTTTCCTCTTTTCATCATCATCATCATCATTATCACCAGATCTTGCTTCTGTTTTGTCTTGTTTATCTTCCCTTTGGTTGGTCATACAAGAAGGCAAAAGCAGTAAAAATATTCAGCCCCAAATGCTCTCAATGCTTCACAAATAGTCAATGGCAAATGCACCCATTTCTTGCATTCTTGACTATTATTATTGCTTCCATTGTTATGATCCATTCCTGTTCTTTTAGATCTACAAGCTCTAAACTTTTTGCCTTGTTTCTTACTCTTCACTCTGACTTGACCTATACAAGTTACCTTTGGGGAAGATGGCTCAGGGCTTTCAAAA
Source organism: Gossypium rotundifolium (assembly GCA_025506655.1). Classification (NCBI taxonomy): domain Eukaryota; kingdom Viridiplantae; phylum Streptophyta; class Magnoliopsida; order Malvales; family Malvaceae; genus Gossypium; species Gossypium rotundifolium. The sequence goes on along the minus strand of CP106729.1, from coordinate 195,434,997 downwards.
CCAGAGCTTTTCTTTTTACCATTAGAGAACATTGGTGAAGCTTGACCACCTTTCATGCTACCATTGCTTCTCATCAATCTCCTACCAAAAGAAGAAGAAGAAGAAGAAGGACCTGAAGTGAAACAAATGAAAAGGTCACTCATACTGCTGCTACTGCTAGAACCTGCATGGGATCTCTCTGGATCCATCTGTTTTTGGGGGTTTCACTGTGACATCATCATTTCACAAGGAAAAAGATTCTATCTTTCTTTTTTTTGATTGATAGTCAATGAAATAACATGAAAAAAAAAAAAGGTTTTTTGTTTGATTGATGGTGAAGTGATGGGGTTGTAAAAGATTTACTGTACGAGGAGGATTAATGGAAGAGAGAGAGAAGAAAGCATGTGACATTGAAATGAAATGAATGAAAATGAAAGGAGAGAGATGAGGAAAAATATATGTTTTGTCTTTAGCAAATCTTTTGTTTGTTTCTTTTGAGGTTAGGTTCAATGGGCCATTGAGCGTTGCTGTGTTTTCCTTTTTTAGTTACTTTCCTTTTGGGTTTGATAAATTGACTGCTCACATGTAGTAGTGGGCTGAGTGCAAATAATATTAAGGTTAAATTCTGCTATTAGTCCCTATACTTTGTGAAAATCATGGATTTAATCTTTGTACCTGAATGATTTTAGTTTTTGTACTTTTTGAATTGATCAATTTTAGTCCCTATATTTTTCATATTTTAAATTTTAGTCTTGAGTCAAACAATACCAGTTAAATTCAATTACTAATATTATATTATGTATATAATTATAAATTTAGTTCATATTCTTCAATTGGATCATTCTAAATATTTACACTTTTCAAAATTTGAAACTCTAGTCTTGAACATTAATCTATTAACTGATTTTTAGTGAGTAATGAGAGCTAACATGATATTATAGATATGATAATATATTTCCGCATTAGATTTTGAAAATAGCAGAACTTAATAAGTTTAACAGATTTTAAAAAGTAAAAAGATTAAAAATGATCAAACTAAAATATAATGATTAAATCTACAACTTACTTAAACGACATGAACTAATAACAGAGTTTAACCTAATGCTAATACACCATATAAATACAGTGTCTGGGCCACGTTAGAGGTTGATGCATTTTGTATAGACATCTTATAACTTGATACCTGAGATACAGCTTCATTGGATCATACAATCAAGGCATAACATTTAATAATTTTTGAAATTTGAATCTCATTATTTGCAATTCTGTACCGAAAAAGAAATATTTATAGCTTCAAATCAAGATCAACATGTTCTACTTCTCCACCTTTACAATTGGCCATCGATATCGTAGTTGCTTGGTCAATTTGCACCATTGCCGGTGGTAAGAAGCTATAGTAAGGTCGATACGACTGGTTAAATCTGCTAGCTCCTCCTTGCCGGACGATTGAATCATCGAAGCTTGCCTTTTAACACATTCACAAAAATATATGAGCAAATTGATAAAACTAATGGAAATGGACATGGTATAATTTGTTGTTTAAGCTCACTTGATATGCGAATGATTCAAGGTCAGGCAATTCACAATTGTAATAGGTTAAAATTGATGAAGGGTGCTTGAATTTTGAGCTTGAACACATTGTAGTTGTTGGAGGGGCTAATGTGAGAAAATCTCCATCATAGACCCCATTTTGTTTGATGCTTTTCTTGGATTTTGATTCCATATTTGAAGTTGAACATGAAGGTCCTTCCCTGAAAACGATGCATGAGAAAAACTCGATATCAATTATGATAAATATTGAGTTTACGATGAAAGGGAAATCAAGATTTGAATCTTAAACCTCGATGTTCGTTATACTTGAAAGATGAAAGATTAAAAACAAACCTGAAATTCGGGGTTCCAGGCTCGAAATTGAATGTGCTACCATTGCTACTTGAAGCTGCTTCAACTTGTCCATTAATGGGAGGATATTTAGTATATATAGGAGGGCCTGGAGCATTGTCTAGAGAGAAGGGATATGATCTCTTCATGCCAACCACCTACAATTTGTTATATCAAAATTCATGTCAGTTGGTTCATGCAGTCACTGAAGTTCTAATCCTAAAATTCTTCTCCTATTCTCTTTCTAAACCTTTGTTTACCCAAAAGAAAAAAAAAAAAACCTTGAGAATAGGAAAGTATAAATGCTAAGATATAAATCTCAACCCTATTAGATGCTATGTCTTAAGGATGACACATAAACTAATAGCACTAAACTTTGAGTTTCTTTGACAGTTAATTTTCAACAATTGATATGTACAATTAGAGGTTAGTACTCACACATACAATAAAGACATATCCACGTTACTCACGTACACGCATTACGTCTAACAAGGAATTGCCCTTAGAAATTAGACTTTTCAATTACTCTAGAGACTTGAATTGGGTGGAATCTATAGGATGAACATTCTTGACCACCATGTCATTCATGGGAGTGCTCGAAAGGGGTATTTAAAACTATAATGGATCATTGGATCTATAAAAAAGCTATGGAAATTGAGCCTATATATATATATATACCTTATCATCTTCAGGGAATAAAGGTGTACAATTTCCATAATAGCTTTGGTTCGAAGGAGGCTCCATTTGAAAATTCAATATAGATGTTGATGAAGTTCTTGATGACAAATTCACCTGCATTAATTAATTAAGACATAAATAAAAGACACAAGTTATAAACAAACACAAAATCAATATTCTTACCAATGAAGAAGAAGGTTGCTGAAATGGCTGTTGTTGTTGTGCCCTTTGCATCAAACAAGGTAAAGGCCAAACAGGTTCAGATTCATAAGGCAAACTCAAATTTGTCCTAAAAGCCAGTCCAGGATCCAACCCACAACACTCTTTTTCAATGTTGTTGTACTCATAATCACAAGAACCCCAGATTTTATTTTGATCATTATTGCAGGTCAATGGAACAGTGTTTGCAGTGCTGACAATATCACCATTTGGTGGTCTAAACATTGAATTCGGTGGTGAAATATCAGCAGAAGCTAAAGATGAACATGATTGATTTGAAGGAAGGAAAGTTGGGATTGGCAAAGGGAAACATGATGGTGATGTTGATGATGATGATGCTGATGGTTTATGATGATGATGATGAGGATTAACATTAACAACGGGTGATTGAGAAGGCAAATTTGCAGCATCTTTCTTCTGTTGTTCTTCAATTCTAATCTTCTCAAGCTGTGCTACCCAAGCCCTCTTTGTGGGACTTTTTTAGGCCTTTGTTTCTTTGAATATCTACCATTATTATTGCTTCCAATCCCAATTCCACTACCACTATTACTATTACTATCGCTATACCTTTGAGTCATTTGATCTTCTTGTGCCATTATTGTTATCACTACAATGTAGGAAGCTTTTAGAGATACACCCAGATCTTAAAAACTTGTTAACTAATAAAAATAATTAACAAAAGGTGGGAAAATCTAGAGAAAATATACAAAGAAGAAAGCAACAAAGTTGGAGAAAAAAGTTGGCGAAAATCTCGTAGATAATTGAAGTCAAAGAGAACAAACAAACCCTTAAAAGGAGTCGAGTTTTAAGGTTGAGAAAAAAGAGAAGATCATCACTATATCTGAGATTTCAGATTTTCTCTCTAGCAAAAGCCTAGTTTGTCTGAGATTAATTTTGTTGAAATTAAATTTCAAAACCATGCAAATCTTTAGGTTACTATAAATATATAATTTAGTAACTGGTTTATTGCCCAAATCCTCGGTCCACTCTTCCTCTTTTCACTCCTATGTCTCTCCTATACCTTCTCTTTCACCTTTCTTTCTTTTATTTTTCTCTTTTCCAAAACTCTATCCAATTTGTTTTCTTCTTCTTCTCTCTCTCTCTCCCTTTAACTAATTAGGGTAAATTACGCCGATCTCACTAAACTATTAATAAGTTTAGTAAACTATTAAAAGTTACAAAATGGTCACTAAACTATTTGAGTGTTTTCATTTAAATCATTGAACTCGAAAGTTTTTATTTAAGTCATTAGACAGTTTTTTATTTATTTAAAGTTCGGCTAGTGAGCTCTAAGCGATGATTTAATGATCAATACTTTGAATGACATTGACGATCAATGTCGGAGATCGGATAAGAAATTTGTTTGAATCTTAATTCGCATATCTATGACGTTCAGATTTGTTTAATGAAAAAAAATTGAATTGTAAAAGAGAAGGTGAATGAGAGATTTCGATTGGTGCAGACTGTGCGAACAAATAAGGCCATGCAATAGTGATTTTAACAACTCAATGACTTAAATGAAAAGTCTTGAATAGTTCAGTGATTATTTTGTGACTTTTTAAAATTGAGTGACCAATATGTAAACTTACTAATAGTTTAGTGACTTTGGGTATAATTTACCCTTTCAATTATATAAGAAACCAAATGTATAAGAAATTTTACATGTATTATATAGATCTAATTAAACTTCAAATATTTAAAATCTATTTAAAGTTATTAGAAATGGCAATAGAGCAAGTTGGACGGCCACAATTGGTATGTTCTATTTCACCGATTGCTCTTTTTTATTATGGATGTATAATGTTGAAATTCATTATCACCTCTGTGAATGTTAGGTGCATCTATCTCCATCCAGTCTCACCCCACCCCACCCCACTTCCACTCTATTTCAGTTTAATTTTTATTATTTATCTTTAATATTTTTAATATTTTTAAAGACAAGTAATAATATTTCAACATTAATATTCTTCAAAAAATATTTAATAATAAAACATATATATTGATTTTTTATAACATGTCATTATATTTGTGCCCTTTAATAGTTATATATATACAATGATAGAATAATAATTTCATATCGTGTGCAGGGTGAGTCAAGGCAAAAAAAAAAAAAAATTATAATCCACGGATGCTGCACTAGACGTGTTGGTAGGGGCTCCCACCTCCCTTAAAATTAAAAATATCATTTTTGGCCTTTTAAAATTTATAAGTTAGTACATAGTAAAATTGCATTCCCCTAAAATAATAAAATTTTGATCTAATCATTTAAGAAATTAAAAAGATACAAGCTATTAAAATGATAAAATTGCATTTTAGCTCTCATAAACATGTACAATTTAATTTCGACCTCTTCGAAAAAATTTTAGACTTTGCCCTTGTTGCTCTAGATTTGCCTGCCCCAGTATCCCACCCAACATTCACTTTTTTTAAAATCTACTTTGAATTCAGGGATAGAGTCAGGGGCTGGCAAAGGTCCCCTTAAAATAAATTTTTTTAGCTTTAGACCTTTTATAATTTATAAATTTTAAATTAGTATATAGTAAAATTATTGTTTGGCCCTCAAAATTAGAATTTTAATTTAATCATTTAAAAATTATAAATATATAGACTATTAAAATAATAAATTTTATTTTTACTATCGTAAAATATATAACTTAATTCGACCTTCTCAAAAAGTTTTCTAACTTCATCATTGTTTGAATCCATCATATTGTTCAGATTTTACCAACCCTTAAAATTATATAATAGTATGCAACAACATCAGTGCCAATTAAACCAATCCACGATTCAGTGGCCCTCTCAACCTATGTATGTGCAACTCGACCTAGGCTGAGCTCAAGCAAGAGTTTTTATTATTATTATTTTGGACTAGCTCAAATCAATTTAAACAATAAAAAGCCATAATTAATTATAAAAATATATAAGATCAATAAAAAACATTTCTTTTATATTTTATTAATATAAAAATAATAAAACAAGGTGTTGAGTCGATATAGGCAGAATCGGTGCGTGGATTTTTCTAATCAAATTGTAACTTGACTCAATATATATTATAAACAAATCTAATGTTAATTAAGTTAATATTCAATTATCGAAAATTTAATATATTTTAAATAAAAAAGTATGAAACCGAAATCAAAACCCTAAAATAAATAAGACGTTAAAATATAAAAATCCGAATCTAAAATATATTTTAAAAAAACAAACTGAAAAAAAATATGAACCCATAAACTGTGTAAATCCATTCAACAACCAACACCTGCAAATACCAACGCAACTTTATGGCAAGAGGATGAACACAAAAAGGTATATTCTTTGCTTAATCCTTAAGATGGAGACGGTGAATGATATTAGCCGAAAAGGAAAATCTTATCTGCCTTTAGTTTATTAGTTCACACGTTCAAACTTTAAATCATCATCCATTCGAATCCCGTGTGTTGTTCTAATAGTTAAGTTGTTCATCATTCTAAGTGTGACTTGAGTTCAAGTCGCACTAATTGTGTTGCTTTTAGGGTATTTCTCTCTTCTTGTTCAAAAGTTTTTCAAACTCATGCTTCTATATAGATTATAGATATATATTTATACTATTATTTAAACCCTTAACGAGTCTTGATTAGAGAAATTACAAATATATTTTTTCGTATTTAAAAAAACTATATTATTCTAAGGTTTGAACCCATGAACATTTGCATTAATAAAAATTTAACTTTTCGACCCCTGTGTTTTAAATTTATAGTTTTCACATATATACACGTGTGATAAAATTTATGATGTATATATATAATGTTTTTTTCAAACCAATAGGTGTTAAGTGCAATAGTAAGACACATTATACTCTTGGGGAAAAAAATTCAAGTTTGTATCATGAAAATGATATTATTGGGAGGAGCAATATGACCTTTGAAAAAGTATTCATGGATCATAAAACGGATATGAAAGACACATTAATTTAGGGATGGACCGTAGGCCTTGCCCCATCCCAAAAGTTTCGAAAATTTTCATTTTCCTTGAAAATTGTTAAAAATTTTAATTTGGCTTCCAATTTTTTAGAAAAATTTCATTATGCCTTTTAATTTTTGAAAATTTTAATTCAAGTCTTCTAATTTTTTTTCGAAATTCTCATTAATCTTACAGATTCTTTTAAATTTTAATTAGACCCCAATTTTTTTTTAAAAAATTCTAATTAAACTCCTAAAATTTTTGAAAATTTTAGTTAAGCCCCCAACTTAGACCCATGATCAACCACTCCCTTAATTAAAGAAAAAAAATATTGTTCTATTTCGAGCCAAGCTTAAGTAATAGACAGCCATATTCCTCATCGACTTACTTGGATATTTGAATTAATATAATATTAAATATGAATTAATTATACAAAAATATAAGGGTAAACAATTAAAATAGTCACTTTTGTTTACTTCAAGTTATATTTTAGTTGTTTATGTTTGAAATGTTACGTTTTAGTCATTTACATAATCGTGTTGTAACAATTTAGTCACTGAGCCGTTAATTGTCATTAACAGTGTAACAATAAGCTGGCATGACACGTTAAATCATCATTTCAAACAAAAATTATAGGTTAATTTATACAATTGGTCCCTACAATTTTTTGTTTTAAGCAATTTAATTTTTAATTTTATATTCTTTTAACTTTCCTTTTTTTTCTTTATTTTCCATTCTCTTTTACTTCTCCCTCTGGTTTCCTCCCTTCTCCATTACTTTTAACATAGTTTTTTTTATGTTTTCTATTTGTTAAACTAGTCCCTATACTTTTATTTTTTTTGAACAATTTAATTTTTTTCGAGTAAGGCTAGTTTGTAGACTAGTTTTAACAAAAAGAAAAATAGAAAAATAGAAAAATTACATTAAAAGAAACAAGGAAGAGAGGAGGAAAATAGAGGGAAAAAGCAAAAGAGAATTAAAAATAAAGAAAAAAATTAAATTGCTGAAAATGAAAAAAATATAGGGACCAATTGTAAAATTTAACCTAAAATTTTCGTTTGAAATGATTATTTAACATGCCACGTCAACTTACCGTTACACCGTTAACGATAATTAACGGTTTAGTGACTAAAATATTACAATACGATAATGTAAGTGATTAAAGCGTAACATTTCAAACATAAATGACAAGATGTAGCCTGCGGTACACAAAAGTGACTATTTTGATAATTTACCCAAAACATAAATATAATATAAAAAATTCAAAACATGATTACGATAAGAATATAAACAATGAAAGTTATGAGTAGAGGTGTTCATGGGCCGGGTCGGGCCGGACTCAACTAAAAATTTAGGCCCATTCATCGGGCTCGGGTCGAGCCGAGCCCCAAAATGAGCCTAAATTTTTCCCAAGCCCGACCCATATAAAAAGCTAAAGCCCAAGCCCGGCCCAGCCCTCAAGTATTAATTTTTTATATTATTTTATATAATTTTTAAATATATATAATACATCAAAAATACTAAAAAAATCAAAATAAATATTTCTTAACAAATTGAAAATAAATTTTAAAAAATATGTAGACTTAAATAACAATAAGATAGATGTAACTTAACAAGCAATTACCTCTAAAATAATAATAAAATTAACAAATGCCTTTAAAATAATAACAAAATTAACAATAAAATAATTTTTATATAATATTCAATCAATAACAATAAAATAGTAGCAACATAATAGTAATATGGTAATAAAATAGGAGAAAATAACAAGAAAATAACATTCAAAAATAAAAAATAGCGATTTTTTGTCATTTAGTGAATTGAAAGCAATTTGAAATTGGGCCTGGGCTAAAAATATCTTACCCGAGGCCCAACCCATTTTTTAAACGGATCTTATTTTTCGTCCAAGCCCATTTTTCGGGCTTATATTTTTGCTCAAACCCTCTCAAATTTCAGTCGGGCCTTTAGGCCGGGCCGGGCCACCCGGCCCATGAACATCTCTAGTTATGAGTAGGGGAATGAAAATTAAAAAGGTAATCCTGAAAAACCACATCCCATGAGATCACACTTTAAAAGTATTCTTTGGAAAAAGAATGGTAAGGAGACCTATATATATAGCTATCCATGCAACCAATGCTACACAAACTATCAACAAACCCTAATTTGTATATTTCAAATGGCTACCTTCAATGTTTCCTTCATCCTTTCCTTGTATGCTTTATTATTGATTTCGAGTTCAGCTACTCGTTTGCTTCTTCCATTTTCGGTTTCCCACGAATTCAACTCTTTTCATCATCGATATTTACTGCAATCGGCCGCCATAGCTTCCGTTACATCCGCCACGATGGCTATAAAACCGGTTGATAAACAAGAAGTAAGTGAGACAAATTGTATATCGGAGATATTTGGAGGCACTAACAAACGTGCATTGATAGAGGAAGGCAAGGAAGCCATTCAAGCTAGCTTGAAAAGGAACGCTGGGAATCCTTTGGAGTCGAAGAGACGAAGTCCAGGTGGTCCTGATCCTCATCACCATTGATGATCTTACCTATTATGGCAGTCGTTGATTTGCTACGTACTTCTTTTTTTCGTGGGGGAGATAAAAAGTGAAAAATACTATTATGTAATAGATCATGGCTCACCTACAATACAATGGTGGTGAAAGAAATTATGTAATAAATATATTTATAAAAAAATATTATATAAAAATTAGATGGTAATGTTAAAATGGGTGTATGCTTTTCGAATTTTATATAAAAATATAAAAAGATAAAAAAAATTATTATATATTTGTTATTTTGTAAAATAATGGGTATTTGTTAATTTTTGAGTTGGGCCTGATTGGGATAATACCAACTCAATCAGTCACTTAATATATAATATAGACTAGAGTTTCTATCACACGCGCATGCGTGTAGAAACTATAAATTTAGAATATAAATATGTGTTTAAAAATAATATAAAATAAATAATAAAATATATGGTTTGAAACTAATTAATAATAACATATGAAATATATACGATGTTAAAATGAATAAAATTATTTATCAAGTTGTTGTCAACAATCTTGAGTAGGTGGAGTAAAGTTGTGACACCAACTCAATCAAATACATTAGTATATATATAAAAATTGATGGAGGTAATAAGATATGCATAATAAAAATTGAAATATATAAAATATCAAAAAAAAGCTTTAATTGAGTTGTAAATTAAAGATTTTATTGACTCAATTAACTCCGGTTCAAATCCCACCATATGTATTGATTTTTGGTTTTAAAATAAAAAAGACTAATTACTTTTGAATAATATAACTTATTTTAATTATGAAAAGGTATTTTTGTAAATTTTTTAACTGAGTTGATGACCTGGTTGAGGGTGACACCAACTCAATAAAACACTTAATAAATAGTATATATATAAATTAACCAACAAGTGTTTGGCGCAAATTATATTCTCAATGGGAAGCACATGTTTGAACCTTGGAAACAACATTGTTGGGAAGGGTCGTCAAGAACTTCAAATATGGACCGTAAAACAAATATGAAAAATACTAAACACAAAGCTTTTTTAATTTTATAAAAATATTACTATCAATAAAATATAATCTTTTAAATATATATAAAAATAAATTAAATGAGACTTTGATTTAAGTGATAAAGTAATTATGTTGAAAATTATAGTGTTTTAAGTTTAATTATCATTATATATGCATTTTTTATTTTTTATATAAAAGATTTGAAAAGATAAAAACACCCTTAAAATAGTATAATTTATTTTGTAAAGAATGATTATTTTGGTAATTTTCCAACTAAGTTAAGACTCGATCAATGGGTGATACCAACTTGATCAAAAAAGTATAAATTGTTGTGCCACTAAGAAGGAAGTTTCTTGCTAGTCAATTTCAATTTGGGACAGCCCAATATTTAGTCACTAAATTTGGAAACATTTTTAACTTAGTCCTTGAACTTATTTTTTTATCCACATTTTTCTTAGTTTTGGTCATCGTTAGCTATTTTTTATATAAAAAAAATGTTTTAGGTGATGATGTTGCATAATATTTATAAGAACAAATTTAAGGGGGCAAGGCAAGGGCCTTGGCCCCCCGAGAATGGAAAATTGTCAATTCAATCCCCTCATAAATAATGAAATTACAAAATGATATATGATAAAATTGCACTTACCCGAAATAAAAAAGTATTCTTTTAGCCCCTTTAAAAATGATAAAATTATGTTTGTAATACAATGATTTGTAATTTGACCTTTAAAAATCTTTTAATTTAATTATGACTCATAAAAAATCCAAGGGCAAGCAGGATCACCCCAAAATAGTAAAATCGTACTTAACCCATTCAAAAATTATAAAATTGTAATGTAAATTTTGATCGTACTAAAAAAAAAATGAATCTTATCAATAGACCTAACAATTTTTATATAAACTGTGATAGGTTAATACAAGATTTTCAAAAATAGAACCGTTGTCAAATCAATCAAACCACCTGTTACTAATTCAACTGGTTTGTCTGGTTCAATTGTAAAAATCATTTAAGAAATCATAAAAAAATTCGGTTCAATTGGTTTTAACCCGATTTATGACTTAATCTGTCTAACTCCTTATTCTAAACCGATATCTAAATTAAATCTTAGTTCAGTTGATCTGACTGGTTTGGGGTTAATAATTAATTAATTTATTATGCATGTCTGAATCTTATTGTGTTAATGTATTCCTTTTACACAGTGCGTGTATTCAAAGAATTAGATACCGGATTTGAAATATTCGAATCCAAAATTAGTTAAACTGAAAACTTTTGAGGTTGGCTCTCGTTGATCTTCCTTTTTTTTCTTTTTATCCATATCTTTCAGTTATTTATTACTTTGGGGTCATTCTATAATCCTTCTATGTTTTTTTTACAACAGTTTCATCAAATCCATCGTTATCATCACGAAGTTAAATAATTAACTTAATTAATTCAAGACCATTCTAATGTTGGAGCTGTTCATTTGATTCTATTAAAGATATTATATATGAACATCGTGTGTTGGTCTGATGATCAATATATTTACCGTCTGATGATCAATGTATTTATCGTCTTAGGTGTGGTCTAAGTTCAAGTCGTGTTAATCGCGTTGTCTTTAAGACTTTAACCTTTTTTATAATTCACCAAAAAATTATTAATATGTAAAAATAGAGAATAATTAAAAAAGGGGGAATCTAAGCATAAAAGAATATTACTTCTGTTAAAAGATTTATTCGTCTCCATTGTTGAGTACGTAAAATATAAAGCTGTGCTTATCTCTTATCTTTTTGCCATCCCCTACTTTGCATCTCACTCCATTTAAAGGAACCAACCGACCAGTGGCGGAGGTGCCTCTAACAAATTTTTCATTTTTATCCTTTATAATTTATAAAGTTTAAAATTAATAATAGTAAAATTATACGTTAACCCTCAAAATGATAAAAAAAATTGATTTAATCTATTAAAAATGATAAAAATATATACTATTAAAATGATGAAATTATATTTTTATTATAATAAAAATATATTATTGCACAAAAATTTTCTGGCTCCACTGCAACCGACTAGTTGAATTATGAGTGTAATAAAGGAAAAAAAAATCAGAAGCTTCGTTCTGTTTGATATGATACGTAGAAAAAGAAGATTTATCGGATTCTTTAAAAAGGATGGTAACTAACGAGATCTATCTATCTATATATATAGCTATCCATGCAACCAATGCTATACACAAACTATCAAAAAACCCTAGTTTGTTCTAACTTTCAAAAATGGCTAATTTCAATCTTTTCTTCATCCTTTCCTTGTATGCTTCATTATTGATTTCGTGTTCAGCTACTCGTTTGCTTCTTCCATTCTCGGTTTCCGATGAATTCAGCTCTTTTCGTGGTCGATATTTACCGCAATCGGCCGTGATAACTTCCGTGACTTCCACTATAAAACCGGTTGAAAAACAACAAGTACGTGAGACAAATGGTGAATCTCAGCAATATGGAAGCACTATCAAACGTGCATTGATAATGGAAGGCAGGGAAGCCATTAAAGCTAGCTTGAAAAGGAACGCTGGGATTCCTTTGGAATCGAAACGCCAAAGTCCAGGTGGTCCTGATCCTCATCATCATTGATGATTATCTTGCATTTACGCTAGAAGAAAAGATCACGTGGTTTTTTTTTTTTAAATGTATGTGCTTGCTACGTACTTTTTCATCGTAGGGAAGATCAAAAGTGAAAAATAAAATAAAAACCCTTTAATATTATTATGTAATAGATGATGAGTCTGTAGCAAATATATTTATGAATATATATATATATATATATATATATATATATAAAGTTTAAAAGGTGGTTTTAATCTTCGTTATTTGTTTTTTAGATTTTATTTAAGAATATAAAATGACAAAAAAATCTCATAAATATATTTGTTATTTTATAAAACGATTGGATATTTGATATAATTTTCTAACTAAATTGGGATAAGATTAATGGGTAACACCAATTTAATCAACTAATTACATATATTTGTAATTTTTATTTATAAATATAATAATATCAAGCATAAAATATAAAATTTTCATATATATATATATATATTAGATCATGGGTAAAGATGATTGTATTTGCTAAGTACATACTCCATAGAAAGGGTGAAGCTAGAAATTTGTTTTTGAGAAAGACGATTAAGTCGTATATTTTTAATAGAGCTAAAATGTAATTTTGTCATTTTAATAGCTTATATTATTAAAGATTAAATTAGAAATTTATCATTTTTGGGACTAAAATATAATTTTACAATATACAAACATAACATTTTATAAAATTTAAAGGACAAAAAGTAGGATTTTTCATTTTAAGAGGTTGGGGCCTCTGCTAGCCCCCATTGGCACTGCTCCTTAGGGGTGTTCAATCGGTTAACCGACCCGAAATAACATTAACCAAATTAATCGACCTTTCAAAATTTTTAACTGTTAATCAACCAAAATTTTTTCAAAAAAATTAATCGAACCGAAATTTTTTCGGTTAATTCGGTCGGTTAACCGAATTAACCGAAAATTATATGTTTTTTTATTTTTGGTTAAAAATTAATCAAATTAACCGAATTAACCGAATTACCCGAATTATCCGAATTACCCAAATTACCCGAAATGAATCACTACATAATTAAAAAAAATTACATAATTTTAGTTTTAGTTTCAAATTTTTTATTTATTAAATTATTTATAATTTTTTTGATTGGGTAATTGGGTTGGGTTAGATATTTGGGTTTGGATTGGGTTTAGATGAATAGTGGGCTTATTTATATATTATAATTTTATTTATTAATTTTTTCGGTTAAACCGAAAAATTTTGATTAACCGACCGGTTTCGAACCGAATTAACCGTTAACCGAAAAATCACAAAATAATTAACCACCCCCGACCGAAAAAATTCGGTTAACCGACCGATTAACCGAATTCGGTTACCGACCGATTAACCGAATTCGGTCAACCGACCGATTAACCGAATTCGGTCGGTTAACAGAATTTTTTCAGTTTTACCCGAATTTTGCACACCCCTACTGCCCCTACCGGTAGTGTAAGTTGAATAGTAAAATATTTAAAGCTTTATCATGGTTTCAATGTTGTTAAGTGGGTGCAACTGCCTAATACAGTCCCAGCCTTGATGCTGGAAATCATTAGTTCTTTCTTGAATTTGATTCCTCTTGATGTATGGTACATCTCCTAGATCTCTCGACTGCCAAATGTGCATGCAGGCAAACAAATTAGCAAAAACTGGAATCAACAAACCTCAACCACTTTAATCTGCATTTTAATTATCGTATCATTTAAAGCTATCATTGATGTATGGTGGCTGATTGTTGTTGTGGTGTGGGATTGGTTCTATGTTCGACTTTTGCTGGGGTTGGTGCGAATCAAGATGCGGGTTGGAAGTGGCCTTTGCTGCTATAGACTTGATTGGGTTCAGTTTTTATGGAATGGTGTTTTCATGGCTATCTTGAGCTTGTCTTATGAAGATCCTATTGTTGCCATGAGGTTCCTATTGTTGTTGCTGCTGCTAGTTTTTTGGGTATGCTACATTTGTCATGTTCGGTTCATTTTTTGACTGAAATGTAAGATTTTGGTGTCTAGTTGACGGGATGTAAGGTTACTTAAAAGTATATTTTCTCTAAATTGTCTTTGTTATAGAAATTTTAAAACAAGTTTAATTTCTTTAATATTTTTAGTCTCAATTTCCATTAAATTATGATCATATTTTTATTTTTATTACAATTTATTATTAATAGGTAAATGTATAATGTTGAAATAAAGTTATAAATTATAATATAATAATTAATAAAATTAATTGCATCACCAATTAGCTGACTCTTAAAATAGCTAGAAACACAAAATAATCATTTTAAATAATATAATAATTAGTAATAAATAGATTGGTAAAACAATGTATAAAAGTAGAACCCCATTAAAAATTATTATTCTAATTAGACTTATATTTTATTTACATAAAAAGGACGAAATTGATTGAAATAATAAAAGTAAAAGGTAAGATTTGGTTAGAATGTAAAATTATTTAAGGAAGAGATTGTATTGAAATTACTCTGTATATTTCGAAACCTTGACATTATGTAAGATTAACCGTTTGTTTGAAATTCAAATATGATAATCACATTCTCGAAATATTGCATTACCACTTGAAGGGCTTTGCTCACAAAAATGACAAATTGTAGTATTTTTTTAATCATGAAATTGCAATTCAATATAATGGTTAAATTGCCTTTTGACCTTTCAAAATCTTTTAATTTAATTCTGACCTCTAGAAAATTCAAGGGGAAATAAGGGTTTTGACTCAAAAATGATAAAATGATACCTAAACCCTTTCAATAATTATGAAATTATAACGTAATACAATGGTGAAAGTATAATTTAGTCCTCCAAAAACTTTAAATTTAATTCTAACCTCCTTGGAAGAAAAAATTTCATTTTCCCCCTTCATATAAAAACATCACACATTACACAAAATTAGAAATTAAAAATTCTTGGTGTTCAAAATCTAATTCGTTGGTGGAATTGGTCAGATTAATATTGGTTCTTGGTTGATTCGGTTGTTTGGTTTAATTGAATAATATTTTAAAATAAAATTCATAAAATATTAAAAAATATGAAAATAGAGACAATTGATTTAACCAGTTCATATCAATTCACGAGTCAATGGACCGATATCTTGATCGATTCTAAACCCAACATGTCTAATTGGTAGGTCCGATTCTGAAATAGTAGGTTAATCTATACTATTATTTAAGCCCGTGACTGAGTTGGTATTATGAGTCAATCGGGTACTAATTCGGTTAGAAAAATTACAAATATATCATTTCGTATTTAAAATAAGTTATATTATTTCAGGGCACTATAATATTTTATTTTAAAAATAAAAAAATATTTTTAGATTTGAACCCACATCAATTATATTAATAAAACATTTGATTTACCACTCAACTAAATATTTATTTTAATCTTTTATACATTTTAATTTTATTATGCACGTTATCACCACAATCAATTGTATATATTAATAATGCAGTTAATTGAGTTTATGTCAAGAATTAACTCGACACTAGCTTAGGATTGATGTATTCATTTAGTATTCTTAATTAGATATATTCATGTGTTTAAATTTAGTTTTAGAAATATATCATACATATTTCTTATATTATTATTAATTAGTTTCAAATAATATATTTTATTATTAATTTTATAATATTTATAAATACATATATTTTAAATACATAATTTCTACACGTGTAATTTAATACGGAATCTTAGTATATAAATGGATTCCTTTTACACAGTTTATTCTATTGGAAGAATTAGATACCGAAAATTGGAATCCCAAAACAAAGGATTCGAATCCTAAATTAGTTAAACTGAAAACTTTTAAAGGAATCAACCGATTAGTTGATTTATGAGTGTAATAAAAAATCAAAAGCTGAACCCGTGTGATGATTTAATAGTTAGGATGTTCACTGTTTTAAATATAGTTTAGGATCAAATCGCACTCATTATTTGATATTAGAGCTTTGGCTTTCTCTTATAATTTACCCAAAAATAAAACAAAACTTTTATTTAGTTTGACATGACAAGTAAAAAAAGAAGGTTGATTATATGACTAAATTAAAATTATAATAATATTTTATTATAATTATTATATTTTAAAATTAATTTTTAATTAAAATTAGAATAGTTAATTTCAACATACATCCCTAAATTACAATCTTCATTCTAAATTGGTCTCTAAACTTTAAAACATTCTAATTACACCATCAAACTATTCCTATCATATCACTAAGGTTATTCCATTATTAAAATTATTAATTTAACGTTAAATCTTATGTGGCATATGTAACACCCTACTACATTAATATCGAGACATAGCATTCAATTTATATATATCCGAACTAATTTCACATCGTTTCATTTGACCAGTTTAGTAAGCACAATTCAACCCTTTAAAAAAAATCATTCATGAACATAATGTACTTCACATAATTAAGTCTAAGAATTACCAGATTATTACCTATATATATATATATTTATATATATACCTTACGATGCATACTACAATCTAGACCCATGAGCATTTTTTTTAAAAGCGCATTTAGCTACTCACAACCTCAATACAATTATTCATGGTATAACAAAATTAGCACTTCAATAGGTGACTTGTCATTTCTCAATTACAATCAACCTAGAAATTTAACTACATCCGCATTCTCACAAATAAATACACATACAAGGCCAATTAATATCATTATCTTCACATATCTAATAGACTAATCACAACCATCTCACTTAGGCGCAACTATTCATCATTAAACAGCATATTTATTCGAATTAAGTAACCTTCAACCAACAATTCATGAACATACATATTTATGTAAACATATATATATATATATATATATATATATATAAAACAACTCAAAATCATTCAAGTCACCATTAACCAAACATGAATACCGAATTCCACAAGATCAAGCCATCATAATTTAGCCATTTTCACATGGCATAATTAAACATATAATTCAAAAGATATTCTCAACATAGTATTTTAGCCTATACATGCCATTGACTTTAAGTTCGTTTACAAAAGTACCAAAAATTGTTTTGATAGTGTGATGGACTTTGACAAGGATTCCCGATGCTCGAGCTGCAACTTTTAAGGATCTAAAAAAAAATGAAACAACCACACCAAGTAAGCTTAAATAGCCTAGTAAGTTATAAGCAAGAAGGTAAGATGTACAACTATGCATATGCATAACACCCATTTATTCCTCTAGTTTTCCATCTAACTATTTAATAATTCCTCATATCAACCTGCATAATAGATTACCATTCATCAAACTCAGGTTCATCCAATCCCAAAACAAAGTAACTAAATAGTCATATGCTTTGTACTTTTATTGAAATAACTTACTCGGTATTACCTCAAATAACTAAACTGTTAACCGATAAAACATACCTGATACTTTTAACTACCCCATTTTTATAAGTATCTATATCTTCGAGGTAATCGATTAATCTGCACACTCGGTGCCATTCGACCGATCTCGCATACACAAGGTTTCGGTGATTAAATTTTCGCACACACAGTGCCCTTCAACCGATCTTGCACACACAGTGCTCGGTGATTAAATTTTCGCACACATAGTGCCCTTCAACCGATCTCTTCCATTAATACACTATTACATTCGGCCAAATTAAATAAACATATACAATCGCTTATTAAACACAACCATTTCTCATCACAATTTCACATATAAATTTTTCCTCAAAATATATATAATCATTCAACTCAATTAATTTCAAGCTCACATGAATACAAATCTTATATTCGGCTAGCACATAAATCATTCAATGTCATACTCGGCAATGAGTAATTTAACATGTTATATCTATTTAGCAATTGCACCACAATATAGGTTAAATTACAATTCAACCAAATGCTTAAAACTTACCTCGAGTGTTGATGAATTCGAGGGTTTCGGCTATTCGATTAATTTGGTTTTTCCTTTGTCCAACCCTTTTTCCTTTGAATCTTGATCTAAACAAATTTCAAGTAAACTCCTTTAAAAATCATTTCTACTCAATTTGATCCATAAACACACACTATATAAATTTTACGAATTTACCCCTAACTTTTATAATATCTACAATTTAGTCCCTAATACAATATATATGAATTATCCAAAAATTAGTCCAACCTCCTTAAGGCCGAATCTCTCTAAGGGTCCTATACATCCATGCAAATTACTTATTTAGCATAAAATCCTTCAACCATCCATTTTCAAAATTTAAGACATCACACTCAAGTTCATATGAATTTTCTTACTTTAAACATGTAACCTTCAAACATTTATATATATTCTTCCCTCAAACACAACCAATCCCCAATATTCAACAAGAGTCGAATCTAAATCATGCTTATACCAAAACTTTTCCACATAGGTTTGTAAATATGCAAGGAAAATAACTAGAAACTATAATGAAATTACAAAGATCATGTTCAATCCCTCACCTTAAGAAGCATGAAATGGCCGAAAGTTGAACCTCTCCTTTTTATTTCTTTTCTCTCTATTTCGGTGATGAAAGAAGGAAGAAGATGATACTTCCCTCTTTTCTTATTTCTTTATTCTATTCCTATTATAAAATAAATAAAAAAATACCACTAACTAAGATTTAACTTAATTTAGTATGAAAACTAATCATCATGCCGTCCACTACCATGAGAATTGGACTATTTGACATGCAAGTCCATTTATGTAGGACTAATTCAATTAAACTCTCCTACTTAATACAAGCTACTTTTATTACTTTAACTATTTGGTCCTTTCTCTTAATTTAAGCACACCAAAGCAATTAAATTCAAAATTTTCAACACATACCCATTCATAAATATTGCACGAAAACAAAATAATATAAGGAAATTTTTTTGGCTCGATTCGTGGTTCAAACCACCGCTCGGTAAGTAGGGTCGTATTTGGGCTGTTACAACTCCCCCTCCTAAAAAGAAATTTTCGTCCCCGAAAATCTTACCGATGAATAAGTGCGGATAGAGTTCTCTCATAGATTCTTCAGTCTCCTAGGTTGCTTCCTCAACCCCGTGTTTAAGCCACAGCACTTTAACTAGTTTTATTTTCTTATTCCCCAACTCTTTCACTTCACGAGCTAATATGCGAATCGGTTCCTCCTCATAAGTCAAATCAGACTGAATCTCAATCTCGGTTGGACTAATTACATGAGAAGGATCAGATCTATAACGTCGAAGCATCGACACATGAAAAACATTATGAATCTTGTCTAACTTAGACGGTAACCTCAATCTATACGCAACCGGCCCGATACGTTCAATAACTTCATAGGGTCCAATAAACCTCGAACTCAGTTTTCCCTTGCGACCAAATCTGTATCTTCTTCCACGGTGATACTTTCAAGAATACTTGGTCTCCAATCTGAAATTCAATGTCCTTACGCTTCAAATCTGCGTAAGACTTTTAACGATCCGATGCTGCTTTCAAGCTATCACGAATTACTGCCACTTTCTGTTCGGTTTCCTTAATCAAATCAACCCCGTGCATCTTGTTTTCCCTGAGTTCAGTCCAGTACAATGGTGTACGACATTTACGACCATACAACGCTTCGTAAGGTGCCATCTTGATACTAGATTGAAAGCTATTATTATACGCAAATTCAATTAAAGGCAAGTATCGTTCCCACGTACCCTCAAACTCAAGAACGCAACATCTCAACATATCCTCGAGTACTTGGATAACTCGCTCAGACTGACCGTCCGACTGAGGGTAGAAAGCTGTACTCAAATGTAACTTGGTATCTAAAGCAACTTGCAGTTTCTTCCAAAACCGCGATGTGAACCTCGGGTCTCTATCCGAAACAATAGGGATAGGTACTCCGTGTAACCGTACAATCTACGATACGTACAATTCAGCCAACTTATCAAGTGAGAAATCCGTACGTACTGGAATAAAATGAGCTAATTTCGTCAATCTATCGACAATAGCCCAGATTAAATCTTTCTTACTTGGCGTCAACGGCAATCCTGACACAAAGTCCATAGTGATTCGCTTCCATTTCCATTCAGGTATCATAATCGGTTGAAGAAGCCCTGATGGTACCTGATGTTCAGTTTTAACTTGCTGGCACACTAAACACTTTGACACATAGTCTGAGATGTCTCGCTTCATACCATGCCACCAATAATACTGTTTTAGATCGTTATACATCTTCGTGCTACCTAGATGAATTGACAATCTACTATTATGCTCTTCATTACAAATCTTTCTAATTAACTCAGGGTTTCTCAGTACACACATCCGATTCTTGAACCGCAAACATCCTTCAAAGATCTATCCGAAAATCAATCCGCTTTCGAACCACAATGATCTTTCTTTGCTTTTAAAGCATCATCAACTTTTTGAGCTTCTCGAATCTGCTGCTTAAACATAGGTCTCACCTTCAACTCAGCAACGATCACACCATCATCATTAATAGCTATATCCGCATTCATCGCTCTTAAAGTAAATAACAATTTTCGGCTAAGTGCGCCTGCAACCACATTAGCCTTTCTTGGGTGATAATCAATTATAAGATCGTAATCTTTTAACAGTTCCAACCATCGTCGCTGCCTCAAATTCAGGTCCTTTTGAGTCATTAAATATTTTAGACTTTTATGATCCGAATAGATATGACATTTCTCACCGAAAAGATAGTGACGCCATATCTTTAAAGCAAAAACTATAGCGCCAACTCAAGGTCATGAGTAGGATAGTTTCCTCGTGCGGTTTCAACTCGCCAAGCATAGGCTACAACTCTACCTCCAAGATCAATACACAACCGAGTCCGTTCAATGATGCATCACTAAAAATAATAAATTCTTTACTCGACTCTGGTTGTACAAGTACCGGGGCTTCCGTCAACAAAGTTTTCAGCTGATCAAAACTCTTCTGACACCTTTCTGACCATTCAAATTTAACATCTTTCTGTAATAACTTTGTCATCGGTGATGCTATCATAGAAAACCCTTTCACGAAGCGTCTATAATATCCGACAAGTCCCAGAAAGCTACGAACCTCAGTAACATTTTGCGGAGACTTCCAATCAAGTATAGCTGAAATTTTACTCGGGTCAACCCGAATACCTGATACAGAAATGACGTGCCCCAAAAAGCTAACTTCATTCAACCAAAACTCACATTTGCTGAACTTCGCATATAATCGTTTTTCACGCAAAATCTGTAGCACTAATCTCAGATGCTCAGCATGCTCGGTTTCATCTCGGGAATAAATTAGTATATCATCTATAAATACAACTACAAACTGATCTAAGTACGGTCTGAAGACTCGATTTATCAGATCCATGAAAATTGCAAGGGCATTGGTGAGCCCAAACGGCATCACTAAAAACTCATAATGATCGTACCTCGTCCGAAAAGCAGTCTTTGATACATCTGTTTCTCGAACTCGCAGCTGATAATATCCTAACCTCAAATCAATTTTTGAGAACACTGAAGCTCCTTTAAGTTGATCGAATAAATTATCGATACGCGGTAATGGGTATTTATTCTTTATGGTCACCTTATTATGCTGTCGGTAGTCAATGCATATTCTCAATGTTTCGTCTTTCTTTTTCACGAATAGAACGGGCGCACCCCAGGGAGAAAAACTCGGTCGGGCAAAACCTCTGTCCGTCAATTCTTGCAACTGCGCTTTTAACTCTTTTAATTCGGTCGGTGTCATTCTATACGGAGCTATCGAGATCGGAGTTGTCCCTGGCACTAACTCAATCCCAAACTCTACTTCCCGAACAGGTGGCAATCCCGGCAATTCTTTCGGAAATACATCCCGATACTCACATACAACTGGTACTGATTCAATCTTCATTTTAGCCACTTTACTATCAATCACGTAAGCAAAGTAAACTTCACAACCCTTTCTCAAATACTGCCGAGTCAACATCGAGGATATCACTGCTGATAGCCCATTCAAAACTGCAAACTCTAATCGTACGATCTCATTGTTCTGACCTCTCAACTCAATAGTCTTTCGTCTGTAATTCACTACCACATCATGAACAGTCAACCAATCCATACTGAGAATGATGTCGAATTCATCGAAAGGTAATAACATCAGATTGGCTGGAAAACACATGTCTCGAATCATTAAAGGACAGTTCTTGCACACTTTATCAATCAACACACATCGACCCAAAGGGTTTGAAACCCGAATTACAAATTCAGTAGACTCAACAGGTAGAGTCTTACTGGATACTAATGTTTCACACATATACGAATGAGTTGAGCCGGGATCAATCAAGGTAGTTACATTAGTATTAAAGAGAGTGAAAATACCAGAATAACGCCCGGAGATGATGCCTCTCTCTAGTACGGATGGCATAAGCTCTAGCAGACTCGGTATCTAATCGAATAACCGCATCTGAAGTCCCTCTCTGTGCACCACTCCTACCTCCTCCACTACGAGCTGGTCTACCTCTAGCTGTGGTGCCGCTCGGTCTCGCGTTCTGAGTAGTACCTCCTTAACCATATTTGGACAATCCCGAATGAAGTGATTTTGTGAACCACACTGGAAACAAGTGCGATTAAAAGATTTGCCCCAGCATTCTCTGAAGTGTCGTCTACTGCACTGCTGACATTCAGGTTTGCTCGATCGAGCATTACCGACACTAGCCACTGATGTAGCTCGTGAACTCACTGGTGGTCGTTCTCGAATAGAAATCCCAGTATTAGTTTTGGATCGACTACCATCATTCTTGAACTTCTTCGTTGCCATCTGCGAAAATCTACCCGTGGGTCTCTTTCGGAAATCTTTAGATTCAACTTCAGCTTTCTGTTTTTCTTTCCCTAGTTCTTCAGCTTTACAAGCTCTTTCAACTAGCACAACAAACTCGTTAATCTCAAGAATGCCAACCAAAAGTTTAATATCTTCATTCAAACCATCTTCAAATCTTCGGCACATAGCAGCCTCAGAGGATACACATTCGCGAGCGTAGCGACTAAGTCGCACAAACTTGCGCCAGATTCGCATAATACCATACTACTGTTTGAGCTCAAGAAATTCTTTACGCTTGGAATCTATAAAGCGCTGACTTATGTACTTTTTACAAAATTCCATCTGAAAGAAATCCCAGGTTACTTTCTTCCTCGGAACAACTGGCACGAGAGTATTCCACCAGTAGTAGGCAGAATCTCGTAATAATGATATGACATACTTCAAACACTCATTGGGTGTGCAAGACAACTCATCAAAGACACGGATAGAATTATCGAGCCAAAATTCAGCTCGCTCTGCATCATCACCGTCCTCAGCTCTAAATTCTTGAGCTCCGTGTTTTCGTATACGATCAACAGTAGGTTTAGTTACTCTTTCAGGATTGGCAACAGGAGGTACAATTGGTGTTACAGGGGGAACATTCGAATTCAGGGGTGGTTGAACAGCCGGAGTGGTTCGTAAGTAATGACTGAACCAATCGCTCATCATATTATGGAAGGCCTGTTTTACCCTCTCGTCTAGGCCACTCGCAGCAGGTCGAGATTCTTCTGACTCGGTCGCTTGTGCGGGAACAGGCGCCACACTCTCGACACCATCAGTTAATGCTTGCTCAGGATCCGGATCCATTACTATATAAAAGAATCAAATACATTTCACTGTCAGAAGTCGTCGCACTATCACATTGTAAATAATGACATGTATAGCTAGACTCTCACACACTACGTTAGTCCGAGAACTGACTAAATCGTAGCTCTGATACCAATCAAATTGTAACACCCCTACTACATTAGTATCGAGACATAGCATTCAATTTATATATATCCGAACTAATTTCACATCGTTTCATTTGACCAGTTTAGTAAGCACAATTCAACCCTTAAAAAAAATCATTCATGAACATAATGTACTTCACATAATTAAGTCTAAGAATTACCCAGATTATTACCTATATATATTTATATATATACCTTACGATGCATACTACAATCTAGACCCATGAGCATTTTTTTTGTTAAAACTGCATTTAGCTACTCACAACCTCAATACAATTATTCATGGTATAACAAAATTAGCACTTCAATAGGTGACTTGCCATTTCTCAATTACAATCAACCTAGAAATTTAACTACATCCGCATTCTCACAAATAAATACACATACAAGGCCAATTAATATCATTATCTTCACATATCTAATAGACTAATCACAACCATCTCACTTAGGCGCAACTATTCATCATTAAATAGTATATTTATTCAATTAAGTAACCTTCAACCAACAATTCATGAACATACATATTTATGTAAACATATATATATATATATATATATATATATATATATATATATATATATAAAACAACTCAAAATCATTCAAGTCACCATTAACCAAACATGAATACCGAATTCCACAAGCTCAAGCCATCATAATTTAGCCATTTTCACATGGCATAATTAAACATATAATTCAAAAGATATTCTCAACATAGTATTTTAGCCTATACATGCCATTGACTTTAAGTTCGTTTACAAAAGTACCAAAATTGTTTTGATAGTGTGATGGACTTTGACAAGGATTCGATGCTCGAGCTGCAACTTTTAAGGATCTAAAAAAATGAAACAACCACACCAAGTAGGCTTAAATAGCCTAGTAAGTTATAAGCAAGAAGGTAAGATGTACAACTATGCATATGCATAACACCCATTTATTCCTCTAGTTTTCCATCTAACTATTTAATAATTCCTCATATCAACCTGCATAATAGATTACCATTCATCAAACTCAGGTTCATCCAATCCCAAAACAAAGTAACTAAATAGTCATATGCTTTGTACTTTTATTGAAATAACTTACTCGGTATTACCTCAAATAAATAAACTGTTAACCGATAAAACATACGATACTTTTAATTACCCCTTTTATAAGTATCTATATCTTCGAGGTAATCGATTAATCCGCACACTCAGTGCCATTCGACCGATCTTGCACACACAGTGCTCGGTGATTAAATTTCCGCACACACGGTGCCCTTCAACCGATCTCGCACACACAGTGCTCGGTGATTAAATTTTCGCACACACAGTGGCCTTCAACCAATCTCTTCCATTAATACACTATTACAAATTAAATAAACATATAAAATCGCTTATTAAACACAACCATTTCTCATCACAATTTCACATATAAATTTTTCCTCAAAATATATATAATCATTCAACTCAATTAATTTTAAGCTCACATGAATACAAATCTTATATTCGGCTAGCACATAAATCATTCAATGTCATACTCGGCAATGAGTAATTTAACATGTTATATCTATTTAGCAATTGCACCACAATATAGGTTAAATTACAATTCAACCAAATGCTTAAAACTTACCTCGAGAGTTGATGAATTCGGGGTTCCGCTATTCGATTAATTTGGTTTTCCTTTGTCCAACCCTTTTCCTTTGAATCTTGATCTAAACAAATTTCAAGTAATGAAATTACAAAGATCATGTTCAATCCCTCACCTTAAGAAGCATGAAATGGCCGAAAGTTGAACCTCTCCTTTTTATTTCTTTTCTCTTTATTTCGGTGATGAAAGAAGGAAGAAGATGATACTTCCCTCTTTTCTTATTTCTTTATTCTATTCCTATTATAAAATAAATAAAAAAATGCCACTAACTAAGATTTAACTTAATTTAATATGAAAACTAATCATCATGCCGTCCACTACCATGAGAATTGGACTATTTGACATGCAAGTCCATTTATGTAGGGACCAATTCAATTAAACTCTCCTACTTAATACAAGCTACTTTTATTACTTTAACTATTTGGTCCTTTCTCTTAATTTAAGCACACCAAAGCAATTAAATTCAAAATTTTCAACACATACCCATTCATAAATATTGCACACGAAAACAAAATAATATAAGGAATTTTTTTTTTGGCTCGGATTCGTGGTTCCGAAATCACCGTTCCGGTTAGGTCGTATTTGGGTTGTTACAGCATAATTTAAAATGAATATTGTAAAAATCTTGGTTTTGGAAGTTTTCGAAGTTTTTACAAAAACTTTATCATTCAGTTTCTCTTTTCTCAATTTTACTTTATTTTTAGTTTTTACTTGTAAAAGTTATGTGGTGATGTTTTAATTTTTTTAAAAAATCATTTTAAATTATGTAATATAAGATTTGACATGTTATCTAATGGTTAAATTATCGGTTTTAATAATTGAAGTATTTGATTTATATAACATTGATAGTTTAAGGATGTAATCAAAATATTTTAAAATTTAGGAGTCAAGTTAAAATAAGGGTCATAATTTGGAAATGTCTAATACAATTAAAATTGCACGATGACTTGTATTAATGTCGAATTATATTTCCATTATTAATTAAATTATATAAAATTAAAACTTACAAAATGAATACAATATATTTTCAGCTCAACTTTACTTATGATTTTATTTTTTATTTTCATTTCTGAGTAAATTTTACTCTTTTTATAAAAGGTAAGAAGAAGTTATCCAAGAATCAAACATCATAATTAATATTTTTTTAATTATTGAAAAATTAATAGATTTTAGCTCCATTCTTCACTTAAATATACTACTTTCCATCAATTATATAAAATATAACGCAACACGAAATATTTTTAGCGAAAACAGAATCAAATTCAATAACCGAAAAACCAAGAAAATTTGAACCATAAAAGGGCAAAATCTAAATCCTAACCAATAGGCTCACCCCATACACCCTGTCATAAGATCATCATCCTCATGATCCGAAGTAGAAACAATATTAAAAATAACAATAGATCAAATATTTGTGGGAAGAATATCATACTTAGAATGGTTTACATGTAATAAAACTACCCGAGCATGAGCATGAGCCACCCTTGAGGAATCCAATGAAAGAATAAGGATCCAAAGAAAGATTTCAACATCAAACAATCATGCAGGATCAAACCAAATTCAGAAACATAGTCACGCGAGTTATGAAGAGCATCTATTAAATAAATCTTTATTTTTAGTTACATATTACAAAATTATTTTAATTAAACAAATCGGTTTAATTGACTGAACTAAACCTAATGATTCAAAAAATCGATCACAACTCCGATTACCAAAGCACTCTTATTTCTGGAAACTTTGGTATAGAGGGCCTATCCTATGAAGAAAAGCAACAACGCCAATGCAGTCTTGCAAAAATTTGGGAAGAAATTTGTAAATAAATTTTAAACTACTCTGGTTGGCAAAGTTGATTCCCTTATCGATCGACGCTTTGAGTTCCGGTTTAAGGCATTCCAGTTTGTTCTTCTTATACTTTGAGAGAGAACTTAATCCCAAAACTTCCTCCACGTCGTTCTTTCCGAGCCTTACCTGCAACAATCATATATAAATGAGATTTCAGAGTGATGTGACGAAAAATGACAGTCGAAATCATTTTTTTTTGTTTGGAAAATGGGGTCGACTTTAAAAATGAAAATGACGTCGCCACCAATCTTTTTTTGAGATGTGATCGGGTCACCTTTAGATTGATCGTTAAAATATTTTGATTTATTAAAACGATAGTTTTGGTCTACGAAATTTAGAAAACGGGTTTGGGAGTCGATTATGCACGAGGAAGGATTAGCACCCTCGTGACGCCCAAAATTGGTACCTAATTGATTATTTGATGTCTTTATGTCAAAATTTAAAAGATTTTAAAATACGATCCTCTTTATTTAAAATAAATTAAATTGGATACTAAGACCTGCTTATTTCGAGGAGACAAGATCTATAATCTTCAATTGCTCCATTGCCAATACATGGAGATAAGACTTGTAATTTCAACCTACTCCCTTGCTATCTCAGGAAGATAAGGCTAATGGCTTAAATCTGCTCCATTGCCGATACATGGAGATAAGATTCGCCAACTTCGATCTATCCCACTGCTATCTCGAGGAGACAAGATCTATAATCTTCAGTCTGCTCCATTGTCGATATATGGAGATAAGACTTGTAATTTCATCTTGCTCTCTTGCTATCTCAGGAAGATAAGTCTAGTGGCTTAAATTTGCTCCATTGTTGATACATGGAGATAAGATTCGCCGAAATTTATAATTTTAATCAATCTTACCACATCGTCCTCTAGGGAACCTACCTGTAGAATTAATTTTATAAGGTCTATACGTATGCCAAATGATTAGGATGTCATGATAGGAAAATGCTCCTAACCAGATGTATTATGAATGTTATATGAATGAATGCAAAATGTCATGAGAATGATCCATTTTTAACATTTGGGTTGTCATTGCTCGCCGTTTGTTAAGGTAAGATCCCTGACGTATGTTTTCTTGTTCAACTAATATTTTCAATAGAGAATCTGAAGATGTAGTCATTGCTTAGACCCTTATCTCTCAAGTGTTCCCACCCCTTTAAGCTTGGTGAGTTCTAAATTATTGTCCTGTTTCAGATTCTTTATTTAAAGACTTTCAGAGTAATATGCAAACTTCTTTTGTGAAAGCATTATTAGTTCATTAATCATTATTTCAAAATGCTTGAAAAAGATTATAAAGATGAATAAAACTGAAATTTATTCGGGACAAAATCCATAAAGAATAGATTGAGCAAAGGAAACAAATTTTACTAAGTTACAAAAATGAGTAAAGGTGGAATTGGTGCCCAAGATATCACAGTCTGAGCTTCTCTGTCTGAACTTCTTGAAGATCATTCTGAGTTCAACATGTGTTTAGGAGATCTGTAGTACTTTATCAATGCCCCGAAGATGTAGCATATCTCCTTATTGTTAACTCAAGTATAGGATGGCTAGCGTATGCCCTATTTCTCCTCAAAAATTTGAATTGCCCTTTACAGATTTTCAATTCAAAGCTCATTTGGTCTCAAAGTGCCATTTGCGGGTTTTCACATTGGCCTCTCCATTTTTTTTTAATTTTATTGAACTCAAGACGCTCTTTGCGGGTTTTCGCCTTGGCCCATTCTCCTTCTTAAGTGAAGTATTTCTTGACTGAGTCGCATTAACTGGTTTGGTGACTCTTGTCGTCCATCTCGGCTAGTATCAATGCTCCTTCAGAAAAGACCTTCTTTACAACATAAGGTCCCTCCCAATTAGGCATCCACTTTCCTTTGAAGTCCTTTTGCATAGGGAAGATCTTTTTCAATACCAAGTATCCATCATGGAATACTCTAGGGTGGACCTTTTTGTTATAAGCTCGCATCATTTATTTCTAGTATATTTGACCATGACGGATGGCTTTTAACCTTTTTTCCTCAATTAGGTTTAGTTGGTCATACCAAGCTTGGATCCATTTCGCTTCATCCAACTTCAACTCTGATAAAACTCGGAGAGAAAGAATTTCAACTTTAATTGGCAAAACTGCCTCCATCCCATAAACCAATGAGAAAGATGTTGCCCCGGTAGAAGTTCTAACAGATGTTCGATAGGCATAGAGGGCAAACAATAACTTTTCATGCCAATCTTTGTAGGTCTCAGTCATTTTTCCCATAATTTTCTTGATATTTTTATTAGCTGCCTCAACTGCACCATTCATTTTCAAGCGATATGGCGACGAGTTGTGGTGCTTAATTTTCAACTGACTGCAAACTCCCGATATCGCGCTATTGTTCAAGTTCAACGCATTTTTAGATATGATTCTTTCCAGCATACCATAGCGATATGATCTCCCTTTTAAAAAATTTGCTAACTCTCGTCTTCATGACATTGGCATATGAAGCTACTTCTACCCATTTGGTGAAGTAATCGATGACCATTAGAAACCCTCAGCGAAATCGACCCAATGATGCCTATACCCCACATTGAGAAAGGCCATGGAGAAGTCATAACATGAAGAGGAAAATGAGGCACATGGATCTTGTCTCCATAAATTTGGCACTTATGGCACTTCTTGGTGTAACGGATGCAATCTCCTTCCATCGTGGACCAGTAATACCAGAATCTAATGATTTACTTGGCCATTGTAAACCTATTGGCATGCATCTCGCAGACACCTTCATGGACTTCTTCCATGATTTTCTTAGCCTCAATAGCATCAACACATCTTAACAACACCTGGTCCTTCCTCTTTTTATGCAGGACTTCTCCATCTAAGACATAGTCATTGGCCAGTCTTCTTAATGTTCACCTATCATTTTCAGTTGCTTGATCAGGGTATTCACGGCTCTTCACATATCGTAAAATATCATGATACCAAGGATGATCATCTCTCTCCTCGACTTCGTCGATATTGCATCAGTGAGTGGAGCCTCACAAATACTCATTTGGATAGGCTTCATACCTTCCTATTCATTTACTCTGATCATAGAAGCTAATGTGGCCAAGGCATCAGCCATATGATTTTCTTCACGCGGGAGATAAAAGAAAGTAATATTATCAAACTCCTCAATTAACTCTAAAACTAACTTTCGATAATTGATCAATTTGGGATCTCTCGTTTCCCATTCTCCTTTGAGCTGATAGATCACCAATACAGAATCTCCATATACCTCTAGCATCTTAATTTTGAGGTCTATGGCTGCTCGAATTCCCATGATACATGCTTCATATTCTGCCATATTATTTGTGCAGTCAAAATCCAACTTGCAAGAGAATGGATAATGATCTCCACTTGAGGATATCAGGACTGCCCCAACTCCATTACCAACGGCATTTGACACTACGTCGAAGTTTAATTTATAAGGACGATCTTCTAGGGTATCTTCCTCAGTAGCAGCTACAAACATCAGATCTTCATTAGGAAAATCGAAGTTCAAGGGCTCGTAATCGTCTAGAGCTCTGCTGGCTAGAAAATCTGCTATTGCACTCCCCTTTACAACTTTTGGTTCACATAGATTATTTCAAATTCGGAGAGCAAAATTTACCATCGGGCCATTCTTCCATTCAGAGCGGTTGACTCCATCATGTACTTAAGAGGGTCTAGTTTTGAGATTAACCAAGTCGTATGGTACAACATGTACTGCTTCAACCTCCGAGTTGTCCAAACCAAGGCACAACATAATTTCTCAATTGTCGAGTATCTCATTTCACACTTAGTAAATTTTTTATTGAGGTAATATATCGCCCTTTCTTTTTTTCCTGTCTCATCATGTTGGCCAAGAACACATCCCATTGAATTATCGAATACAATCAAATATAAAATCAATAGTTTATCAGGACTGAGTGGCATTAGTACTGGAGTATTAGACAAGTATTGTTTAATTCTGTCAAAAGCCTTCTGGCATTCATCATCCCAAATAGCTGGATTGTGTTTCTTAAGAAGACGAAATATGGGATCGCATTTCTCACTCAATTGCGAAATGAACCGGCCAAAATAATTTAGTCTTCCTAGAAAATATCAGATTTCCTTTTGAGTGCGCGACGAGGCAATTCTTGTACAGCCTTGACTTTATCTGGGTCGACCTCAATTCCCTTTTCACTAACTACGAAACCAAGTAGTTTTCCTGACCTAGCCCCGAAAGTACACTTGGTTGGATTGAGCTTTAGCTGAGATTTCCTCAACCTCAAGAACAGTTTCCTCAAAACCTGTACATGCTTCTTTTTTGTTCGAGATTTCACAATCAGTCGTCGACGTAGACCTCAATCTCCTTGTGCATCATGTCATGAAACAAGGTTACCATGGCTCTTTGGTATGTTGCTCCCGCATTCTTTAACCCGAATGGCATCACCTTGTAATAAAAAGTTCCCCACAAGATTATAAATGTGATATTTTCCATGTCTTTATGATACATCTTTATCTGATTGTACCTAGAGAAACCATCCACGAAGGAGAACAATGAATAACCTGCCGTGTTATCCACCAAAGTGTTGATGTAAGGTAATAGGAAGTTGTCCTTTGGGCTGGCCTTGTTTAAGTCTCTGTAATCTATACACATCTGTACTTTTCCATCTTTCTTAGGAACATGACGACATGGCTACCTATTCTGAGTAATTCACCGCTTGTAAGAACCTATCATCAAATTGCTTCTTGACCTCTTCTCTTATTTTTACTGCAACATCAAGTCTCATCCTTCGGAGCTTCTGTTGAACCGACTTGCATTCTTATTTTATAGGGACACGATGTACCGCAATATCGGTTCTCAACCCAGGCATGTCTTGATATGACCATGTAAAAACATCTTTAAACTATTACAGAAGTTTAAAGAGATCCTGCCTTGTTTCCTTATTTATGCAAGTGCCAATTTTCACCTCTTTCCCCTCTTCCAAAACCACATTCTCAATTGTCTCTTTATGAGATAGAATCAACTTCTCTTCTCGCTCCACCATCCTTAACAAATTCGAGGATAAACTAAAATCTTCATCACCTATAAAATCCTGAGATCCCTCTGAGCACATGTCTCATTCACAAGGGAGTTCTGGGTCTATAGTAGCGTTGCTCGTGACATCGATATTTGGGGACCTATTGTAGGTACGAAAGAATACCCAAAGAAACCAATGAATCTAAGAATAACTTATTTGTATGATATGATTATGCATGGAATGAAAAGGGATAAAAGAATAATTGTTCAATGCATTTTTTATTGAAATAAAGTCGTTTTGAACATGAGTCTATTTCACAGTAGATTCTTATTGTTTCTAGGCTAAAAAATAATAAATGTATTTTAAACATTTCTCTGTATTTGCTCTAAAAACCACAAGAAGTACTTCTACAGTCCAGTTGTTTAGAACACTTCCAGGCTCGTAGGGGTGAATGCCCACTAAGTTTTCTTCCTTCGGTCCCTCTTCAAATACGACGTTGATGCTCAAAGTTTTCATCATATCTTCGACCGTTTCTTTATTCGTGTTCTCCGGTCCAGGATGGATAACGCCTCCTGACACAAATGTATTGGATATATGAGGAAAGGTCGTTAACTCCCACTTGACCTCTGACTCATCCAATCGTGCCCTTCGACTCTCTTGTCTCCTCTCCAGCTCTTTCTTTCCTTGTTTGGCATTGGCTTATACTCTAAGCCAAAATGGTCTCATTTACTAGTTAAGACCGGTACTTTGAAACGTCCATAGAGGTATTTCCCAAGTCCTCTTCCAAGCAATGTTCATTTTCCCACTATCAGCTGTAGATCCATCTTTGTTGCTTCAGAGATTTTGGGCACCGGGATCTTTCTTCCCTTAGTGATGAAAGTGGCATTCACAAGCTCTAATAATCGAAAAGAATATTCAATTACTTCACTATCGCTTTTTACGCATGGCGCATCACTGACAACGGATGCGATAATGTCCTCTGCGTTTATCATTATTAGTCGGCCCTCTGTTACTAACTTTAACTTCTGATACAACGATAATGATATCGCCCTTCTTTGAATGAATCCACGGCCTCCCCAATAGGCAATTATAGGAAGGCTTAATGTCTATCAGGAGGAAGTCTATCTCGTATGTATTTGGCCCAATCAGAATAGGTATCTCTATCCTTCCCATTACTTTCCTTTCGGTACCATCAAATGCTCTCACTACGTTTTGGCATGTTTTTATATGAGAGCTGTCTACAGGCAATCTGTTCAACGTGGACAGAGGTAAGATGTTCAATGCCGAACCATTATCGATTAGTACCTCCGGTAATATATACCCTTTACAGCAAGTGGTGATGTGCAAAGCTTTGGTGAATCCCATGCCCTTTGGCAGTACTTTATCGTCACTGAAAGAGATGAAATTGTCGGCGCTTATGTTGTTAACAAGGAAATCTAGCTTGTTTATCGAAATATCATCAGCAACATAGGCTTCGTTCAACACCTTCGTTAGCTCACTACGGTGCACCTCTGAGTTTAAGAGTAAAGCCAGTACCGATATGCATGCCGACTGCTTGTGTAAATGTTCCACAACACTATACTCATTGTGTTTTAGGAACTTCAGAAACTCTTTAGCTTTATTTTCCATTACTGGTTCATTAACCAGTGGTTCTAACCTCTCTTCTCTTTGTTTGGTAATAAAGGATTTCCTTTTTATGGGTTTGACTTACGATTTGGCTCGTTGGCGAACTCTTCCTTTTCAAATCGTTACATCGCAGCTTATAATCCCAAGACACCCTCTTGCTATCCTTATAAGGAAAAGCCACGGATTTCTGAATTATAACTCTAGGTGTTACTCTCACTCTTACTTCATTGATTCTCGGTCTTGTGATGATCACACTGGGTGATTGACCTCAATGACCTTCTAATAACCCTCCTTCTGTGGTGCACACGTCCTCTCCTTCAGTAAAGTCAAAGAACTCCAGCTCTTTGTTATCCATTAACCTTGCATTAGGGCCTTGAATTCGCTACATCGTTGGATCTCATGGTCCTCCTTATTGTGAAACTCACAGTAGTTCCTCGCATATTGGGATTTGCTCTCCAACCTTGCAGAACTAACCCTCTTTCCCGTATTTCCTTCCAAACCTCCCTCAATGGGGTTCTTACTTCAACAACATTCAGTTTGATTCTCATCCCCATATTCTCGACTATCGGTTTACCCCTTTATCGATATGACTGGGTAACAGATTTTCCACACCAGGTGCGTCGTCAAATTTTACAACACCCGCTTTAATAAGCCTTTCGACTAACCTTTGAATGAGGTACAATTTTCTATCAAGTGTCCTATGGTTCCCGCGTTGTATTCACACTAATCCTTTGTGTCATAAAATTCCCTATACGTTATTGGTATGAGAGTAAACTGGAACTTCTCTGTATTCTGCTTCGTGTTGGGCTGCTACCTTGGTGAGGCCTATTGGCCCGTGACTATCGCTCTCGGTTGATTGACAGTAATGGGTTTTGAATAACCTGATTTCACATTACTTACTTCATTTTCTCTTTTCTTCTGAATCGATCTTCTCGTACTTTCTCCAGCCTCTATTTTTCCATACCTTATTACATTCTCTATCATTTCACCAAACATCACTATGTCTACAAAACTATTAGTTACGCTCCCCAGCATATGATTGATAAAAGGTACTTTTAAGGTATTAATGAAGAGCATGGTTGTTTCTTTTTCCAGTAGTGCCGGTTAGACTTGTGTGGCGACTTCCCTCCACCTCTGGGCATATTTCTTGAAACTTCCGCCTAACTTTTTCTCAATGTTCTATAACATGATCCTGTCAGGCATTATATCTGTCACATGGCCATAATGCTTTATGAAGGCTAATGCTAAGTCCTTCCATGATTTAACTTGAGTACGACTCAACTGATTGTATCATTTGGTCGCAGCCCCAGTCAAACTATCCTCGAAACAGTGAATCAACAACTGGTCGTTACTGACATGTCCCGTCATTCTCTGACAAAACATTGTAATATGGGCCTCAAGGTAGCTGGTCCCGTTGTATTTTTCGAACTCTAACATCTTGAACTTTGGAGGGAGTACTAGATTTGGGACCAGACTTAACTTCTTAGCATCCACTTCGCATTGGTAATCAGCGTTTTCCAATATTTTGAATTTCTCCTCCAACCATTTGCATCGATCTTTGAACTGTTTTGGGAGCTTCGCCTTTGCTTTTTCCCTTTTCGCTGCATCATCGAAGTTAGCGACCATTGGTTTTGCCAAATTATCTCCATGGTTGGAGCTCGAGCCTGTTGGAAAATTTATCGGTGCTGAGGTATCGGATTGATACTGGGGTTTGATATTAACGGATATTCTTGGTGGTTGCAGTTGGCAATTTACCGAGGTAAAGCCTGGAGGATAAGTAGAGTCTTTATTATCTTCTCCGATATCGACCATAGGGCTTTTTTCTTTATCCGGCCCTCTAGCCAACAACTGTGTTAACTAGCTCATCATGCTTCTCTAGGATTCTAGCATTTGATCTAGAGGTGTTTATGGGTTGGATTTGACCAAACCCGACCAAGGTCCTACCAAAATTTAGGAGGGCTTGGGCAAAAATATAAGCCCGAAAAAAGGGCTTGGACAAAAAATAAGGCCCATTTAAAAAATAGGTCCGGCCTCGGGTAAGGTATTTTTGGGCCAGCCCGAATTCACTAAATGACCAAAAAATCTGCTTTTTTTTTTACTTTTGAATGTTATTTTTTGTTGTTTTCTCCATATTTTGCTACCATATTACTATTATGTTGCTACTATCTTGTTGTTATTGATTGAATATTGTATAAAACTTATTTTATTATTAATTTTGTTATTATTTTAAAGGCATTTGTTAATTTTATTATTATTTTAGAGGT
Source organism: Gossypium rotundifolium (assembly GCA_025506655.1). Taxonomy (NCBI): domain Eukaryota; kingdom Viridiplantae; phylum Streptophyta; class Magnoliopsida; order Malvales; family Malvaceae; genus Gossypium; species Gossypium rotundifolium. The sequence goes on along the minus strand of CP106729.1, from coordinate 195,398,089 downwards.
ATTTGCTTGTTAAGTTATATCTATCTTAGTGTTATTTAAATCTATATATTTTTTAAAATTTATTTTTAATTTGTTGGTAAATATTTATTTTAAATTTTAGTATTTTGAAGTATTATATATATTTAAAATTATATAAAATAATATAAAAATTTAATGGTGAGGTGGGCCAAGCTCGGTTTAAGCATTTTATATGGGCGAGCTTGGGAAAAACTTAGTCCCATTTTTGGGCAGGCAGGCTCGAGCCCAATGAATGGGCCTAAATTTTTAGTTGAGCCCGGCCTAGCCCATGAACACCTCTAATTTGATCCCTCATATCCTGTTCGATTTTAGCCAACTGTTCTTGCATCTGAGTTTGCAATTGGTCCTGCATCTTATTCTGAATCTGCTCTAGCCTTTCTAACATTTGATCTATGGCTTTCGTTCTTCTTCGAGTGTAGTAGTAATATTCTAGGATAACTATAATACAATCTCTAGTTAATAGGGTTCTTTTATGACATTTAATGTATATGATGCGATGTAATGCAAATGCATGATATGAATGCAAAAATAAGATGTGTCGATTATGGTTTAATTTCTTTTAGAATAACTTTATAAGAAAACAAAATCCTTTACATAAAACAAAATCACATATACGACCTAGCCCTTATGCTCAAAACTTTAACTTTCTTAAGAAGTCAAGCTAACTCTCGACCCCGATCCGACTTTAGCTCATATTTCACACTTAACACATCACCCTGAACCACTAAACTTGTAAATGATCAGCCACTTCTCGTATCTGAGCCACAACTTCGCCCATGACGTAATCTCTTTCTCTGACCTGGTCTTGAGATCGTTGAAACTGTTCTTCCCATCACTCATTATCTGCCTCTAATAGTTGCACTCGAAGTTCCCTATTTTGCAGCGGTGTTTCAAGCTCTCCCACCTTTCTTTTCAAATCTTCAATCTTGTTTAGGCTTTCACCGCAGAGTTGCTGCTTTGACACAATGCATTCTCTAGTTCTGCTACTCGAGCTCTTAACACCTCCTTTTCGCTTTGGCCCTCAAACACAGTCTTTTTAGAGTATCCTCTCGTGCTTGAGCATCATGAAACCTTTTCTTCCACTGATCGACCTTAGCCTTTTCTTCTTGAATTTCTTGATGCTATTGTTTTGAGGTTTTACCCAACCCAACAGTTCTCATCGATGAATGCAACTTTTGTACTCGTCTTCTTCAAATTTTCCTCGGCCTTCCTCTTCCCTTTTAAATCTTCCTCTTCCAAATGCAATTTTATTCCTCCAATGTTTATCTTTTTCCTCTAATTTCTAGACATCAATATCTAACCTCAAATACACTTTTATTCCTTCGCCATCTTGTTCTATCTTTTTCATAATCTCGAATTTCTATTCTCAAAGTCTGCTTTTATGATTTCCAACTCGAAAGGGACTATTTCTTGTCAAGTCAATCAAATAGGTCGACAAGCGCTTCATCTATATGCCTCAAACCTTTGGGGAAAATTATCAAACCATAGATACTCAAGGCGAAGATGTCAATTTTCCTCTTTATATCTGGATGTGCTACAATCAAGTTCCTCAAGCTCACCTAAGGAATGCATTTTCCTTCACTTTTTTGCTGAATTCGGGCCGTAACCCACTGTTCACTGATCCTGGTGATACTCATCAGCTTCTTTACAAAGTTGGTACATTAGCGGCCCTGAAATAAGTTTTGTCGACTTGAACCTTTGGACAACGAAACAAGGCTATGTATTCTTCCACAGTAGGCACCAAGTCCACTTTTCCAAACGTGAAACAGTTATATGCGGGGTTCCAAAACTGCGTCATAGCCCGAAATAAGTATTTGTCCACTTTGATGTTAAACAGGTAGGGTAGATCGCCATAATTATGATAGAATAGCTGCTTAGTCTCATCATCCCAATGGGCCCATATATCTCTTAATTCCTGGAGTTCATTTTATTACACTGATATGAATGAAGTCTCACAACTCTGATGTATATCCTTCGCTAGACTATCCCTTTCTTAAGTTACATCTTATTAGACCATGTACGGGCAGCCGCATTATCCTCTATTTTATCAAGAAGTTCGTTCTCCATGACAAGCTTTCTAATTTAGTAACCAAACAGGAATCGACACCTTTTTAAAATGAAATAACATGTAATTATAGTCAAAACACAACAAGTTAGTACCGAATAATAGAAACCAAATAGAAAAAGTGTCAAACATTTATCTGGGTAACCGCTAAGGCTCAGCATAGCTCTATCTAGGGTGCGCTCTTAAGGGTCACTGTATGTGGCTTAATTCTAAGGGAGGTACACGAACGTGATTCCTCAATCCTCACCCATTATAGGCTCATATGGATCGAGTTCAGTTCAAGGGAATACATTTCCCTATGGCCATGTAGAGGTGAAAACCTCACGAAGACATAGGTACGGATGTATCCCGGAAGTAGTCCACTAGCCTATGCGGAGGTGAAAACATCACGAAGGCATAGTTTCTCACTCTCACTTAAAAGGTGTGACCACAACGGTCATGCAATATGATGCAAAAATATCTTACGAGACTCAAACCACAGCAAACATATGAAATGACACAAACTCACACGGTGAAAGAATTAAAATTAAATTTTAATTTTCGATAAAAGGACAAAAAATAATCAATTCTACGGCTCGACTCTTTTACTCGTCCTAGTGGAGTCGTCAAGTTAGTTGTGGTTCGAGTCTCGTAAGATATTTCTGCATCATATTGCATGACCGTTGTGGTCACACCTTTTAAGTGGGAGTGAGAAACTATGCCTTCGTGAGGTTTTCACCTCCGCGTGAGCTAGTGGACTATTTTTAGGATACATTCGTACCTATGTCTTTGTGAGGTTTTCACCTCCACATGGCCATAGGGAAATGTATTCCCCTGAACTGGACTCGATCCATATGAGCCTATAATAGGTGAGAATTGAGGAATCTGCTGGTTTAGGTACCCTCTTTTTAGAACTAAGCCACATACAGTGATCTTTAAGAGCCCACCCTAGATAGAGCTATGCTGAGCCTTAGCGGTTACCCAGATAGATGTTTGACACTTTTTCTATTTGCTTTGGTTTCTATTATTCGATACTAACTTGTTGTGTTTTGGCTATAATTACATGTCATTTCATATTAAAAAGGTGTCGATTCCTGTTTGGTTACTAAATTAGAAAACTTGTCATGGAGAACGAACTTCTTCATAAAATAGAGGACAATGTGGCTGTCCGTATATGGTCAGAGAAGATACAACTTAAGAAAGGGGATAGTTTAGCTGAGGGATATACATAGGAGTTGTGGAACTTCACTCGTATCAGTGTGACATAGAATGAACTCCAAGAATTAAGAGATATATGGGCCTGTTGGGATGATGAGACTAAGCAGCTATTCTATTATAATTATGGCGATCTACCCTACCTGTTTGACATCAAAGTGGAGAAACACTTATTTCGGGCTATGACTCAGTTTTGGAACCCCGCATATAGCTATTTCACGTTTGTAAAAGTGGACTCGGTGCCTACTATGGAAGAATACACAGCCTTGCTTCGTTGTCCAAAGGTTCAAGTCGACTAAGCTTATTCTAGGGTCGCTAATGTACCAATTTTTGTAAAGAAGCTAATGAGCATCACCGGGATGAGTGAACAGTGGGTCACGACCCGAATTTAGCAAAAAGGTGAAGGAAAATGCATTTCTTGGGTGAGCTTGAGAGACTTGATTGTAGCACATCCAGATAAAAAGAGGAAAGTTAACATCTTTGCATTAAGTATATATGGTTTGATAATTTTCCCCAAAGCTTTGAGGCATACAGATGAAGCAGTTGCTGACCTATTTGATCTACTTGACAAGGGGGTTACGCCGGTACCAGTAATTCTTATCGAAACATTCAGATCTTTGACTGCATGTCGGAGGGCAGATGAAGGTAGATTCATCGGATGCGTGCAATTATTGTTGGTTTGATTCTATGGTCATTTCTAGAAGGTTGACAAAGTTTCACACCGAGTATCTCCAAAGATTATTCCCTATTGAAGGAAGTAGCAGCTACGCCAATGAGGGACGATATATCAGAAGAAAGGTGGATAGTAATTTTTCAAAACCTTCAGGAGGAAGATGTTGAGTGGAGAGTCCCTTGGATGGTTCCTGACGAAATCCTCTATCGGTGTGGAAATTTTGACTGGGTACCTTTGCCTGAAATTTGGAGAACCGTTGGATATGCCCCTTCGCTCGTGTTAAGATAGTACATGAGAAAGCAGTTTATACCGACAACACACGGGCTAGCTCGGTATGAATTTTCGTATAAGGGGGATAATTATAAGAAGGTTCTAGAGATTTCTAATGCTTGGAATCAGACTCGCCAGATGAAAAGAGTTGTTGTAGGTCCGATGACGACCCTCGAATATGATGTCTGACGGAATAGAAGAATCAATGATAATATCCCCAGACCGAGACAAGATGGCGCTCGACTGATGAAGGAATACCTGCAAATAGTCCCTTCCGAGTTGGAAATCATAAAACAAGACTTCGAGAATAGAAATTCAGAGTTAGGAAAAAAGATAGAACAAATGGAGGAATAAAAAGTGCATTTGAGGTTAGATATTGATGTCCAGAAATTAGAGGCTGAGAAACTGAGAAAAGGGAAGAGGAAGGCCGAAGTAGATTTGAACAGTTTGAAGACGGAGTACAAAAAGTTGCATTCATCGATGAGAACTACTAGGTTAGGTAAAACCTCAGAACAATGGCATCAAGAAATTTAAGAAGAGAAGGATAAGGTCGATCAGTGGAAGAAGAGGTTTCATGATACTCAAGCACGAGAGAATACTCTGAAAAAGACTGTATTTAAGAGCCAAAGCGAAAAAGAGATGTTAAGAGCTCGAGTAGCAGAACTAGAGAAGGCATTGTATCAAAGCCGCAACTCTACCGTGAAGCTAGAAACAAGCCTAAACAAGATTGAAGATTAGAAAAGAAATGTGGGAGAGCTCGAAACAGCGCTGCAAAATAGGAAACTCCGGGTGCAACTATTGGAGGCAGATAACAAGCGATGGGAAGAACAGTTTCAACGATCTCAAAACCAGGTCAGAGAAAGAGATTACATCATGGGCGAAGCTGTGGCTCAGATACGAGAAGTGGCTGATCATTTACAAGCTTTAGCGGTTCAGATTGATGTGTTAAATGTGAAATATGAGCTAGAGTCAGACTAGAGTCGAGAGTTAGCTTGGCTTCTTAAGAAAGTTAAAGCTTTGAAAATAAGGGCTAGGTCGTATATGTGATTTTGTTTTATGTAAAGAATTTTGTTTTCTTATAAAATTATTCTAAAAGAAATTGAACCAGAATTGACACATCTTATTTTTGCATTCATATCATACATTTACATTACATCGCATCATATGCATTAAATGTCATAAAAGAACCCTATTAACTAGATATCATATTATAGTTATCCTGGAACATCACTACTACACTTGAAGAAGAACGAAAGCAATTGATCAATGGTTAGAAAGGTTAGAGCAGATGCAGAATGAGATGCAGGACCAATTGCAAACTCATATGCAAGAACAGTTGGCTAAAATCCAACAGGATATAAGGGATCAAATGCTAGAATCCTAGAGAAGCATGATGAGCCAGTTAACACAGTTGTTAGCTGGAGGGTCTGATAAAGAAAAAAAGTCTTATGGTCAATACCGCAGACGATAATGAAGACTCTGCTTATCCTCCAGGCTTTGCCTCGGTAAATTTCCAAGTGCAACCACCAAGAGTGTCCGTTAATATGAAACCTCAGTATCAATCCGGTACCTCAGCACCGATAAACTTCCCAACAGGCTCGAGCTCCAACCTCGGAGATAATTTGGCAAAACTAATGGTCACTGACTTCGATGATGCAGTAGAAAGGGAAAAAACAAGGGCGGAGCTCCCAAAATAGTTTTAAGATTGATGCAAATGGTTGGAGAAGAAGTTCAAAATATTGGAAAGCGCTGATTACTAATGCGAAGTGGATGCTAAGAAGTTGAGTCTGGTTCCAGATCCGGTACTCCCTCCAAAATTCAAGATGCCAGAGTTCGAAAAATAAAACGGGACCAGCTACCCTGAGGCCCATATTACAATGTTCTGTCAGAGAATGACGGGACATGTCAACAACGACCAGTTGTTGATTTATTGTTTCCAAGATAGTTTGACTGGGGCTGCGGTCAAATGGTACAATTAGTTGAGTCGTACTCAAGTCAAATCATGGAAGGACTTAGCGCAGGCCTTCATGAAGCATTATAACTATGTGACAGATATAGCGCTTGACAGGATCACGTTACAGAACATGAAAAAAAAGTCGGGCAAAAGTTTCAGGAAATATGCCCAGAGGTAGAAGGAAGTCGCTACACAAGTCCAACCGACACTACTGGAAAAAGAAACAACTATGCTCTTCATTAATACCTTGAAAGCACCTTTTATCAATCATATGCTGGGAAGCGCAACTAAGAGTTTCGCAGACATAGTAATGTCTGGTGAAATGATAGAGAATGCGATAAGGTGTGGAAAGATAGAGGCTGAAGAAAGTACGAGAAGATCAACTCCGAAGAAAAGAGAAAATGAAGTAATGTGGGATCGGGTTATTCAAAACCCATTACTGTCAATCAACCGAGAGCGGTAGCCACGGGCCAGTAAGCCTCACCAATGTAGGAGCCCAACACGAAGCAGAATACAGAGAAGTTTCAGTTTACTCCCATACCAATGACGTATAGGGTATTGTATAAAAGTATGTTCGATGCACACTTTGTAGCCCATTTCTACTTGAAACCGTTGCAACCCCCATATCTTAAGTGGTATAACACAAAGGCTCAGTGTGAATACCACGCGGGAACCGTAGGAAACTCGATAGAAAACTGTACCTCATTCAAATGTTAGTCGAAAGGCTTATTAAAGCGGGTGTTGTAAAATTTGACGCACCTGTTGTGAGAAATTCGTTACCTAGTCATACTGATAAAAGGGTAAACGCGATAGTCAAGAATATGGGGAGGAGAATCAAACTGAATGTTGCTGAAGTAAGAACCCCATTGAAGGAGGTTTGAAAGGAAATGCGACAAAGAGGGTTACTTCCGCAAGGGTTGAGCTAATCCCAAGATGCGAGGAACTACTGTGAGTTCCACAATAAGGAGGACCATGAGATCCAATGATGTAGCGAATTCAAGGCCCTATTACAAGGGTTAATAGATAACAAAGAGCTGGAGTTCTTTGACTCTAGAACTTGTGCACCGCAGAAGGAGGGGCAGTAGAGAACGTTATTGAGGTCAATCACTCAGTAGCAATCATCACAAGATCGAGAATCGATGAAGCAAGAACGAGAGTAGCACCTAGAGTTGTAATTTAGAAACCCGTAGCTTTTTCTTATAAGGATAGTAAGAGGGTGCCTTGGGATTATGTAATAGCCCAAATTTAAGTTATATTAGAAATAGTGGTTCGAGACCATCAAATCTGACAAATGAACTCATAGATTGTATTATTTAATATTTACGAGCCAAATGTAGCTTTTAAAAGATTTTTAAAATAGTAAATTGTGTTTTATAAAGATTTATTTAGTCAAGAAATCGAGAAAAGAGGTATCGAGATCTCGGTGTTATAAACCGAGTCAAAATATTTTTATGAATATTTATAGAATTTCAATAAAGTGGTATAAAAATTTCGTTAGGAAATTTTGACGTTTGAGTGGTTAATAAAATAAAAGGACTAAATTGAAAAAGGTGTAAAAGTTGCTATGAAGGATTAAATAGCTTAATTGTCAAATGTGGAAGGACCTAAAGTGAAAATAAGCCCAAAGGAGATATTTTGGGCGGCAATAGCTGAGAAAAATCAGGAAATGACTGAAATAAGGGTAAAATTAAAAAATTGTCAAAATTAGTTAAATAAATATGGGACCAAATTGGAATATCTAGAATTCTCTTCATTTCTCTTCATTTTCATCAGCTGAAAAATAGGCATGGAAGAGGGTTCAAGTTGGTTTTCATACTCTGGCTTCATGTAAGTTTAATTCTTGCTTTCTCCTTGAAATTTCTATATTTTTGAACTTTTACAATTGGGTCCAACTTAGTATGTCATTAGTTTTTGATTCTATGGCAAATTTTTAAAGTTTCTATGGATGAGTGCTGGAATAATATGATGAATAAATATAGAATTGAAGCTTTAATTTTGATATATGGTGATTTTATCAAGTAAAATTGATGGAAATTGGTTTTAGGACCTAATTGTGAAAGAGTTGAAATTAAGGCCTAATGTTAAAATTCTGATTTTCAAAGGTTATGAAGTAGTTTAAAATGATAGATAAAAGTATTAAATGAGAAAATTAGCTCAATTGAGGTTAATTGAGCAAGGACTAAATTGTATGAATTGTGGAATTTGGGACAAAATAGAAATCAACATGTTACACTAAAGCAGTTTTGGACAGCAGCAGTTGTCTAAATTTGAAAAATCACCAAAATGGTAGAAATTTAATTAGAAGTTTAGTGAGATATATAATTAAAGCTTGTTGAGTCTATTTTCATATAAAAGAAAAGAAGCAAGCAAAGGAAGTCTACATTTTAAGATATTTAAATTTTAGTAAGACTGGTTTAGAATAACTTTGTGAGCCCCTGTTCTTACTTTAGAAATTCACTAAAAATTATACAAAAAGAATTATGCATTATAATTTATATTTCTGTATTCCTTAGTGAGCCTATTTTCATTAGAAATAATTGGAAACACTATATGAAAATTGTACTATGAGATAATTGATTTTTAGTGAAGAGAGGTCAGATTAGTAGGACTGTGTAACAGGGAGAACTTAACTAATAAAATGTACTAATTGGCCATACCAAAAATTTTGGAAATATTATGGTAAGAAGATATGTGAGTCTAGTATGAGTTAGAAAGCTTATTACTAAGTATGTATATACCTTTGTGATATTGATACATGATCTAGAAACATGATAATGATAAGCATATTGTATATTCGGTTATGTTGCATTAATGTTGGATTCAGTCCATAGGGTAATAGTATTAAGGTTGTATATGTACTTGATAAATGTATAGGTATGATTTGGCTAACAGTATAGATATGGTATGAGTAAATATATATACATATTTGTTCATGGATAGTTATTAGTAGTTGAGTAAAGTATGCTTATAAAAAAATTTGTTTGGTATTTCATTATGAGTCGAATTGGATACTGAAACATATGGTTAAAAGTATACATGTGATAATTAATAGTTAATTCAAAATAGGTTAGAAAGCATAAAACTTTGTGATTAACTATAATATGGATTTGAAATTACGTGATTGCTTGTGATTATTAAGTCATACATTGGTATATACAAAACTTAAAGCAAAGTGTTTAAATTTTGTTAAGCAACACCTAGTGGTTTTCTTAATACTTTAAATAAATTGACTGTTGTAATAGGATTACTTTATTAATTAGTTAAGTATGGTTTACTTGTTTCTAAATTTCATATGTTAAGATCAATTTGTTGAGTGTGGTATATGGAATCGGGATTGTTGTATGACTTATCCGGTAATGCCCGTAACCCTAATCTGGCGATGGGTAGGGGTTAAGGGTGTTACATTCCTCCATCGATTGAGCATCTTCTTGTCTTGGTCTAGGAATATTATCATTGATTCTTCTACTCTGCCAAGCATCATATTCGAGGGTCGTCATCGGACCTCAAAGAACTTTTTCATCCGGTGAATCGATTCCAATTATTAAAATCTCTGAACCTTCTTTTATAACTATCCCCTTATACGTAATTCATACCGAGCTAGCCCGTGTGCATGGTATAAACTACTTTGTCATGTACTAGCTTAACACGAGCGAAGGAAATATCCAACGACTCCCAAATTTCAGCAAAGGTACCATCAAAATTCCACACCAAAAATTTTGGAAATATTATGGTAAGAAGATATGTGAGTCTAGTTTCAAATAAAATTTACAGATCTTAATTTGGAGTTCTGTAGCTCAAGATAAAAATAATTTAGTGACTATGACACGGATGGACAACTTGAATATTCACATAAGTAAATAGTGAAAATAATAGATAATGTTACTTACAAGTGTGTTGTTTATACTAAGGATGTGGATGGAGAGGAGGAGGAGGAAAAATAATAAATGAATGACTTGTGTATAAATTGATCACATGCTCGATTATAATTGATAAATGTTGAGGTAGAAATGATATAATGTTTTATTTCAAATATTTATTATGAAACTAAGATTATCGTTATGGTATAAAAATCGAATTGTAAGTTCATGTAACTTGAATTATATTCTTAAATGCTTGAAATGTATGTTATTGATATGAATATAATTTGAATGTTCATTGTATGAAAGTTAATGAAACATTGATATATTTGATAAAAAGTGGAAGAAATCCGGTTGAATGAAAGGGAAATTGATGGATCTCGAAAAGGAATTGTGGTAAAAGGATCTAGCAGGACGGGTGATCCTATCCCGATATAGCCCTCCCGAAGAATATGTGTGAAAAGGATCTAGCCTGGACGGGTGATCTGATATAGCCCTAGAAGAATATGTGGAAAATGGATTTAGCCGAACAGGTAATCCGAATTAAGTCTGAATTTAGCTTTGATGGTAATTGAGATCCAAGCTCATTAGAGTAATTGTCGTTGCGAGGATTTAGTCAGGTGGTAATCCAGGCAATACTCTATGAGTTTATATTCTGAGGATTTAGCTGGGTAGTAATCCATTGTAAGGATGAGGTTCATGGAGTGTGCTCTCTTCTGAGGATTTAGCTTTGGTAGTAATCCATTTAAGAGATGAGGTTCAGGGAGTGTGCTCTCGAAATGGAAATGTGCCCACATGAACATGAATTGCGGACCTAGATTTGTACACTAAAGTGTACCTCTGAAAATCCATCGAAAATTCCAAGAAATTCAACGGATAAATATGGAAAAATATTAAGGGAATGAAAATCATGATATATATATTATGTGATATAAGGAAATACGAGTTGATGAGACATGAGCGTAGAACTTGGTTGTGAATGAGTTCATTTGTGATTATATATTTGTACATCCTTGAGTCTATTATCTGTATGAATTGGTATTCCAAATGAGTTAATGAGAAGAGTTCTAATATGAAATAATCTTAATTCTAAATGAAATATTATGAAAGCGTATTTGAAATACATTGGTATGTCTTGTATATGTTATTTGAGTTCATAATGTGTAAAGTAATGTATGTGGAAATATGAGATGATGATACCTGTACATGGAATTTATTGGTGGATCGTACATCCAAATTTATATGATAGATTGTAGTGAACATTGAAATTGGGCTCAATAAGTGATTTGTCACTTTAAATTGTGATTAGCGAGGAAGGGTTAGTGAATTACATGTTTATGAATTATTACATGTATTTTTCAAATCTGAGAAATGATGGTAATTGATACATGGAAATATGAGACTATACATATGAAAACATGGAATATGTTTGATAAATGTGTTCATTCATAATTATAGAATTGTGCATCTCTAGTGCACTATATGTGTAAAGATGATGTTTCAAATGATTTGATAAGTAAAACTCAAATATGAAGTAGTTTGAAACCAAGATAATTTGTTATAAAATATATATGAAATACAGAGGTGTGATTGTTATATGTTATATGAATACATAGTGTGAAAAGTATAAGTACAAGAGAAATTTAATGAGAATTGAGCCCATATACATTTCTTGTTATTTATATGAAGTGTACGACTAACAAATGGTATTAAGTATAAGGCTCAGTTGAATATCTTAAATTGGTTTTTGTATGTATTAAATGTGGGTGAAGAATAAGGATCAAATGAGTGAGAAATATGGCTTGGAAAATAGCCTAATTTGTGAAAATTAACTTTACCCCACGGCCTAGCAACACGGGCGTGTACTAAGGCCGTGTGACTCAAGTTCCTTCATAGACGCAAGTCAAAGAGTTATACGGCCCAGAGGCAAGGTCATGTGAGCCACACGGGCTCGGGAGCTTTGTAAATGAGATAAACTTAGGGATTTTGCGAAAAATTTCATACGATTCTGATTCAATCCCGACCCAATCCCAATGCATGATTTGGACTCAAAGGTGCATTAAAGGAAACTTCTATAATCAATTTTGATATTTGAGCGATAAATGGTTTAAATCATCGTAAGTGTTTCGTACTCTCGGTAATGCCTCGTACCTGTTAGGCATCGAATACGGGTAAGGGATGTTACAGATTATAACTGTAGTGTGACAGTTTTGAAAAGGGAGAGTTCGGCCAACGCGCCAAACACAGAAGCCGAACCCATAAAAAGGAAATCCTTTATGACCAGACAAGGAGAAGAGAGGTTAGAACCACTGGTTAATGAACCAGTAATGGAAAATAAACTTAAAGAGTTTCTGAAGTTTCTAAAACACAATGAGTATAGTGTTATGGAACAATTACACAAACAGTCGACACGGATATCGGTATTGGCTTTACTTTTAAACTCAAAAGTGCACCGTATCGCACTAATGAAGGTGTTGAACAAAACCTATGTCGCTGATGACATTTCGGTCAACAAGCTAGACCACCTTTTTAACAACATAAGCGCCGACAACTTCATCTCTTTCAATGACGGTGAAATACCGCCAAGGGGCATGGGATGCACCAAAGCTTTGCACATCACCACCTGCTGTAAAAGGTATACATTACTGGGGGTACTAATCGACAATGGTTCGACATTGAACATCTTACCTCTGTCCACGTTTAACAGATTGCCTGTAGACAGCTCTCATATAAAAACATGTCAAAACGTAGTGAGAGCATTTGATGGTACCGAAAGGAAAGTAATGGGAAGGATAGAGATTCTTATTTTGATTGGGCCAAATATATACGAGGTAAACTTCCTCGTGATGAACATTAAGCCTTCCTATAATTGCCTGTTGGGGAGGCCGTGGATTCATTCGGCAGGGGCAGTACCATCATCGTTGCATCAGAAGTTAAAGTTGGTGACAGAGGGCCGGCTAATAACGATAAACGCGGAAGACATTATCACATCCGTTGCCAGTGATGCGCCATATGTGGAGAGCTATAGTGAAGCAATTGAATGTTCTTTTCGGTCATTAGAGCTTGTGAATGCCACTTTCATCACCGATAGAAGCAGGATCACAGTGCCCAAAATATTTGAAACAACAAAAATAGGCCTACAGCTTACAGTGGGAAAAGGAGCATTGCCTGAAAAAGGACTTGGGAAATACCTTTATGGATGGGTCAAAATAAAGGTCTTGACTAGCAAATGGGACCATTTTGGCTTAGGGTATAAGCTAGACGCCAAATAGAGGAAGAAAGAGCTGGAGAGGAGACAAGAGAGACGAAGGGCACGATTGGATGGGTCAGAGGTCAAGTGGGAGCTAATGACCTTTCCCTTTATATCTAATACATTCGTGTCAGGAGGAGTTATCCATCTAGGACCGGAGAACACGAATGAAGAAACGGCCGAAAATATGATAAAAACTTTAAGCATCAACGCTGTATTTGAAGAGGGACCGAAGGAAGGAAACTTAGCGAGCATTCGCCCTTACGAGCCTAGAAGTGTTCTGAACAACTAGATGTAAAACTTCTTGTGGTTTTTAGGGCAAATACAGAGTAATGTTCAAAACACGCTTATTATTTTTTAGCCTAGGAACAATAAGAATCTGCTGTGAAATAGGATCATGTTTAAAACGACTTTATTTCAATAAAAAATGCGTTGAGCAATTATTCTATTATCCCTTTTCACTTCATGCATAATCATACCATACAAATAAGTTATTCTTAGATTCATTGGTTTCTTTGGGTATTCTTTCGTACCTAAAATAGGTCCCCAGATATCGATGTTACGAACAACGCTGCTATGGATCCAGAATTCCCTTGTGAATGAGATATGTGCTTAGAGGGATATCAGGATTTTACAGGTGACGGAGATTGTAGTTTATCCCCGAATTTGTTAAGGATGGTGGAGCGAGAAGAGAAGCTGATTCTACCTCACAAATAGACAATTGAGAATGTGATTTTGAAATAGGGGAAAGAGGTGAAAATTGGCACTTGCATAAATGAGAAAATAAGACAGGATCTTTTTAAACTTATGCAGGAGTTCAAAGATGTCTTCACATGGTCATATCAAGATATACTTGGGTTGAGCGCAGATATTGCGGTACATCTGTCCCCATAAAAGAAGAATGCAAGCCAGTTCAATAGAAGTTCGAAGGATGAGACCTGATGTTGCAGTAAAAATAAGAGTAGAGATCAAGAAGTAATTTGATGTTGGGTTCTTACAAGCGGTGAATTACTCAAAATGGGTAGCCAATGTCACCCCCGTTCCTAAGAAAGATGGAAAAGTACAGATGTGTATAGATTACAAAGACTTAAACAAGGCCAGCCCAAAGGACAACTTCCCAATGCCTCACATCGACACTTTGGTGGATAACACGGCAGGTTATTCATTGTTCTCCTAATGGTTAGTTTCTCTAGGTACAATCAGGTAAGAATGTATCCTGAAAACATGGAAAAGACCACATTCATAACCTTGTAGGAAATTTTTTGTTACAAGGTGATGTCATTTGGATTAAAGAATACGGGAGAAACATACCAAAGAGCCATGGTAATCTTGTTTCACAACATGATGCACAAGGAGATTGAGGTCTACGTCGACGACATGATCGCGAAATCTCGAACGGAAAAGAGCATGTACAGGTTTTGAGGAAACTGTTTTTGAGGTTGAGGAAATTTTAGCTAAAGCTCAATCCAACCAAGTGTACTTTTAGGGCTAGGTCAGGAAAACTACTTGGTTTCGTAATCAGTGAAAAGAGAATTGAGGTCGACCGGATAAAGTCAAAGCTGTACAAGAATTGCCTTCGCCGCGCACTCAAAAGGAAATCTGAGGTTTTTTAGGAAGACTAAATTATATTGCCCGATTCATTTCGCAATTGACTGAGAAATGCAATTCTATATTTCGTCTTCTTAAGAAACACAATCCAGGCATTTGGGACGATAAATGCCAGAAGGCTTTTGACAAAATTATACAATACTTGTCTAATACTCCAGTACTAATGCCACCCAGTCTTGATAAATCATTGATTCTATATTTGACAGTATTCGATAATTCAATGGGATGTGTAATCGGCCAACACGATGAGACAAGAAAGAAAGAAATGGCGATATATTACCTCAATAAGAAATTTACTGAGTGTGAAATGAGATACTCGCCAATTGAAAAATTATGTTGCGCATTGATCTGGACAACTCAGAGGTTGAAGCAGTACATGTTGTACCATACAACTTGGTTAATCTAGAAATTAGACCCTCTTAAGTACATGATAGAGTCAACCGCTCTAAATTGAAGAATGGCTCGATGGTAAATTTTGCTCTCCGAATTTGACATAGTCTATGTGAACCAGAAAGCTGTGAAGGGGAGTGAAATAGCAGATTTTCTAGCAAACAGAGCTCTAGATGATTACGAGCCCTTGAACTTCAATTTTCCTAATGAAGATCTGATGTTTGTAGCAGCTATTGAGGAAGATACCCTAGAAGATCGTCCTTGAAAATTAAACGTCGATGGAGCGTCAAATGCCGCTGGTAATAGAGTTGGGGCAGTCCTGATATCCCCAAGTGGAGATCATTATCATTCACTTGCAAGTTGGATTTTGACTGCACAAATAATATGGTTGAATATGAAGCATGTATCATGGGAATTCGAGCAGCCATAGACCGCAAAATCAAGATACTAGAAGTATATGAAGATTCTGCGTTAGTGATCTATCAGTTCAAAGGAGAATAGGAAACGAGAGATACCAAATTGATCAATTATCGAAAGTTAGTTTTAGAGTTAATTGAGGAGTTTGATAATATCACCTTCATTTATCTCCCGCATGATGAAAACCAGATGGTTGATGCCTTGGCCACATTAGCTTCTATAATTAGAGTAAATGAACAAGAAGGTATGAAGCCTATCCAAATGAGTATTTGTGAGGCTCCGATTCACTACTGTAATATCGACGAAAAGGAAGAGAGATATGATCATCATTGGTATCATGATATTTTACGATATGTGAAGAGCCGTGAATACCCTGATTAAGCAACTGAAAATAATAGAACATTGAGAAGACTGGCCAATGACTTTGTCTTAGATAGAGAAGTCTTGTATAAGAAGAGGAAGGACCAGGTGCTGTTAAGATGCGTTGATGCTGTTGAGGCTAAGAAAATCTGGAAGAAATCCATGAAGGTGTCTGCGGGACGCATGCCAATGGGTTTACAATGGCCAGGCAAATTATGAGATTCGGGTATTACTAGTCCACGATGGAAGGTGATTGCATCCGTTACGCCAAAAAGTGCCATAAGTGCCAAATTTGTGGAGACAAGATCCATATGCCTCATTCACCTATTCATGTTATGACTTCTTCATGGCCTTTTTCAATGTGGGGCATGGATGTCATTGGGCCGAATTCGTCGAAGGCTTCTAATGGAAATCGATTTATTTTCGTGGTCATCGATTACTTTACCAAATGAGCAGAGGCAACTTCATATACCAATGTCACGAAGACGGTAGTTAGCAAACTTTTGAAGAGGGAGATCATATGTCGTTATGATATGCCGAAAAGGATCGTATCTGACAATACGTTGAACTTGAACAATAACGCGGTAGCGGGATCTGCAGTCAGTTCAAAATTAAGCACCATAGCTTGTCGCTATATCACCCGAAAATAAATAGTGCAGTTGAGGCAGCTAATAAAAATATCAAAAAATTTGTGAGGAAAATGACTGAGACCTACAAAAATTGACATAAAAAATTACCGTTTGCCTTCTACGCCTATCGAACATCTGTTAGAACTTCTATCGGGACAACACCTTTCTCATTAGTTTATTAGATGGAGACAATTTTGCCCATTGAAGCTAAAATTTCCGTGTTTTATCAGAATTAAAGCTAGATGAAGCGGAATGGATCCAAGGTCGGTATGACCAACTAAACCTAATTGAGGAAAAAATGTTAAAAGCCATCTGTCATGGTCAAATGTACCAGAAACGAATGATGCGAGCTTACAACAAAAAGATCCACCCCAGAATATTCCATGAGAGAGACTTGGTACTGAAAAAGATCTTCCATATGCAAAAGGATTTTAGAGGGAAATGGATGCCTAATTGGAAGGGACCTTATGTTGTAAAGAAGATATTTTTTGGAGGAGTATTGATTCTAGCCGAGATGGACGGTAAGAGTCAGCCAAACCCAGTTAATGCGGACTCGGTCAAGAAATACTTCGCTTAAGAAGGAGAATGGGCAAAGTTGAAAACCCACAAAGGACACTTTGAGACCAAATGAGCTTTGAATTGAAAAGCCGTAAAGGGCAATTCAAATTTTTAGGAGAAAAAAGGCATGCGCTAGCAATCCTATTCTTGAGTTAACAATGAGGAGATATACTACATCTTCGGGGCATTGATAAAATACTACTGATCTCCTAAACACATGTTGAACTCAGAATGGTCGTTAAGAAGTTTGGACAGAGAAGCTCAGGCTGTGATATCTGGGGCACCAATTCCACCCTTACTCATTTTTATACCTTAGCAAAATTTGCTTCCTTTGCTCAATCCATCCTTTATGGATTTTGTCCCGAATAAACTTCAGTTTTATTCATCTCTATAATCTTTTTCAAGAATTTTGAAATAATTATTAATGAACTAATAATGCTTTCACAAAAGAAGTTTGCATATTACTCTGAAAGTCTCTAAATAGTGCAAAAATATGAAATAGGACAATTATTTAGAGCTCACCAAGATTAAAGGGGTAGGAACACTTGAGAGATAAGGGTCTAAATAATGAATACATCTTCAGATTCTCTGTTGAAAATATCAGCTGAACAAGAAGACATACGTCAGAGATCTCACCTTAACAAACGGCGAGCAATGACAGCTCAAATGTTAAAAATAGATCATTCTCATAACATTTTGCATTCATTCATATAACATTCATAATACATCTAGTTAGGAGCATTTTTCGATCATGACATCCTAATCATTTGGCATAAGCATAGACCCCATAAAATCAATTCTACAGGTAGGTTCCTTAGAGGACGATGTGGCAAGATTGATTAAAATTACAAATTTCAGCGGATCTTATCTCCATGTATCGACAATGGAGCAGATTTAAGCCATAGACTTATCTTCCTGAGATAGTAAAGGAGCAGGCTAAAATTACAAGTCATATCTCCATGTATCGGCAATGGAGCAGACTGAATATTATATATCTTATCTCCTCGAGATAGCAGTGGGACAGATCGAAGTTGGCGAATCTTATCTCCATGTATCGACAATGGAGCAAATTTAAGTCACTAGCCTTATTTTCCTGAGATAGTAAGGGAGCAAGCTGAAATTACAAGTCTTATCTCCATGTATTGGCAATGGAGCAGACTGAATATTGTAGATCTTGTCATTTTTTTTGTTTTTGTTTTTGTAAAAAAAAAAAAGTGTTTTTGCTCTCATATATCAAAAAAAAATTGTCCATTTTTACATGTTCTGTTTCGGCTTTTATAGCCTCTTTACAACCGGTTTTCCCTTGTTTGTAGGTGCATGATGGAGAAGGGGACTTCACATAAGCGTGGCAGGCGGTGGAGGTGAGCACGATGCAGAGGAGCAGGTGCGTGGCGTGCGCGTAGGGGAGGCTGCTAGGGTTTCCAAGATGTTTGGGTTGTGGGCTTGCTAGGTTTGGGCCTTAATGGGCTTGTATTTTAGTTTAGGTTTGGGTCTGTTTGTATTGGACTATAAAACTTTTGGTTTATTTGGGCCCGGGCAAAATTTGGGCCTTACAACTACCATTGCTCAATTCCCAGATGAAGAGGAATGCAAGTACCATTGCTCAATTCCGGGATGAAGAAGAAATTAAAAAAGTTATGCCTTTGGAAAGTTTATCTTAGATGCAAAGAAAGGAAGGTCGGTGACTGTTGACTGCACGAATGAACATTAGACGACATCCGGAACACCATTAAGTCCCTTAAGGCAAGCATCAGCAAAAATGGCTCCAGTATATCTGCATAAAGAAAACAAGACTACCTAGTCTAGCTAAAATGAAGCGACTAAAATCTTAGTTCTTCCATTTTATGACCATACAATTGAAAGGAAAACCTAATACCTACGCCATTGACAATGTTGTTGAACCCTTTCCAGCCTTAGCTTCCACAACTTCAGTGCCTCCATCTTGCGTTTGTTTTGTGAGAACCTTGGTATCCCCTCAGCCAAATTGGCTTTTGGTGTGGCCTAAAAAGTAATAATAATAAAATGCAACTAGAAATTAGAAGACTAGATAAGTAAAAAATGGAAGGAGTACAATAGTGTTATGCATTAGATACATTTTGATGTTAAACAAAATCAATGATAATAAGGGTAATGAGAAGAAGGAAGTACTTGAGAAAATAGTGGGAGAATGGTTATTCCGGCATGACCACCAACAACCGGACATTGACATCTGCACGCAAATGAAAAAACTTACTCAACAGAAAGTTCCTCCTATAATCCAAAGTTTCTTATGCTATGACGCACTTTGGACAAAAAAAAATTTCATAAAGGAGAAAAGAAATCTACTTAAAACACTTGATTTCTGGGCCACCTCAACTAAGAATTTCGCTTATTCTTCAGAAACAACAGTTCTAAAAAAAAGTGTGATGGAAGAGAGGTGAACTAGTTATTTCCTTTGTTCTCCCCCTTTATAGCGGTATATTCCGAGCAATGAGGTTGTTATAAGAGGCCTTCGATAAGCATAGAATTGAACAAACACATAGCGTTTATTTTGCCTTCTCGACTTAGAAAGTCTTAGCCCTAACTACATCAAGGGTAGTTACACCAAACAGCTTTTTTTCATCATATGTCCCTGCCTTCTTGAAAACCTCAGCTGCAATTGGAATGGTTGAATTGACAGGGTTGCTAATCAGATTGACAAGTGCCTGTGCCATAAATTCAGTTCATCAAAGAAAAACTTGGCGAAAAAGAAAACATTATACTTAGAAAAAGGTCACATCAGAATAAAAATAATTCTTTGAAGTTAAACAACATCTTTCGATTGTTGGAATTGTATGATAATCAGTTTAACTTATTAAACTTCTCCCATCACTTCCACAGTTATCACATTTTGGTAAGGTAAATTTTGATAGTTGTATAAAAGAAATAGAGTAAAACTTATTAAACACTTAGAAGCATCAAGGATGCATAATAAAATGTTTTATTTTTCTCCGATTAACAGAAAAAGGATAGACACTCATAGTGGGGCAATACTTAGCAATAGCAGAACATAGACCCTTGACAATTCCTGCATTGATGTTGAAAAGATCATCACGACTCATACCAGGCTTTCTTGGCACCTCGGCAGGAATGATGACCAGCTCACATCCCTCCAAAGCTTTCTCCAATTGCTCTTCACCAACATATCCGGCAACCTGAAGTAAAGCCAAGAAAAATATAATGTATACAAGGCTGGTTGAAATAAATAGGAATCACAGTGTGAATGCAGATGAAAATCCAGAAGAAAGAGTGACCAGCAGGAAAACAGAGCAGATAAATTAAATCAAATTAATTGGTGAATGAGCTGAGATTAAAGACAAATTAGTAAAAAGATGGAAGCCATTACCAATTTGAGAAAGGATTAAAAAGTAATCAGTAACCCATATATATATAAAACATTCGAATAAATGTATAGACTAATTAAATGAAACTAAGCTATACCAAGCTGATATTCTTAGCACAGTCATATAAATTTCTGAAGAGATTAAAACAAACATAAAATCACATTGCAGTCAATTTTCTGATAAACAGGGAATTCAATCCAGAACTGTGAATTTGAAACTCTTAACTCCTTAAATCCTAATAAGAAAAAGAGCAAAATCTAGTAACCGAGCCAAACCAAAAGACATATGTACAAACCCATTTTGCCCCAAAAATAAACCCAATAACAAACCAGTCCAACAAGCCCAAATTTTGCCCTGGGCCCAATAATAAAAACCCAATTACAACCCAAATTCAAAATCTTTTTCAGAAAATTTTAGGGTTTTCTGAAACCCTAGCGCCAGCGCCTCCCTCGAAAGCACCGCGCCCTTGTCTCGTCCCCGAATCACCCCGTCCGAGGCCCTCTGACGCGCTTTACCTTTCGATCCTTCACCAAAGAGGCAACTTCTTCTCCGTTGACCCCTAGGACTGCGAGAAAGAGAGCAAAAAGCATCACGAATATAGCAACAGAGACTGAAGTAGAGAGGCAAACAATATTATTTTCTTTCTTTTCTTTCGGCTATAAGAGCCTTAACGTCCCTTCCAATTTTGAAAATAAAAAGCATTGTATTTTCGAACCCTTTCAAAGTTCTCAACAAATAGGACATCAATCAATCAGTTTGGTACCAATTTTGGGCGTGTCGAGGGTGCTAATCCTTCCTCGCACGTAATCGACTTCTGAACCCGTTTTCTCAAAGTTCGTAGACCAAAAAACACTGTTTTAAATAAATTAAACGTTTTATTAAAACAAAGGTGTTAGATCACACCAAATAAAGATCGGTGGCGACTCTCTTCCTTTTCTTTTTCAAAAATCGAGTCGTAGTGTCGTTCTTATTTCACCAAAAGATGGTTCTGACGACTTGGCGACTCCTTTGGGGACATCGAGGTCGGGCCATAGATTGATTGATTTTTGTCCTTTTGATTAAAATGGTTTCAGAATTCATGTTTCGTTAAAAGCACTTTCAATGTTATATTAGATCTCTTAAATACTTTGGCATTGCATTGCATGACCATTGTGGTCACACCTTTAAGTGGGAGCGAGAAGCTATGCCTTCGTGAGGTTTTCACCTCTGCATGGGCTAGTAGACTGCTTTCGGGATACATCTGTACCTATGTCTTCGTGAAGTTTTCACTTTCGCATGGCCATAGGGAAATGTATTCCCCTGAACCGAACTCGGTCTGTATGAGCCTATAATGGGTGAGGATCGAGGAATCTGCTGGTTCAGGTGCCTCAAACTTTAGAACTAAATCGCATATAGCAAACCCTAGGAGCCCACCTTAGGTAGAGCTATGTCAAACCTTAGTGGTCACCCAGATAGGCGTTTGCTTATTTTTCTTGCTTTATATTCCATAGTACTAACTTGTTGTGTTTCTTTCTTTTTGTGCATATCATTTCATATTCTAAAGAGACATCGATTCACGGTCCATTTCTGAGTTAGGAAGCTGGTTATGGAAAGCGAATTCCTTGATAAAGTGGAAGACAATGCGGCCGTCCGCATATGGTCAGAGCAATGCCAAATAGAGAAAGGAGATAGCTTAGTCGAAGGATACGTGTCAGAGCTATGAAATTTCACCAATATCAGTGTCACACAGAACGAGCTCCAGGAGTTAAAAGAAATTTGGATCCAGTGGGATGATGAGGCGAAGCGGTGTTCTCTGATTTACGGCGACCTGTCTTACCTGCTTGACGTCAAAGTAGATAAGCACCGTTAGAGCAATGACCCGATTCGGAATGCCGCTTATAAACATTTCTCCTTCGGGAAGGTGGATCTGGTTCCCACGGTAGAAGAGTATACGACCTTGCTACATTGCCCAATAATTCAAATTGACAAAGCTTATTCCAAAGCGGTTAATGGCCCAACCTTCGCGAAGAAGTTGATGAACATCACTGGAATGAGCGAACAGTGGGTCTCAGCTAGAATGCAAAAGAAGGGCGGGGGTAAATGCATACCCTGGATATGTTTAAGAGACCGATTCTAAGCGCATCCCGATGAAAAGAAAAAGATAGATATCTTGGTCTTGTGTATTTACGGCCTGGTAATCTTCTCGAAAGCTCTAAGGCATATTGATGAAGCAGTTATTGTCCTCTTCACCGATTAGACAAAGGGTCACACGTTCTCGCCATCCTAGCGAAACATTCGGATCCTTGGCGCATGTCGGAGAATGGGTGAAAGCGAGTTTATTGGATGTCAATTGTTATTAGCTTGGTTCCATAGTCACTTCGGAAAGTGGAGAAAGTGTCCTTAGGTTTATGTCGAGAATTACTCCCGCTAGAAGAGATAGCATCTACGCCTAGAAGAGAGGATGTGTCCGAAGAAAATTGGATCGCGGTCTTACAAAACCTTCAAGAAGATGACATCGGGTGGAATGCTCCGTGGTTGATTACCAACAAAATCCTTTATCGTTGTGGAAGCTTTGTTGGGTTCCCTATTGGGAATTTGGGGTGCCATGCAGTATGCCCTTTCTTGGTCCTAAGACAGTATAGTTCAAGACAGTTTGTACCAACGACATATGGGCTAGTTCAATGTGAGTTCTCATATAAAGGAGGGAGTTATAAGAAGAAGATTAAAGAGATCTCTAGTGCCTAGAATCAAATTCACAGAATGAGAAGACTATCCGTAGGCAGAGGGCGACCGGAATATGATGAATGGAGGGCTAGGAGAGTCAATGATAACATTCCTGAGCCAAATCCAGGAGGCGCCCGATCAAGAGAAGAATGCATGCGAGTGGTCCCGTCAGAATTAGAGATTGTGAAGCAAGATTTTGAATGGATGAGTTCGGAACTCGGGAAAAGGATAGAAAAGTTGGAAGAAGAAAAGATGCTCCTCCAGTTAGAGGTGGACGGTCAAAAATCAGAAGCTGAGAAACTCAGAAAGGATAAATGAAAAGTAGAGGAAGACCGAGATAACTTGAAGATGGAGTACAAGAGGATGCGCTTAACGATAAAAAATACGGGATTAGGGAAAACTTCGGAGCAGTGGCGACAAGAGGTCCAAGAGGAAAAAGCCAAAGTTAGCAGTTGGGAGAAAAAGTTTCATGAAATACGAGCACAAAAGGAAGACTTAGAGAAGGGTAGGACAGAAGACCAAAAAGAGAAAAAGGGATTAAAAGCTAGAATAGCCGAGCTTGGGCGATCTCTGCACCACTATCAAAGTTGAGACTCTGAAAGCCAACTAAAGTCAAGCCTGAACAGAATAAAGGAAATGAAAGGTAGGGTTGAAGAGTTAGAATAGTCATTACATAGTAGCGAGCTCTGGATTGAGCTTCTGGAAACGAGAGAAAGACGTTGGGAGGAGGAGCTTTGCCATTCTTGCGAGCAAGTTCGAAGCCGAGACTACCTCATGGGTGAAGCAATAATCCAGATTAGAAGTAGTGATCACCTACAGGACTTTGGCTGAGGAGGCTGACATATTGGGCATGAGATATGGACTACCACCGGGTCATGATGAAGAGCTTATCTCCCTGCTTGGAAAAATCAAAACCTTAGGTCTTAGGGCAAAAACATATTTGTAATCTACTTTATGTAAAGGGTTTTGCCTTTTAATAAAGTTTTCTAAAATGAAGTTGATCAGAATCGATGTCTTCTTCCTGCATTCATGCATTTGCATTGCATCATATTACATACATTAAAGTTTATAAAAAGAAGCCTAATTGGTTAAAATTATCAGAAGAAAAAAGAGAGAGAAAAGAGGAAATCTGGGAACTGAACATTACTACGGGCTCGTGCTAAGACGAAGAAAATGGATCAAAGATTTGAACAATTTGTAAAGAAATACAAAAACAGATGAGGAGCAAATGATGAAATTCCAAAGAAGAAATGAAGGACCAAATCTTTGGAGGCTCAGAGAAACATGATAGCACAAATGGCCCGGATGATGAATGCGATATGAGACAAAGGAAAGGTCCAATGCCCCGATCGATGAGGATAGCGAAGGTGCTCCCGGGTTTCACCCCGCCACATGCGAGCAAGACTTGAGGAGTATGTCCTAAGGCCACGATTCTGATTAGGCCCCAACAAAGGCGGAAGACGCTAGACCACCCACGAACTCCACGTTAGCTCGGGATCCAATCCGGAGATAACCCGCTAATCTGTTGTACTGATTTAGATTTGTGAGAAAAAATAGGGCGAGAGAAGAATCTTCAAAGGTTAGAGGATCGTTGTAGGTGGTTGGAGGAAAAGTTCAAGGCTTTGGAAAATCTGATCACCACTATGGTATTGACGCAAAAGACTTGAGTCCGGTTCAGATTTGGTGCTTCCCATAAGTTCAAAATGCGAATCGAGAAATATAACGGACTAGTCTGTCCGAGGCCCACATCACAATATTCTCACGGTGGATGGCGGGACACCTTAATAATGACCAATTGTTGATCCACTATTTTCAAGACAGATCTGGCCTGGTGCCGCCAAATGGTATAATCGACTTAGTCGTGCCTAGATCAAGATATGGAAGGATCTGGCACAAGCCTTCATGAAACATTACGGTCATGTGGCTGATATTGCTCCTGATAGAATCACGCTCCAAAATATGGAGAAAAAGCCGGGTAAAAGTTTTAGACAATATGCCCAGCGATGGAGAGAGGTAGCGGTACAAGTTCAACACCGCTTTTGGAAAAAGAGACGCCATGCTTTTCATTAACACCCGAAAGCCCTTTCATAACTCATATGATAGAAATACGACTAAAAGTTTTGCCGACATAGTAATAGCGGGAGAGATGATCGAACATGCCATAAGGGGCGGTAAAATCGAGGTGGGAGAAAGCGCGAGGAGGCAGCTCCTAAAAAGAAGGACGGTGAAGTAAATAACGTGAGCACACACAAGGCGATCACGGTTAATCGGCCAAAGACAGTCACCTACGGACAACAAGGGCAGCAAGGCGAGAATCGAGAACTAGACCAAATCTTGAAAAGATCTAATTTACGCCAATTCCGATAACGTATAAAAGAGCTATACCGATTTTATTCAATGAGCACATCGTGTCCTCGTTTTATTTACAACCATTCATTGCCCCATACCCTAAGTGGTACGACTTAACGCTTCAATGCGATTACCACGCAGGGTAGAGGGCATTCCATAGAGAATTGCCTCGCCTTCAAAAAGGTAGTCGAGAGGCTAATCAAAATGGGTGTTATAAGCGCTGATGACTTGGTAAGAAAAGGAACCCATTGCCTAATCACGAGGAAAAAAGGGTGAACGCGATCGGTGAGGAGATTGTGAGAAAGATCAAGAGAGATGTCACCGAAGTGAAGATCCCATTGCGAATAGTCTGGAAGGAAATGGTAAAAAGAGGATTGATAGAGTCAGATTCTACAGGAAGCGAAAGACATATAAAGAATTACTGTAAATTCCATAAGACGAGGGGGCACGAGATCCAAGAATGTGCCGAGTTTAAAATTTTGGTGCAAGGCCTCATGGACAACAAAGAATTGGAGTTTTATGAAGAAGGAGTAGAGGAAGAGGAAATATGCGTGACCAAGAAAGAATCGACAAAGCCCGGAGTTAATTACCCGAGAATCATCATTTCGCGGAACACGAGGTGAGTGTGGAAGACCAAAAATCACAATTCAGAAACCTGCTTCTTTTTCCTACAAAGATAGAAAAAGGGTACCTTGGAATTATAATTGCAATGTGACAATACCAGGAGCGCAAGGTTCCACTAGTATTTCGGAGGAAGTCAAGAACGAAGGTTTCTATACGCGTAGTGGGAAGCGTTATGACCCTGAAAACAGGAGAACGGAAATGGTGAAACTGAAGACTATGTCGATTGGGCAGGAAAAAGAACCCGAAGCCATTATCAATGAGCACAGTAAAGAGGAAGAGGCTAAAGAATTCTTAAAATTCTTGAAACACAATGAATACTGGTGTGGTGGAACAAGCGCATGCATAACCAGCCCGTATCTCTGTGTTAGCACTACTTCTAAGCTTCGAAGTACACCGCGAAGCATTAATGAAAGTACTGAATGAGACCTATGTTACTAAAGATATATCCGTCAACAAGTTGGATCATCTGGTTAGTAACATAAGCGCTGATAATTTTATCTACTTCAGCGATGACGAAATCCCACCGGGAGGTATGGGGTCAATGAAGGCATTATACATAACTACCCGTTGCAAGGGATACACCTTTCCAAGTGTGCTAATAGATAATGGGTCAGCATTAAATGTCTTACCACTAGCCACACTCAAGAGGTTACCGATAGATAGTTCTCATATGAAATCCTGCCAAAACATAGTGAGAGCATATGAAGTAGATTCTGGTCATGGATATCAAGCCTTCTTACAACTGCTTACTAGGGAGGCCCTGGATTTATTTAGCGGGTCATACCTTCATCATCGCACGTAAATTGAAATTGGTAACGTAAAATTGGTGGTAACTATAAACGCCAAGAAGATATCATAGCAATCGTTACCAACGAGCGCCATACCTAGAAACGAATAAGGAAGCCATTGAACGTTCCTTTCGATCCTTAGAGTTCGTGAATCGACTTTCATTTCGGAAGAAAATAAAGTCCGTCGCCTAAACTATCCAAGACTACGGGATGGGATTGTAAATGACATGGGAAAAGAGCCCTACCGGAAAAGGATTGGGCAAATATCTCCAAAGGAAAGTCCAGTCCCGATCTTTGAAGGAAAAAGGGATCGCTTTGGTTTAGGTTTCAAACCGGATGCTAAACAAATGAAGAAGGACATGGAAAAGAAACAAGAAAGGAGAAAGGCCGGTGAATGGAGAAGGCGCTAAGTGGGAACCGATGACATTCCCCACATATCTCGTGACCTTCAGTCAGGGAGGAATGATTTACCAGGAAAAGAATCTCCTAGAGGGAAGGTCCTCACATCAATGCCATACACGATGAGGAGCTGATCAAAGAAACATGTTGGGCATCCGCCCATATGAACTTGGAAGCACATTAGACAATTGAACTACGAGGAATTTCTGTAGTGTTTAGAGATTACGCGAGTAATATTCGAACACTCTTGTTGTTTTAAGCCTAGAAACAATGAGATTTCTTTTGTGAAATAGGCTCATGTTGGACATTTTGTTTTAATGAAATGCATCTTTAATTCTACTAAATATCCTCTTATTTTACATTTTACCATTTATTCTTTGTTCTCATTCATATCATGTGAATAATTGTCCTCAAATTCATTTGTTCTTTGTACACCCTTCGATACCCATCATGTGTCTCTAGACATCAATGATATGAGTAATGATACTACAGATTGAGGTCTGCTTTGAGCAAGACATGTGTTCAGAGGAATCTCAAGACTTTGGAAATGACACGGAATGCGACTTGCCTCCGGATTTGTTGAGAATGGTAGAGCAAGAAGAAAAAGATCCTACCCCATAAAGAGTCGGTAGAAATGGTGAACCCAAGAGAGGGCAAGAGGTGAATATTGGAGCTTGTATTCTTTGCAGAAACCAGGCAAAACCTCATCGAACTACTCTATGAATTCAAGGATGTGTTCGCATGGTCGTACCAAGATATGCCCGGACTAAATCGATATTGCAAGACACCGACGCGCCCATAAGAGAAGAATGCAAGCCACCCAACAGAAGCTCAAGAATGCGACTGCACGCCTTGTTAAAGAGAAAAGAAGAAGTCGAGAAACAATTTAATGCCGGGTTCTTACAAGTGGTCAAGTACTCGGATTGGGTGGCTAACGTTGTCCCCTGTCTCCAAGAAAGACGGAAGGTACGAATGTGCGAGACTACGGAGACTGAACAAGGCCAACCTAAAGGATAATTTTTCACGCCTCACATCGACACTTTAGTAGACAATCAACAGGATATTCGTTGTTCTCCTTCATGGATGGTTTTTAGGTACAACCAAATAAAATGCATCCTAAAGACATGGACAAGACAACGTTTATAACCATGTGGGAACATTTTGCTACAAGGTAATGCCATTTGAGCTAAAAATGCGGTAGCGACATATCGAGAGCCATGGTAACCTTATTCCATGACATGATGCATGTGGAAATTGAGGTTTACGTCGGCGATATGATCGCCAAATCGAATCGAAGAAGAGCATGTGCGGTCTTGAGAAAATTGCTCTTGAGGTCGAGAAAATTCAGTTGAAGCTTAACGTTAAAGTGTACCTTGAGCTCGGTCAGAAAAGTTACTCGGGTTCATAGTCGATGAAAAGGGATTGAGGTTGACCTGGATAAAGTCGAGCCATACAAGAATTACCTCCACCACGTACTCCAAAAAGAAGTTAGAGGTTTCTTAGAAAGCTAAATTACATCGCTCGGTTCATTTCACAACTGACCGAAAGATGTGACCCCATATTCCGTCTCCTCAAGAAACACAACCCATGCACGTGGGATGAAGAGTGCCAAAAGACCTTCGAAAACGTGAAACAATACCTATCTCAGGCCCCGGTATTAATGCCGCCTCAATCAGACAAGCCCCTCATCCTTTATCTAACAGTACTTGATAATTCGATGGGACGCGTGTTGGGTCAACATGATGAATCGGGAAGAAAAAAAAGTAATATATTACCTTAGTAAGAAATTCACCGCTTGTGAAATAAGGTACCCGCCAATCGAGAAATTATGTTGTGCCTTGATTTGGATAACTCGAAGGTTGAGGCAATACATGCTGTATCACACAACATGGCTCATCTCAAAGCTAGATCCCTTAAGTATATGATGGAATCTACCCCTTGAATGGAAAGATGGCGGTGGCGAGATCCGCTTCGAATTTGACATCGTTTATGTAAACCAAAAGGCGGTAAAAGGGAGCGCGATAGCGAACTTTCTAGCCGAGAGAGCCTTGAAGACTATGAGCCCTTAGATTTTGATTTCCTAATGAAGACTTGATGTACGTGGCGGACATTGAAGAAGCTACCTCAAGACCATCCTTGGAAAATAAATTTTGACGGGGCATCAAATGCAGTGGGCAATGGAATTGGGCGATCCGATATCCCCAAAAGGAGACCATTATCCATTCACTTGTAAACCGGATTTCGATTGCACCAATAATATGGTGAATATGAAGCTTGCATCATGGGGCTCATGCTGCGCTATCGAATACAAAATCGAGGTATTAGAAGTCTATGGAGATTACTCACAGTAATCTATCAACTCAAAGGAGAATGGGAAACCAGGATCCAAAATTGGTTATCTATAAAGATTGGCCCAAGAACTTGTCAAAGAGTTCGATGGCGTCACTTTCAATTACACTGCCAGGGACGAGAATCGATGGTCGATGCTCTGCCACCACAGCTTTCATGGTCCGAATAAATGAAAGCGAAGATATGAAGCCAATACAAATGAGCATTCATCAAGACCCACCCATTGCTACAATGTCGAGGAAGAAGGAAAATCGGCCCACCATGGTACCACGATATATTATGGTATGTGAAGAATCGTGAGTACCACGATCAAGCCACCGAGAATGAAAAAAGATCAAGAGATTAGCCCGTGATTACGTCTTGGATGGAGAAGTCTTATACAAGAAAAGGAAGGATCAAGTGTTTCTTGAGGTGTGTGGACTTGCAGAAGCTAAGTTAATCCTAGAAGAAGTCCATGAAAGTGTCTGTGGAACTCACGCTAATGGTTTCATAATGGCCAGACAAATAATGAGGTTCGGATATTATTGGTCCACCATGGAGGGAGACTGTATCAACTATGCCAAAAAATGTCATAAATGCCAGATTTATGGAGACAAGATTCACGTACCCCCGTCACCTTTACATGTTATGACTTCTCCATGGCCATTTTCCATGTGGGGCATGGACGTCATTGGGCCAATATCTCCGAAGGCATCGAATGGGCATCGATTCATCTTTGTGGTCATCGACTACTTCACGAAATGGGTAGAGGCTGCCTCATATGCTAACGTCACTAAATCCGCGGTTAGTCGATTTTTGAAGAAGAAAATTATTTATCGATATGGAATGCCCGAAAGGATCATATCGATAACGATGAACTTAAACAATAGCACGATAGCGGGGGTTTGTAGCCAATTCAACATCAAACACCACAATTAAATCACGATGTCGCCCAAAAATGAATGGAGCAAGGAAGCGTACCAACAAAAACATCAAAAGATAGTGGGAAAGATGATCGAGACTTATAGAGATCGGCATGAGAAGTTACCGTTTGCACTCTATGCTTATCGAACGTCCGTTCGAACCTCTACTGGGGCAACGCCTTTCTCATTGGTCTATGGGATGGAGGCAGTTCTACCTATTGAAGTGGAAATACCTTCTCTTGAGTATTGTCAAGTAAAGTGGATGAAGTGAATGGATCCAGCTCGATATGATCGGTTGAACTTAATTGAAGAAAAGAGATTGAGGCCATCCGTCACGATCAGATGTACCAAAAGCGAATGATGCGAGCTTACAATAAAAAGTTCGCTCAAGGGAATTCAACGAAGAGGACCTCGTCTGAAAAAGATCCTTCCCATACAAAAAGACCACGAGAGGAAATGGATGCGAATCGGAAGGACCGTATGTGGTAAAGAAAGCTTTCTCGGGAGGTGCGATCGATTCGAGAGATGGACGGAAAAGCTTGCCCAATCCGTGAACTCGATTCGATTAAAAATACTTTGCTTAAAATAGAAGAAGCCAAGGTGAAGACCCAAAGGGCACTTTGAGACTTCAAAAAAAAACAGAGAGGCCAAGGTGAAAACTCAAAAGGGCACCTTGAGACCAAAGGGCTTTTGAGTTGAAAACCGAAAAGGCGGCTCAACTTTTGAATGGACACGTCGCGATCTCGCAGCGCCATAATCAATAGAAGAGGAAGTACGTTGCATATCAGGGCATCGACAAAATACTTCGAGTCTTCTAAACACATGACAGGTTCAGAGCAGTCTTCTTGAAGTTTATATGTAGAGGCCCAATTGGCGATGTCTAGGGCGTCTGATCCATGTTGTTATTTTACCATTTTTGGGTCCTTTTCTCCGAAAAAAAGGAGGGGATATGTCCCCAATCAATTTTCTTTGTTTCATAGATAAATTCATTTTGATTCTCTTTGAAATCGACCTACTGTTATCCATCATTAACATGCTGCATTAAAAACAAATTGATGAACTAACGATTTCACAAAGGAAAGTTCCACGTATCACTTTGGAAATCCCTAGATAAAACAGGAAGCCGAACAGAACATTTGTTTAGAACTTTCATGAACACAAGATGAAGACATTGGAGAAAAGGGGTCTCAATAGAGACCATTTCTATGAAGTTTCTCGCCCGATTCAGTAATTGTGGCAAGGGTAAATAATGTTACTTGGTCACTTTTTCTTTTTCTTTTCTTTAAAAAAGTAAGACTGGCCAATTTTCGATAAGGAAAGATTCAAAAACCCTGAATTGTTGAGGAACGAATCTAAAAACCAAGTCGAACATTCTGCAAGTAGTAGTTGTGATTCTTGGGGAAAACAGCTAGAAGTCAAGGCAGGCCCATGTTCTAAGGCCTAAAATAGGCTTTGAAATTTCCACAGGGGTAAGTCATTCATGAGAAAACGGTCACCGCAAGGGAAATGAAGATGAAACCTGGACAGATAAATGAGTGATAACACCTTAAATAGGAATCATACTCATAACATTCTGACTCATCATACTCATGGCATCCTAATCATTAGGCATAAGTATGTACTCATTCTACAGGTTACGTCCTCAAGAGGATAGTACGGTTGAGCAGATCTCGCCTCCCTGAGTATGCAGTGGAGCAGATCGAAGAAAGCAAATCTGACCTTCCTAAAGTTACAGGAAGCAGATTGAAGATTCAGTCTGGTGATCCCCGGGTTTGCAGGGATTAGATTGAAGAAAGCAGATTTGACATTCCTGAAGTTGCAGGAAGCAGATCGAAGGTTCAGTCTGGTGATCCTTGAGTTTACAAGGATCAGATTGAAGAGAGCATATTTGACCTTCCTGAAGTTACAGGAAGCAGATTGAAGATTCAGTCTGGTGATCCTTGAGTTTGCAAGGATCAGATTGAAGAAAGCAAATCTG
Source organism: Gossypium rotundifolium (assembly GCA_025506655.1). Lineage (NCBI taxonomy): Eukaryota > Viridiplantae > Streptophyta > Magnoliopsida > Malvales > Malvaceae > Gossypium > Gossypium rotundifolium. The sequence continues at coordinate 195,365,392 of CP106729.1, read as the reverse complement.
ACCTTCCTGAAGTTGCAGGAAGCAGATCGAAGATATCAGTCTGGTGATCCCCGAGTTTGCAGGGATCAGATTGAAGATAGCAGATTTGACATTCCTGAAGTTGCAGGAAGCAAATCGAAGGTTCAGTTTAGTGATCCTTGAGTTTGCAAGGATCAGATTGAAGAGAGCAGATTTGACCTTCCTGAAGTTGCAGGAAGCAGATCGAAGATTCAGTCTGGTGATCCCCGAGTTCGCAGGGATCAGATTGAAGATAGCAGTTTTGGCATTCCTGAATTTGCAAGAGTAGATCGAAGATAACAAGTCTGGCGATCCTGATGTTACAGGAGCGGATTGCAGGAGCAGGTCGAAGATACAAGGCGCAACAGAATAAATTGGAGCTACAATCCTATCTCAACAAAGCAACAATGGAATAGAATCGAAACAACCAGATGCGGTGGACTGAATGGGGCTACCTGAAGAAAAGAGCACCAAAAAAGTTAAGGCCCACTGAGACCGGGCAAAATAGGTTTTTCTATGTCTTTGCTCTATTGCCGTTACCGACAATGAGCAAAAGAGGGCACCAGACAAACCCATTTTGCCCCAAAAATAAACCCAATAACAAACCATCCAACAAGCCCAAATTTTGCCTGGGCCCAATAATAAAAACCCAATTACATTTCAAATTCAAAATCTTTTGAGAAAATTTTAGGGTTTTCAAACCCTAGCACCAGCGCCTCCCTCGAGCACCGCGCCTGTGTCTCTCCGAAGCACCCCATCCCGAGGCCCCCTCGACGCGCTTTCCGCCGATCCTTCACCAAAGAGGCAACTTCTTCTCCGTTGACCCCCTAGGACCTGCAGAAAGAGAGCAAAGAAGCATCACGAATATAGCAACAGAGACAGAAGTAGAGAGGCAAACAATATTATTTTCTTTCTTTTCTTTCGGCTATAAGAGCCTTAACGTCCCTTCCAATTTTGAAAATAAAAAGCATTGTATTTTCGAACCCTTTCAAAGTTCTCAACAAATAGGACATCAATCAATCGGTTTGGTACCAATTTTGGGCGTGTTGAGGTGCTAATCCTTCCTCGCACGTAATCGACTTCGAACCGCTTTCTCAAAGTTCAGAGACCAAAAAACACTGTTTTAAATAAATTAAACATTTTATTAAAACAAAGGTGTTCCGATCACACCAAATAAAGATCGGTGGCGACTCCCTTCCTTTTTTTTTTTCAAAAAATCGAGTCGACCGTGTCGTTTACTGTTTCACCAAAAAGATGGTTACGACAACATACAAATACACATTATGCAAAAAATAAAGAAAAGTTACTTTTCAAAATAGAAAATCACTCAATTTCAATCAGGTGATTAATGCATTACATATAACATGTACAAAAGCATAATAGCATAGCCAAATTTCAATAGAAAAAAATTAAATCAATGAATATAAACCGCCATCTCCGAAATATTAGATCATTTCAAAACTTTTCTTGAAACAAATTACAAAAATGATCGCATTTATCAGCAATTATTTTCTGTACCAAAACAATTACATCATAAGAATCAGATAATAAAAAAAAGTAATGAAGAAAACTATCTCGGAACAAGCTTAAAACAGTGATTTCACATTTTGAAATTCAATCTAAAAAATCACATGTTCAAATAAGAAATGAGTTTTTGTTTTGGACCTCAGCTCGGGAATTGACGTGGCTGACATCAGCGGCAACGCCAGGGGTGCTAGCGATATCATAGAGAGCAAGTTGAGAAACAAGGGGTTAAGCTTCATGAGGAGAGCTAAGGGCTGACCGATCCCTCCGGCTGCGCCTAAGAAGGCGAATTTCCGGGCGGGAACGGATTCAGTGGCATATCCTCGGCGAATGAGGTGCTTTCCGGCGGCCGATCGAGCTACGGATCGAAACATTTTTGCGGAGAGTGGGATTATTTTTGTATTAATACTGAAGTTAATTATTTTTACTATACCACTTCTTATTGTTTCACGAGTTGAAAAATGAAAAATGAAAACTCTACTCAAATAATTTCAAATGATACAATCTCCGAATTAAAATTTAAATAATTTCTTTCCTTAATTATCCGATCATTTTGGTCTAAGCTATATTATTCTACTCATCGATGGGCATTAATCCACCGTACTCATCGTCAAATTATCTCTTGAAACTCGCTAGCCAAACTTTTAAAAAAAGAAACTTAACAATCCACCGACTTAAAATAAAATATTATGAACAATGTAGTGGCTTAAATAAAAATTTTAAATAATTCAGCTACCTTTTATAATTTTTTAAAATTAATAGAACAAAACATAAACTCATTAATACTTTGTAAAATTAGATGTAATTACCCTTTTCTTGTTTTAAATATTTTTAAATTTTTATTGGATTATGTTATTCGATAAAATTAATATCTTTTATTTGGATTTAGTTTTTTAAAAGGTTTATAGTGTAAATTGCCATCCTAATATAAGAATATGAATCAATTTACTATTCTTTATTTGGAATTAGCCATTAAACTTTAAATTTTAATTAATTTTTCATCAACTTTGATTTTTTTAAATAAAATTTCTCATTAGATATTGATTTTAATTATTTGAAAACAAAATATAATGGAAAAATTTATTTCAAATATTTTATTTTAATAGTCAACATTAAGTTAATTTATAAAATTATTAAAATTACAAATTAACTTCAAATTTTTATTTAATGGAAGGAATTCTTGATTTTTAAAATATAAAATATTACTTTATTTTATTTTTTATAAATACAATTTTATTAATATTTGATATTATGTTAATTAATTATTAAATAAAATATTTTATTTTTTATTAAATTTAACTTAAATTAATTTAAATTATATTTGAATAGTAAAATTTAATAAAAAATCAAACTTTAATGTCAAAATTCAATCAAATAAAATTGAAGTGGTGAAATTCAATATAGAATTGAAGCAGAGTGGTAAATTTACCTTTAATTTAAAAGTATAATGACAAGTATCAACAAAACTAAAAAGGAGTGGTAATTTACATATTAACCCAAAAATAATTGGGTTATATTTTTCAATTTTATTGGGTTTGGGTTTGTATAATTGGACTTGGTTGATTTAATATAAATTATATCCATATATTTTTATAAAATTTAAAATTAATTATATTTAAAATAGTTTTAAAGTATACTATAATGAGAGTCAATAATCAGTAATCGACAAATGAAATTAAAAAATTGATTATACAATTAAGTCAACAACTTAAATCATTTTAACTAAAATCAGCTTAATCGAATTGGTTGATCAAGTCAATTAAACCAGCTATAATAAAAAAATACTCTTTTTATCCGCAGCATATTCGAAATTACATTAACATCAAAATTAACAAGTAATCTAAGTCACGATTGAAATGATGATTTATTTTAAAGATTCAATTTAAATATTTTAAAGTTTATGAATCTAATTTGAGAAATTTTACGTGTTTAACTCTAAAAACATTAAAAGATTTACTTGTAAATTTCACTCCAATCAAAAAAATATTATTAAATTTTATCGTAAAATTGTTAAATTAATGTGTTCACGAACAATTAAATTATCTTCTTAAAATCAAGGGTTTAGTGAAAAGAGGCAGGCCGAAAATTATTTTATAGCCCTTTTAAATATATAATATTTAATTTAGTATTTTATAACCTTTGATTTAACGGAAATTTATAATTTTAATTCTTTTGAAAAATATTAAAATTTAATTTAAAAAATTTAATAAAAGTTTTACCTTTTTGACCCGGTCTCCGAACAAAATTTCTGGTTTGAGATTTCCCAATATTTCTAAGGATTTATCGAAATTTTAGAAATCAAATCCAGATAAATTATTCAACTAAATTGAAGCACTGACTTACCATATATCTGGTTTTATTTAGAGATTGAAATAAACATTTTTATGAAAACTAATATATCTCCCTTGCAGGAATCCTGCAAATCAACCATGGCAAGCAAACGAAGAACTCCACCGATACACTGTTTTTTTTACATCAGAAACTTTAATGATTAATCAAAGAACTAAGCATCTATCTTCCTTGATTTTCAATGGCCATAAGGTTATTTCTACTTTGCTGGAAATTGGATTAAATAATTTAATACATTACAGAATTAAACCAAACATAAAACATCAACATTCAAAACGATGGAACGACACCATACTCTGTTTCCGCCATGAAACCAGCAGGACAAACAGCAAAAGAAGACGAGTTATTGAACATGTGATCAACATCATCGTTGTGGGTTTCTGTTCTTTTAGCGAATCGACCTTTGATTCTTGGTCTTGATTCAGCGTAAGCCTTTCTTGAAGCGTATCGTATTGTCTTCTCGAATTTCCTGTTCTTTCTCTTCTCTTTGTACCTTAAAACCCTAGCTTCTCGATCGATTGAACCACCCACTTGTGTTGCGTGGTAATTGCCATCTGGAACTGTTCCTACTTCAAGCGACGATGATGAAACCTGAAATTTTTTATTTTTTAATTTTCGTTTAATTTATGAAAATTTTGCAGTAATTGAAGAAAATGGATTTGAATTTTGAAGTATTTACGCTATGACTGAGAGATGATTGAGTTTGGTAGCTGAAAGCATCGAAACAATTTCCATCGTTAATCAGTGGAATGATTGGTTTTGGAGTTTGAACTGGAACAACGCTATCCATGGCGGCATCATGAAGATGTTGAGATGAATTCGGGTACCCGAAATCGATAAACGGATCCATTTCTGTGAAAAACAAATCCCCTTTGTTAGATTCAATTTCTTGTTTACAATTAGTACCATTATGATCCGTCGTCGGCACAAGGAAGCTAAAAGGGGAAGATTTGACGATGGAATCAGCGGAGTCATAGAAAGGTTCGATGGGTACACGTTCGTGACGGCGAGCCAGTGGGTTCGCTGAATGGATATCGGCGTCGCAAGTGACACAAAGAGCCGCCGCGTCGGCTTTACAAGTGACAGCCGCCGGAGCTTGTTCGCAAACTTCACACATAAACACCCTTTCGTGACCGGAATGGAAATTGGAATCACAATTCAAGCATAAAAAGACCCAATCAGTACGACAAAAGATAGCTGCCGCCGATGATTTACATGCGTCGCATGTCTTAGCCGCGACAGCCATGGCGGCGGCTCCCCAACCTCCTGGAATGATCGTGCCGCCGTTTATTTCGATTCCCATAATCGCGAATCAAATCAAAGCAATGGAAATAAAAAAATATTATGTTTGGATCAAACGTGGAGGGTTTGAAGTGTTTGTTATTGATTTTGGGGTTGGAGATGGGATTTTTGGGTATCTATTCTACTGAAGGAGGGACACGTGGAATTATATAGGCCATGAAATAAAGTTAGGACGAAAATATTTGGGGGATTTTAATAATGTTTGGGTCAAGTTGCTGTCGTTTGTCTGTGCCGACATGGGCCCAACCGGAAAGATGACAACGACCCCCAGTTTTCATCCTTTCTCAACCGGGCCACCCATTTTTGTTCATATCGATTTCAATTAGATTTTTAAAAATAAAACTAGGTGGTCAGGGTCTAACCGAATTTTAAGTATGATATTAATATATTTTATATTTATTTAAATTTAATTAAATTTATACTTAAAATTTTACCTAAATTCTTTTATATTCGTAAAAAATTAATCTAAACTTATTTTTAGGGTTGTCTATATTATTTTTAAAAAAATATTTATATTATATTATTTTAATATTTAATAATTTTATATATTTTTTATTTATTAAAATTTTTTTATAGTTATCTTAACATTATTTTAATGTTTACGTTAGAATAGTATTATATATTTAGTACATGTTTACTTTTGTAATGTGTTCTAAATTACATAATATATAAACATAATATAAAATATTATAAACTTAAAATGGGTGGTAGAGTTTGAACCAAATTTATATTTTTAAACAAAGCTTAACTTTTTGTCAAGCTTATTTTTTAAGATAATATTCTTGCCCAAACCCTCCTAAATTTCAGATGAACCTTCGGGCCTAAGCAGGTAATCCAATCTATGAACATGTCTATTCCAAATTGATATATTAATTGATTTTCAATTTAATCGATCAATTCAATTGTTGTTTTCATGGGATGATTTGGAACCAAGAATATAAAAAAAATTATAAACCTAATACAAGTTTCAAATTATTCGGTAAATTAATTTATATAAAATATTATTAATTAAATCACTAATAAAAGACTTAATACATAGTTCAAGATCTAAGTTTGACATTTTTCTAATATGGTACCGTATTATTTTCGTGTCCAATCTGTAGTACTTATATCGACAAAAGTTATATATTCTAATACTTAAAGGTAACGATGTTAATTTTTAGTATTTAATTGAATTTTAAAACATGAATTAAAATCACATATTGTATTAGCAATTAATTTTTATCAAATCAACCCCAAAACTCAATTAAATATTAAATAGTTAATATTGCTACTTTTGAGTACCAAAATATATAATTTTGTCAAATTGGACAAAAAAACATAGATACCATATTAGAAAAAATAATCAAATCCAGTACCTAATTATAGAATAACTTCGATATTTGATAAAGTAATATAATATTTTTAGGGTGCATATTCAAATTTATGCTTTTTACAATTACAATTAGATCCTTTATTATAACTTTTTTTTGGGGGCTATCGCATTATAACTTCCTTCGGTTTAAGCACATCTCAATCTCTTCCAAAATTTTCTTTGCTTTTTTTCTTTTTCAACCTCAAATTTTTTCCTACTTTGTTTTTTTTTTTTCAACTTTTTTTTAATTTTTTTTCCAACTTTCTTTTTAAGGTGATTCTTGTGGCAATAGAAATTTATTGAACATCACCGACTGAAAGCATGTATATAAATAAAAGTTTGCCTTGCTTTATCTCAAAATTGTGATAGTGTTCATAGTTCCCTTTGCTAATTTATGGAGATTTTGTCTAATTTCTTTTACTTTCACTTTGTTTTTAGTGTCGTTTTCATTAGTTTTTTTTTTAGCTGTGTTATGGTGCATATATGGGAACTATTGATGTAAGTGCGTCGCTAGATCTGTTGAGAACTATTATTGAAAGACGTTGTCAATATAGAGCAGTGTAATACTGAATACGATATTAGACTTCAAGATACTGGAAAAAAGGATAAGTCATTTGAGATCTGATTTTCGTACATAATAATTTAAATATAAAGTAATTTAATGTAACATTTTTTATTATATAAATTTATTTAATAAAAGTTTTCTAATAGAATCATAACTCTAATTTATAAGTATGATAATTTGTTATCAAGTAAATTTATTTAAACAAATATTTCAGTAAAATTAGTATTTGTATTTATAAATGTGATAAATGTTGTAAATAATAAAAAAATATTTAAAATGACAAAGTCAAGTCAATTGACTATTAACTCAATTAGCATGAGAATTGTTGTTAATGCATGAAGACGTCGGTTCGGGTGTGTTGAAGTACATTATCCTTCTATTTATGAGTTTGGATAGGCGGTGGGGTGCGGCACATTTAACTTATTTTTTGTCTCACACTACAGTACCCACTTTATAATAAAAATGTAGAAAGTTGCCACACGAATGAAGGGAGCATTTCATTAATGCTAACAAGTGCCATCCACTACAATGGTAAATTGTGTTAGATCTTCTTCAGACGTGCCACACTCTTTAGGGGCAGATGGCTTACCAGCTACCTTTTACCTTGGAGTAGCAACATGCATCCATCTACGTTATTTCTCTCACTCAGGGTCTAAAGGAGAAAAGAAAGTCCAAAATGTTAGTACCGTAAAATAAAATTTGATATAAAGCTTAACAAATTAAATTTGTCATTTCAAATCATAAAGAATAAATCAAGAACAAGACCAAATGCTAAAATGTACTCGAATCCATCAAAAAGTTGAGAACTTAAAAATTTTGATTTTAATCTTCCCAATAAACCCACTAAGTGTTGGTTTTTTGCTTTCTTTTTCGATATTTATTTAATCCCTTAAATTCTAATTTGTTTGTTTATTTGTCTAGATCTTAGGATTTGGCATCATAATATGTCAAAAGCAAAATGATGAAAAATAAGAATAAAGAATTTCTCAACAAAAATAACAAAATAAGAATAGGAGTAGAAAAAGGAAAAAGAAAAGAAAAATAAGGATCCTAAAATCACAAAAAAGCCTTGTTTATAGGTACCTAGATGAGAAACTAAAGCGGCACCCTAAGAGGAACAACGCCAAAAAGCCTCAATTAAAGATAAACACGTATTCAGGAGCATTTAATACAAGGGTACAATGATTAGGGAAATAATCATGATGCTTTAAAATATTTTTGGGCCTTACCAAAATTTCCAAGAGCATCACTAGAAATCTGACTCAACCTCAGTCACTTATAATCCATCTTTCATCTAAAGGGCAATTGTTATACCCTCATCATATCACATTTCGCCAAACCAACCAATGCCTACTCTTAAAGATAAAACTTAACAAAGCTAGATCTTGTAAACTCACCAAGAGCATATTCTTACCTTTTTTCCTCCAAACCCCACTTCACATAAGGGAGGGGGGCAAAATTCTAAAGACAATATAGGAAAGAGTCCCTTTTGGTATTTGCCAATCTATCACCTATTCAAGCCTAACGAGGCTTCGTCCAATCATATTACATAGTCCCTTCACTTCAACTCCAATAGTGCTTTTACTTGGCATTTGCCACTCTACCCTTTATTCCTATAAAATAGAATGTTTGATGGTTGGGATACACACCAAGTTGTCATTTCTCTGTAAATACTTCATCTCAACACCAAGGCAAGAGAGGAACAAGATCAATTTTACAACCCACACTCACCTCAAATACCACCTCTAACCCTTTAAAATTATCATTCTTGGGCTAGTTTAGATGGGCGGTGTGTTTACCTTCGGTGAGGTTAAAAAGCAATGATTCTTGATGAGATTAATTCTCTTGTAGCGGTGAGATTGGACATTTGTAGCAATGAGATTAAAAAAATGGTGGAGTGTGTGTTTGGATTCAAACGCAATTGTGGCGGTGAGGTAAAAATAAAAAATAACTATTAAGGACATCAGATTAGAATTGATATATAATAGAAGTTTTTAAATTATTTTACTTATATAAAATTATTAAAGTATGTGAATTTATAAATTCATTTAATAAAATATTAAAATGTATCTTTCAATATTTTTGTCGTCACCATTTTTTTGGCTAAAAACGACAAAAAAGGAGGACTCGACTTTGGTTTTTGAAAACATAAAAAAAGGAGCCGCCACCAATCCTTTTTGATAAGGTGTGATCGGTCACCTCATAAAAGCGGTTGTTTTTAATAAGCAGTTTGATTTATCAAAACAACGATTTTGGTCTTACGAAATCCAGAGAATGGGTTCGGAAGTCGATTCACATACGAGGAAGGTTAGCACCTCGTCGCCCAAAATTGGTACCAACATGATTAATTAGTGTCTTGATGTCGGAAGTTTGAAAAGGTTTTAAAATACGGATCCTCTTAAAAGATATTAGGATATTCGAGATCTCTTTGTTTCGAGAGGGTACAAACATCACATCCAAAGACGTTAGGACATGATATTTCTAACCTTCGTAATCAAAGTTATCTCATGATTTTACGAAATTTATCAAAAGGGTGTTTAGTGACTTAGTCAAGCGGAAAATCGCAACCCAAAGACGTTAGGGCACTATTCCCCGAATTCCTAAATACAAAACATTGCCTTTATTTTTAAAAAAAACCTTTAAATGAAAGGTAGCAACTTTGCAAAATACCTCGTATCGGGTCAAATCGAGAGAAGGTTCGAGTCAAAACTTGAGATTTCTTTGATTCCGAAAAGATATAAACATCACATCCAGTTCGTTAGGACGCAATGTTTTAATCTCTCGTAATCAAAGTCGTCTCGTGATTTGCAAAACTTTGAAAAAGGGATGCTAAGTAATTTAGTTAGACGAAAAATCGTAACTCAAAGACGTTAGGGCACTATTTTCCAATTCCTAAACACGAAACATCACCTTTTATTTTAAAACCTTAAAATGAAATATGATGATTTTCAAAATTACATTTTTACGTAGTATTAATATAAAAGCAAGAAAGATAAATGGATGAATGTAAGAGTACAAACAATAATGTTAAGATAATGATGTCAAATTATGATAATATTATTTCGATATGAATAATGCATGTATAATAATAATGGTAATAGAATAACAAAATTAGTGGTGAAAATTAAATAATAAAGTGATAATGAAAAATAAGATAATGGTAATAATACAAAATAATAGCAAGCGAATAATAGTAATATATATATATATATGTTATATATATGTATATAATAATAGTAAGAAAGAATAGTAAAATAATATATTTAATAACGATAATAATAATAATGATAATAATATAATATAAGCAAAATGATAAGGAAAATATATCATTATCGAAAAATAAATAATGAGATAATAAGGTAGCAAAATAGTAATAATAGTAGGACTAATAATTAAAAAATGATAATGATAACAACAATAATAACAATAATAATAATATAATATATATATACGTATGTGAGTGACAAAACTTATATGATATAACCTTGATAATACACAAAATAATTTAATATGTAAGAATTGGCTTTAGTATGATAAAATAATATATTAATGTAATATAATATAATATGATATGATATAATATAACATAATATAATATAGTATAATATATAGTATAATAATAATGATAATAATAATAATAATAATAATAATAATAATAATAATAATAATGATAATAATAATAAGTGAATGATATACTAGTAATAAAGATATATTAAATAATGGCCAAGAGGCCTAAATTGTGAATTAATTAAAGAGGGATCAAATTGAATTAAAAAGCGAGATTTTGGGGTTAATTCGAATAAATCGGAGAGGAGTGGCCTTTTAAGGCGTGAAAAATCGAGGGACCAAAGGGCAATTTTCCCGAATATTAAAAAGCATAGCGTGTTGAGGTGGACTAAATCGCAAATCTGCTCAAAATTTTTGGGCCTATGTATAATAATGAAAAATTTGATTTTAAGAATTAAAAATGCGGAAGGGCCATTTCGCAATTAGACCAAAAAAACAAAACACGCGGATCCTTCGGCGGGTCGAATTCGACGCGGGTTAGAGAAGAACGACGCTGTTTTGGGGCCTTTGGTCGGGCCCCAAACGACGCTGCTTTGAAATTCCTATAAAGCCCAATTTCCTTCATTTTTTCATTTAATTTGCTACAAATAAAAAAAGTGGTCTCTTCTCTTTTCTCTGCGAGAGGAGAAGGGAACTCCGTGAGAGCTCGTCCGTCAGATGCGTAGATGTTGGCCGTGGCCGGCCACCGCCAGTGGTAGGAATTTCAAAAAGGTCGATTTTTCCTTTTTTTTGTATGTGTTTATTTACTTTTCCCTTTTAGTGTTTCTATTTTATACGCATAAAAGGGCAACAGATTCGTAAAATGAGGAAAATAAAATAAAAACTCGAATACCTTGGGCCTCCGGTCTCGATTTTTAATACTTGGTTCTCGACTTTGTCTCCTTTTGTATTCAGTTGCTATTTTTAATATTTTACTTATATTTCTTGGTTGTAATGGATTTCTTGTTTGATGAAAATTACTATGCCTTTGTATTGATGATTAAAAAACAGATCTAAAGAATAGGAAGAAAAAAAAAAAAAAGAGTCCCTACAAGAATACCAATCGGCTTTTATAGCCCTCTAAATTACTTCTTGTCTCTTCCTATTTAATGTATTGCAGTCTTTGGTGGCCAAGTGGGAAGGCGGTGGCGAGGCGGTGGACAAGACGCCGTCGGTCGAAGATCAGGGTCGGAAGGCGATGGCGAGCAGCTGTGAAGCTAGGGTTTTTCTTTTTGTTCATTTTCTTCTTGGGCTTTAGTGGGCTAGGGTTGGTTTGGCTGGTGGGTTTGGGTTGTAATTGGGCGGGTTTGGGTTTGTCTGTAAGGTTTTGGGTTTGGGTTGTAATTGGGTGGTGGGCGGCAAAATGGGTCGTCTGTTGCCCTCTTTGCTCATTGTCGTAACGGCGATAGAACAAAGACATAAAAAGAACCCATTTGCCCGGTCTCGATGGGCCTTAACTTCTTTTTGGTGCTCTTTTCTTTAGGTAGCCCATTCAGTCCACCGCATCTGGTGGTTTCAATTCTATTCCACCGTTGCTTTGGTGAGATAGGACTTGTAGTTCCAATTTATTCTATTGCGCCTTGTATCTTCGACCGCTCCTCGCAATCCGCTCCTCGTAACATCGGGATCTGAGACTTGTTATCTTGATCTACTCTTGCAAATTTAGGAATGTCTAAACCGCTATCTTCAATCTGATCCTTGCAAACTCAAGGATCACCAGACTGATATCTTTGATCTGCTTCCTGCAACTTCAGGAAGGTCAAATCTATTTTCTTCAATCTGATCCCAGAAAACTCGGGGATCACCAGACTGATTTCTTTGATTTACTTCTTACTCCGCTGAATTTGGAGAAATAAGAATTGAGGAGAAGAGATTCGTAGTCTCCATCTTCTACGAAACTTCAAAGAGATAAGGACTTATCCTCATTGTTAACTCGGGGAGGCGGATTTGTAATCTCGACCTACTCCACTGAAACTTCGAGGAAATAAGAATTGGGAGAAGAGATTCGTAGTCTCCATCTTCTCTACCGAAACTTCAAAGGATTAAGGATGTAACCTCATTGTTAACTCAGGGAGACGGGATTTGTAATCTCAACCTACTCCACTGGAACGTCGAGGAAATGAGAATTCAGAGAGAAGAGATTCGTAGTCTCTATCTTCTCTACCGAAACTTCAAAGAATTTAGAATTTATCCTCATTATTAACTCGTGGAGGCGGATTTGTAATCTCGACCTACTCCATGGAACTTCGAGGAAATAAGAATTGGGAGAAAAGATTTGTAATCTCCATCTTCTCTGAAACTTTAAAGGAATGAGGATGTAACCTCATTGTTAACTCGAGGAGACGGATTTGTAATCTCAACCTACTCCTTTGGAACGTCGAGGAAATGAGAATTGAACTTTCCAATTTGCTTCCTTACTATCTTTAGGAAGACTTCAATTTTTAGCCTGCTCCCCTACCATCTCTAAGGAGCAAAATCTGAACTTTTCAATTTGCTTCCTTACCATCTTCAGGAAGGCTTCAATCTTCAGTCTGCCCCACTACCATCTTGAGGAACGAAATCTAAACTTTTAATGTGCTTCCTTACTATCTTCGGAAGACTTCATTCTTGATCTGCCCACTAACAACATCTTGAGGAACGAGATCGAACTTTGATATTGTTACACCGTTTCTTTGAGGAACTGTCCGTAGAATTAATTTTATGTGCTTATGCTTATGCAAATGGTGAGGATGCTATGATCGTAACGACTCAAAGCCTCCTAACTACATGTGTTATGAATGACACTTTCGTGCATGCAAGATGTCATGAGAATGGTCTTTTTACAATGATTAGGATGCAATGAGTTGAATGCTCCTAACTAAACGTGCTTTGAAATGATGTATGAATGCAAAATGAAGTGATCCCTTTTAAATGCTTGGGGTCATCATTGCTCGTAGTCCATTAATGTTCTATCAGCGATATGCTATCATGCTTTCTCGTTCACCCGAGACCTTTGATAGAAAAACCCAAAAAATGATCATATTATGCTCAACAAGTTTGCCCATTGTAATTTGTGGTCTCTTCCATTGTACCTCCGGGACATAAAGTTTGTATCCTCCCCGCAACTTTAGGAGAATAACATTTGGTTTCTTCTACCTATCCTGCTTTGTAATTCGAGGTATAGGATCAACTTGATCTGTTACACCATTCACGGTGTAATGACCAGATGTGTGGGCTCGTCGTGCATGAATGCAGAGTATCATTTTCTTTTCTCGAGAATGGCGGAATGTATTGTTATTTCGTTCAACCAATAAAAGGTCCAAAGAAATAATCATCTTTCTCCAATATTTCCAAACCTTGAGCTGAGAGAGTTCTAAACAATAGTCCTGCTTGTGTCCTTGTATTATTCGAAGCTTCCGAGTAATATGCAAAACTCCTTTTATGAAAGTATTATTAGTCCATTAATCATTATTTCAATGCGAAATGCCTCAAAAAGATTATAACAATGGACAGAAAAGAAATTGATTGGGAGCATAGCTCGAAACAAACAAGTTAATCAATGCTAGCAAAGGTAATTAAGAAGGAAATTTATCGGTGTTTTTTTTTGAAAGGAATAAAATAATCACAAGTAATAAAAATGGGTAAAATGGAAACTAAGTGCCCCAGATATCGCGACTTGAGTTTCTCTGTTCCAACTTCTTGAGGACCATTTTGAGCTTAATCGTGTTTAGGGATCCAGTACTTTGTCGATGCCCCAAGACGTAACATACTTCTTCGAGCGTAGCAAGACTACTTTATGCCCTACTCTCGATCAAAATTTTGAGCCGCCCTTCTCGGGTTTTCAACTCAAATACCCTTTGGTCTCAAAGCGCCCTTTGCGGGTTTTCGCCTTAGCCTCTCCTTTTTCCTTTTTCTTTTTCTTGTTTTCTCGTTTTTTTGCATTCTTTTTTTTTGGAAAACCCTTTTTTATTGAATCTGACCTCACCGGATTGGGTCGGTCCTTGCCATCCATCTTGGTTAACACCCATTTTCCTTAGAGTAGGCCTTCTTTGCTGTATAAGGCATTTACTTTTCTTTGGAGTTCTTTCAGAAGAATCTCTTTTAATGCTAGGTCATCTTCCTGAAATTCTCTTTGAGCAAACCTTTTCGTCAAGCCCATATCATCCATTTTTGGTACATGAGTACTTTCGATCAAGCTCACTGTAGCCATTCTGCTTCATCCACTCAAATCAAAGCTTGGTAAAAGGAATCTTATCTTCCAACAATTTTTCCCATGGAAAGGATGCCCCGGTGAAAGTCCTGGCCAATGTTCAAGAAACCTAGAAGGTAAATGGTAACTTCTCTATGCCAACCTTTACAAGTCTCAGTCGTTTTCTTTCAAAAATTTTGAAGGGTTTAGGCTGCCATTACTGTAATGATATGGTGTCTGATCTTTGAATAGACTGTAAATTTGGGCCATCACGTTTCTTTCTGGCATTGCCACACACTTTTTTTTTTTTTTTGAATTTGAAGTTGAAGTTGTGATTGTTGACTTTGTAATTTTGACATGTGAAGCGACCTTTACCTTCTTGGCAAGGTAACCAAAGGCTATGGATATGAATCGATGTTGGCTCAAAGCTCTTGAAGAGCGGCTTGATAGTGTCTATGCCTCACATATAGGAATCCGTGTTTGAGAGCCTCAACGTGTCCGGGTCAGTAATCATGCAATAATGTCTTACCTTATTCTTGCGGTGAGCTAAGCTTTCATCCTCATCTCCTTCGCTAGTTCATAGCGTCTGTTGACACTTCACAAGGTAGGATTTACCATTGGGGAAGTAAGTCGCAATCTTTGTCATCTTCAAAGCCCTTAGATCCCTCTAGATACATATCTTACTAAAAAGGAGTCAGTAACAGCGTTGCTCATGTCATTGATATCTGGGGACCCATTGCGGGTGAAAAGGCAGAAAATCCAAAGAATAAATGATCCTATAGATGATTATTCGTGGGATATGGTCATGAGTGAAAGAATATTCAGTATGAAATGTAAAGAATGAAAATATTTACTTAGAAAGATGCATTTTATTGAAATAAAATTCGGACACAAGCCTACTTCTCAAAAGAAATCTTATCGCCTGGGCTTGAAGCAACAAGTGTTTTACATTACTCTAGATTAGCTTTAAAATACATGTTTCTTCCATGACCTCATTGTTCAAAACACTCTCAAGTACATAAAGGCATATGTTCGGAAAACCTTTATTCCTCGGTTCTCTTTGGGTATACCATTGCTCCGTCATCAAACTTCACAATACCCATGTTGATGAGATTTTCCACTAATTTCTTGAAAGTGAGGCAATTTTCTATCGAATGGCACATGATCCCGCGTGGTACTCACACTGAGCGTTTGGGTCATACCATTTTGGGTATGGAGGTTGCATCGGTTCTGGATATTGGGGAGACACAACGTGTGCATCAAATAAATGTTGATACAACTCCTTATATGTCATAGGGATTGACGTGAATTGGAGTTTTTCAACGTTTTTCCTTGTGCGAGATTCTTTCCTTGATGAACCTTGATACTCAGTAGGCTGATTTGGGTCTCTCATGTTTGTATTATTCACCTCGTCATCCTTTCTTCTAGGAGTAGGCCTTCTACTGGTTTCCCCTACTTCAATCTTGCCGCATCTGATTGCATGTTCGATCATTTCCCCTGCCATTACCATGTCGGCAAAGCTCTTAGTGGTACTCCCTATCATATGGGTTATGAAAGGAGCCTTGTGGTGTTGATGAAGAGCATGGTAGTTTCTTTTTCTAAAAGGGTGGTTGGACTGCATGGCGACCTCCTCCACCTTTGTGCGTATTGTCTGAAACTTTCGTTTGGCTTTTTCTCCATATTTTGGAGCATGATTCGATCAGGAGCTATATCGGCTATGTGCCCGTATTGTTTCAGGAAGGCCTGTGCTAGGTCCCTCCATAACTTGATCCGGTGCACCGAGGTGATTGTACCATTTGGCGCATGACCCGCCAAGCTATCTCGAAAACAATGAATAAGCAGTTGATCGTTGTTAACATATCCGCCATCCGTCGATGAACATCGTGATGTGCGCTCGGCAAGCGGTCCCATTGTATCTTTCAAAATCGGCATCTTAAACTTATGAGGAAGCACTAAATCGGAACCGACTCAAGTCTTTTGGGTCAAAACCAGGTGGTGATCGATATTTCCAAAGCCTTGAATTTTCCTCCAACCACCTACAACGATCCTCTAATTGCTTCGAGGATTCAACTATTGCCCCATCCCTCTCGCTATATTCAAATCGAGATTGGTGGGTTATCTCTGGATTGGATCCGAGCCAACGCGGAGTTCGTGGGTGGCCTAATATCATTTTGCCCTTGTTGAGGCCTAATCGTGATAGATGGCCTTTGGGGATACACCTCTGGTGGCACTTGGGTGTTAGGTGGGTAAAACCCGAGGGTAAGCAGGTCGTCATTATCGTTTCCCAAACTAGTAGCAACGCCCTTTCCTTTCTCGCGTTCATTGGCCAACAAGCTGCCAACCGATTCATCATGCTACTCGAGATTCTTGCATCCGTTCTATCATGTCTTGTTGTATCTTGATTAATCGTTCTTGCATCATTCTTGTATTTCCTTTTGCATTTGTTCTAGCCTCTCCATTCTTTGATCCATGTCTTCTAGGTTCTTCAAATAACTTTACCTAATTAGGGTCTTTCTACCAATCTTAATGCATGTGATATGGTGCAAGGCAAATGCATGAAATGCAATGCAAATGCATGCATAAAGAAAGAGAGGCGTTGATTATGAATTCAATTTCATTAGAAGAACTTCTAGAAAATACATTTCTTTACATAAAATGGATTGCATATGCGGCTTTGTCCTCATAGTCCAGGTGAAATCCTCTTCTTCGTATCCGGATATGGTCGTGTCCCGTGAACTTCCCCAATAGATGCCTCTTCTAGCTCCTTATTCTTCAGTCCAGGCCGTGCCTCTTCACCCGCTTATCCACCGCGATATTTATAAGCTTCTTCGAGAAAATAGAGACACGATGACTCTTCAATAATCCTTATGCGCTTGAATCCTCGGCGAGTCTTGTATTCTTCATGGGTTATCGGTCCTCTCTTGTTGTTTGCTGGACTATGTTCGAACAATAGTATTATAATCCACTTTATCAAGTAACACATTTCCTTATGATAAACTCTTCTATTTAGCAATCGAATATGAATCAACACCTTCTTTCTAAGATGATGCGGTGTGATGCAATGCAATGCAATCACAAACAAAACAAAACACGTTAGCACGGAGAAATAAACAAAATAGAGTACCTATCCGGTGACCACTAGGGTTTAACATAGTTCTACCTAAGGTGGGCTCTTAGGGTTCACTACGTGTGGTTTGGCTCCAAGGTAAGGGTACCCGAACTAGCAGATTCCTCGATCCTCACCCATTATAGGCTCATTTAGACCGAGTTCAGTTCAGGGGAATACATTTCCCTATGGCTGCACGGAGATGAAAATCTCACGAAGACATAAGTACGGATGTATCCCGAAAGCTATCCACTATCCTGCACGGAGGTGAAAACCTCACGAAGGAGTAGTTTCTAACTCTCACCTAAAGGTGTGACCACAACGGTCATGCAATGCAATGCCAAAAATGAAACAACATATAATAAAAGATCGTGATTTTTAAAATAATCTTTCAAACTTTCGACAAAAGACAAAAAATAATCAATTTATGGCTCGACTCTCTAAACCGGTCCCCAGTGGAGTCGCCAAGCTGTCGTCACCATTTTTTTGGCAAAAACGACAAAAAAGGAGGACTCGACTTTGGTTTTTTGAAAACATAAAAAAAAAGGAGCCGCCACCAATCCTTTTTGATAAGGTGTGATCGGGTCACCTCATAAAACGGTTGTTTTTAATAAACAGTTTGATTTATCAAAACAACGATTTTGGTCTTGCGAAATCCAGAGAATGGGTTCGGAAGTCGGTTACGCACGAGGAAGGGTTAGCACCCTCGATACGCCCAAAATTGGTACCAACATGATTAATTAGTGTCTTGATGCTCAAGTTTGAAAATGTTTTAAAATACGGATCCTTTTAAAAGATATTAGGATATTCGAGATCTCTTTGTTTCGAGAGGGTACAAACATCACATCCAGCACGTTAGGACATGATATTTCTAACCTTCGTAATCAAAGTTATCTCATGATTTTACGAAATTTATCAAAAGGGTGTTTAGTGACTTAGTCAAACGGAAAATCGCAACCCAGTGTAACATCCTGAATAGGGCCTATGCATTTCCGGTTTAATTGTATGAAATGACAAGTTTCAAGTACTATGAATAAATTTTGATACTTTTGGAAACCTAGAAATGCATGGAAATGGAAATGAAAATGAAAATGGAAATGGAAATGAACATTTTGGAAACCTAGACATTTTGGAAACTTAGACATTTTGGAAACTTAGACATTTTGGGAAACCTGAACATTTTGGAAACTTGAACATTTAGGAAACTTGAACATTTTGGAAACTTGAACATTTTGGAAACTTAGACATTTTGGGAAACTTGAACATTTTGGAAACACGGAAAATCTGAGCATGGCGAAAATTTTAGGAAACTTAAAATTGACCGGAATGTTGAATTTAAGAGCCCAAAGGAACTTAGGGCCAAGTGACCCTAAGAATATAAAGCATGTGAAATTTGACCCAACAACGGACTTGGAAATGTGGCTGAAGATGCCACCAAAGGCCTTAGGAAATGGCCCAAATACAAGAGGCTTTTGGGCTGAGTTTGAGACATCCAGAAGCAAATAATGAAGGCCTTATTTTGCTTCCGGAAATATGAGGTGGACGGCATGGGTTTCTAGAAAAGGAAGAGTTTTATTCACATAAATATGTGAATAATAAGAGATAAATAAAGGAGTTTTATTCACATAAATATGTGAATAATAAGAGATAAATAAAGGAGTTTTATCCACATAAATATGTGAATAATAAGAGATAAATAAAGGAGTTTTATTCACATAAATATGTGAATAATAAGAGATAATATTATCTTAAGGGAGAGTGGTGGCCAAGTCAAGGACTCTTGGCCTAGCAAATTTGGCTATAAAAGGAGAACCCAAGGTCTTTTTCTCTCATCTTTCCAAGTAACCAAAAATCCCTTTTGCTCTCTCCCTCCGCCGAATTTTCTTTCTATCTTTTCTTCTTCTCTTTTCTTCATCATCAAGCCAAAACCTTTTCTTTTGATCCCCGATTAAATCTCCATAGCCAAAACCACTCAAACTCTAGGCAAGGAAGCAATCGGTCAAGGCATTAAGGATCCAAGGTAAGATATTTTATTCGATTAAAGGTTATGATGTATATGTTAGATTAGATCTAACATGAAAATTTCGACAGCATATATAGGCAAGGAATTCTCTTGATTTGGAATTTGTATGGTAAGTGATATTCGCCAAGGCTTAATTTTGGTATTTGGAATTATTTTCATTATTTCAAAAGCGAAAACTCACATGGTTACATGATTTAGTATTAGCCGATTTCAAGGAAAAAGGATACTAGAAATTTCGGGATTTGATTTACAATCATCCAATTCGGCAACAAGGTAAGTAATACAAATCCTACTAGGATTTGGTTTTTAAGCCAAATAGGTTTGTTAATATGTTTTAATATTTGGCCGAATTTAGGAGATAAAGATCTAGATCGGTAGATCGTTCTTCGGGATTTCAAGGAAACTATTAAGCGAAACAGGTGTGTACCCTTACTATCCTTCAATATTTTATGGCTAAATATTTTAATATATGATTATGAATAAGAATGTAAATGTGGCTATGTACCACAAATGTGGCAAAAGTACCTGTGCACGTTTCCTACTACGATAGGATTGTGAAAATGTTATTTTAATAACATGCGAATATATGAATATGAACATGAAATTAAGTTATGCAATATATATGTTTTTGGGGCATTCGGGTTTTATGTGAAAGGGGAGAACAGTGTTGACTTGGTCTCACCAACGAAGGTGTTGACTTGGTCTCACCAACGAAATATGTTGACTACGGTCACATTGCGAAATTTAGGTGTTGACTTGGTCTCACCAACGAAATATGTCGACTCACGGTCACATTGCATAATTTTGGTAACCGGTTACAATAGTGTCTAATGACACAACGTGGAGAGTAGCGGATGGAGGGTCGACTTAGTAGTCCCCACGGTGCAGGTGTTAGTGCGGTGGAGAGTAGCGGATGGCTTATAGGTTTTGGGTTTGGGTTGCATCACAATTTCGTTATTATATGGACTTGATGATTTGAACATGAATGCACGATTTATTGAATGATAGTATTGTGTGCACATTGAGTCATTGACTCACCCCATTGTGGGAATTATTTTTCGTGTGATGAGCGTTGACCGGAATGGTAGGTAGACCATGAGGAGGCCATGCATCACTTGAAGAATTTATTCGAATTTGGACTTTATTTAATTTTTATACTTTTAAATTTTATTTTGGGTTTACTTGATGTAATAAGGCCATAAGGCCCAGTGGATTATTCTTTGTTTTACATTACTTTTTAATATTTTGCTAAGAACTATTTTGGGACATGTTACATCAAATTGGATTTACAAGATTAAATAAATGGGTTTTCAATCTAAGCCCAACTCAAAATGGTAGTTTTCTAAAATCTACAATTTTCTAAGTATCGAATGAATTTTGAATCGGGTTACTTGAGGAACATACGAGATCCGGTCCATTCGCGTGGGCGGGTGTAGGGTGTTTCGATTTAGTATCGAGCCCGTTTTAAACTCTCACTGTGGGCTCAGCCCAAAACGTTTTCAATGCGAGCCCAAATGATTTTCTTTGAACATAAGAGCTTTTGGCATGGCCCTAAGTCTCAAACCCATGATCCACCGGTAAGTACCCTAACTATATGTGTGATTCGTGATTTAAATAAGGGTAGAAAAGGCATGGAGCGTAGAATAGAATGATAGGAACTTGAACCACAGGATTAGTCTACTCAAACACGGATACATAAGACTTAATACCTCGAATCAACCTATGGCTAAGTCATTGAGCTAGTGGTGTGGTAACCCCATGACGCATGTCTAGGATTGGATCGGAAGAGCTTGGTATTTAAGCGGTCCTAGTGACTCACCTCCTCTTCGCAGAATCCTACAGTGCGTAGCTTTGGTTCATCATAACTCGGAGGGCTCGGTGGTGTAGCAACCTCTGCATGCATGTCTAGGAATGGTTTCGGTGGGAGCTTGGTATTTAAGCAGTCAGCGTGACTCACCTCCTCTCCACACGAATCCTGCCTGGTGCGTAGCTTTGGTTCACCCTGACCAAGAGGGCTCGGTCATAGGCTAAACATAATGACTAAAACCCGAAAGGGAACTAGCCATGTTTTAAAAAAAAAAAAAAGAGAAAACAAAACAACAAACCCTAGATTTTTTTCAAACTTTTAGAACTTTCCTTTAAATCTGAAAAAAAAATTTATTATTCTTACCACATTTTCTGAAAAACCCTTGATTTACGAAAATTACAAAAATGCCCTTAGGGGAGAAATTACCAAAACACCCTTGGTTTATAAAATATTCAATTACTCAACAGCTTTACCAAAATTTCAACATTTCATAAACATTCAAAAAACCTAATTTGTAAAAGACCAAAATACCGTGATTTTGGAAAATTACAAAATTACCCCTAACTTACAAAATTACCAAAATGACCCTAATTTCCAAAATGTTTGCAACATCCCCATCTTTGAAGGAACCATTTTTTTTTAAAAAAAAAAAGAGAACCCTCAAAGTTTTACAACTTTGAAATACCGAAATTTATTAAATTTTACAAATTTACCCTAATTTGTGAAAAAATTACCAAAATACCCACGAGGTCAAAATTATCGAAATACCCTCGGACTTCAAAATTTTTCCAAATTACCTCGAGATTTTGAATTTCCAAAATAATTTTGACAAAATCACCAAGGAACCCTACTTTGACAAATTACAAAAATACCCAGGACAAAATTTGAAGATACCCGGGTAGTGGAAAATAACAACAAACAACAAAAACTACAGCGTTTCTCCGAATGAACGGAAGTTCATACTTGTTTGATGGATGAATGAATGGAAGAATGGAAAAGGCTGCATGTGTTGTATGATACGAAAGAACCACTCTAAAATCCCTTTTCATAAAACTCCTTTTGATAAATAAGTGGAACAAATAACTAATTCATAAAACTTCTTAATCGGATCCCGACGCTAGAAAATGAGCTCTAGAGGGCGTGGTCGTCATGATCGAGGAAGAGGAAGGATGATCGTGTTTGAACCCGATTAGGTCAGGTCAAGGGTCCGACAATGAGAGCCACCGCCACCACCACCCCATTTATTAATGTTGAGCAGCAGAGGCTCGAATGACGGGAAGAGGGCATGTCGCAGTCGATTCTGCGAGTTTTGGAATTGGTGGTGGTGCAGGAGGAAATGGAGGAAATCGAAAGTCGGTACTGAACGGCTCCGAGCTAATGGAGCGGAAATGTTTAGGAGTATCAATGTGGCACCCAAGTCTGGTGAGTCTTGGTTGGAAGCAACAGAGCATATAATGGATGAGCTTGATTTGACTCGGAGGAAAAGTTGAAAGGGATGGTGGCATTGTTCTGTGATGAAGCGTATCAATGGTGGTTATTGATTCGTGATGGTACAAGAAGTGAAAATTTGACACAGGAGTATGTTAAAGAGGCCTTTCAAAAGAAGTATGTGGGAACCGGTATACGGATGAGCGAGAGGAAGGCTTTTCTAGGGTTAGTACAAGGAGTAAGTCCGTCGCAGAATATGAGGCGGAATTTCGAGGTTGAGCCGCTATGCTCGAGGGTAGTGGCAATGGCGAAAGCATGAACGATGTGTCCGTTTGAGGACGGATGAGGAATGATCTAAGATGTTGATAACACCGCATCGGGCGGGAATTCTCGCTTTGGTGGATAAGGCTAAAATGGCCGAGGGAATTAAGGATTCCATCAAGCGAACACCGATCGAAATAGGTCGGAAAGAGGTTTTGGATCATCGAGGAATAAGAGGCCTAGGCGATGGGCCAAAGGATCAACAAAATTAATGCAAAGTGCGATTCATCCTTGTGAGTATTGTGGAAAGAGGCATCTGGGGAGTGTTGGAAAAGATAGGAGCATGTTTTAGGTGTGGGTCCAAGGACCATATGTTTAGGGATTGTCCCAAACAATCGATGAGAGCCGACCAAGAGTTCGAATGCTAGCAGGGCCAGGTAGAGGCGGACAGACCTCAACGGGTCGTGGTTCGAATAATGAGGTAATGGTTCGGCCAAGGACGTGGAGCACCAAGCGGAGATGTTGAAGGTTGAAGCAAGGCGCCAAGGATAGTTTATGCGATCGGCCGTCATGAGGATAGTGACGCTGCTTGACGAGACAACGAGTAAGTTTCATATTTATGGATTATACTTCATTACTTTTCTCGCTATAAGATTAGTTCGATCTTATGTTGCTAATGAAGTATATGGAACCTTGATTATGAACTTAGAGAATGTGCCTAGAAAGTAAGATAGTTCTTTAAGATCGAGTCTTGTGACAATAGCGTAGTGTGGTGAGTTAGACTATACGGATGAGCGATAGTAAGTAATTTCGAGGACGAAATTATTTTTAAGGGGTAGAAGCGTAACATCACGAATAGGGACTATGCATTTCAGTTTAATTGTATGAAATGACAAGTTTCAAGTACTATGAATAAATTTTTGATACTTTTGAAACCTAGAAATGCATGGAAATGGAAATGAAAATGAAAATGGAAATGGAAATGAAAAATTTTGGAAACCTAGACATTTTGGAAACTTAGACATTTTGGAAACTTAGACATTTTGGGAAACCTGAACATTTTGGAAACTTGAACATTTAGGAAACTTGAACATTTTGGAAACTTGAACATTTGGAAACTTAGACATTTTGGGAAACTTGAACATTTTGGAAACACGGAAAATCTGAGTCGCAGCGAAAATTTTAGGAAACTTAAAATTGACCCCGAATGTTGAATTTAAGAGCCAAAAGGGAACTTAGGGCCAAGTGACCCTAAGAATATAAAGCATGTGAAATTTGACCCAACAACGGACTTGGAAATGTGGCTGAAGATGCCACCAAAGGTTTTAGGAAATGGCCCAAATACAAGAGGCTTTTGGGCTGAGTTTGAGACATCCAGAAGCAAATAATGAAGGCCTTATTTTGCTTCGAGGAAATGAGGTGGACGGCATGGGTTTCTAGAAAAGGAAGAGTTTTATTCACATAAATATGTGAATAATAAGAGATAAATAAAGGAGTTTTATTCACATAAATATGTGAATAATAAGAGATAAATAAAGGAGTTTTATCCACATAAATATGTGAATAATAAGAGATAAATAAAGGAGTTTTATTCACATAAATATGTGAATAATAAGAGATAATATTATCTTAAGGAGAGTGGTGGCCAAGTCAAGGACTCTTGGCCTAGCAAATTTGGCTATAAAAGGAGAACCCAAGGTCTTTTCTCTCATCTTTCCAAGTAACCAAAAATCCTTTTGCTCTCTCCTCTCTTGAATTTTCTTTCTATCTTTTCTTCTTCTCTTTTCTTCATCTGTCAAGCCAAAACCTTTTCTTTTGATCCCCGATTAAATCTCCATAGCAAAACCACGAAACTCTAGGCAAGGAAGCAATCGGTCAAGGCATTAAGGATCCAAGGTAAGATATTTTATTCGATTAAAGGTTATGATGTATATGTTAGATTAGATCTAACATGAAAATTTCGACAGCATATATAGGCAAGGAATTCTCTTGATTTGGAATTTGTATGGTAAGTGATATTCGGTCAAGGCTTAATTTTGGTATTTGGAATTATTTTCATTATTTCAAAAGCGAAAACTCACATGGTTACATGATTTAGTATTAGCCGATTTCAAGGAAAAGGATACTAGAAATTTGGATTTGATTTACAATCATCCAATTCGGCAACAAGGTAAGTAATACAAATCCTACTAGGATTTGGTTTTAAGCCAAATAGGTTTGTTAATATGTTTTAATATTTGGCGAATTTAGGAGATAAAGATCTAGATCGGTAGATCGTTCTTTGGATTTCAAGGAAACTATTAAGCGAAAGCAGTGTGTACCCTTACTATCCTTCAATATTTTATGGCTAAATATTTTAATATATGATTATGAATAAGAATGTAAATGTGGCTATGTACCACAAATGTGGCAAAAAGTACCTGTGCACGTTTCCTACTTCGATAGGATTGTGAAAATGTTATTTTAATAACATGCGAATATATGAATATGAACATGAAATTAAGTTATGCAATATATATGTTTTGGGGCATTCGGGTTTTATGTGAAAGGGGAGAACAGTGTTGACTTGGTCTCACCAACGAAGGTGTTGACTTGGTCTCACCTGTGAAATATGTTGACTACGGTCACATTGCGAAATTTAGGTGTTGACTTGGTCTCACCAACGAAATATGTCGACTACGGTCACATTTGCAATTTTGGTAACCGGTTACAATAGTGTCTAATGACACAACGTGGAGAGTAGCGGATGGAGGGTCGACTTAGTAGTCCCCACTTGTGCGAGTTGGTACGGTGGAGAGTAGCGGATGGCTTATAGGTTTTGGGTTTGGGTTGCATCACAATTTCGTTATTATATGGACTTGATGATTTGAACATGAATGCCTGATTTATTGAATGATAGTATTGTGTGCACATTGAGTCTGTTGACTCACCCCATTGTGGGAATTATTTTTCAGTGATGGAAAGTGATGAATGGGTAGGTGAGACCATGAGGAGGCCATGCATCACTTGAAGAATTTATTCAGAATTTGGACTTTATTTAATTTTAATACTTTTAAATTTTATTTTGGGTTTACTTGATGTAATAAGGCCATAAGGCCCAGTGGATTATTCTTTGTTTTTACATTACTTTTTAATATTTTGCTAAGAACTATTTTGGGACATGTTACATCAAATTGGATTTACAAGATTAAATAAATGGGTTTTCAATCTAAGCCCAACTCAAAATGGTAGTTTTTCTAAAAATCTACAATTTTCTCTAAGTATCGAATGAATTTTGAATCGGGTTACTTCGAGGAACATACCAGATCCGGTCCATTCGCGTGGGCCGGGTGTGGGGTGTTTCACCCAGCACGTTAGGGCACTATTCCCCGAATTCCTAAATACAAAACATTGCCTTTATTTTTAAAAAAAACCTTTAAATGAAAGGTAGCAACTTTGCAAAATACCTCGTATCGGGTCAAATCGAGAGAAGGTTCGAGTCAAAACTTGAGATTTCTTTGATTCCGAAAAGATATAAACATCACATCCAGTTCGTTAGGACGCAATGTTTTAATCTCTCGTAATCAAAGTCGTCTCGTGATTTGCAAAACTTTGAAAAAGGGATGCTAAGTAATTTAGTTAGACGAAAAATCGTAACCCAGCACGTTAGGGCACTATTTTCCGAATTCCTAAACACGAAACATCACCTTTTATTTTAAAACCTTAAAATGAAATATGATGATTTTCAAAATTACATTTTTTACGTAGTATTAATATAAAAGCAAGAAAGATAAATGGATGAATGTAAGAGTACAAACAATAATGTTAAGATAATGATGTCAAATTATGATAATATTATTTCGATATGAATAATGCATGTATAATAATAATGGTAATAGAATAACAAAATTAGTGGTGAAAATTAAATAATAAAGTGATAATGAAAAATAAGATAATGGTAATAATACAAAATAATAGCAAACGAATAATAGTAATATATATATATGTTATATATATGTATATAATAATAGTAAGAAAGAATAGTAAAAATAATATATTTAATAACGATAATAATAATAATGATAATAATATAATATAAGCAAAATGATAAGGAAAATATATACGATATCTGAAAAATAAATAATCTGAGATAATAAGGTAGCAAAATAGTAATAATAGTAGGACTAATAATTAAAAAATGATAATGATAACAACAATAATAACAATAATAATAATATAATATATATATATATACGTATGTGAGTGACAAAACTTATATGATATAACCTTGATAATACACAAAATAATTTAATATGTAAGAATTGGCTTTAGTATGATAAAATAATATATTAATGTAATATAATATAATATGATATGATATAATATAACATAATATAATATAGTATAATATATAGTATAATAATAATAATAATAATAATAATAATAATAATAATAATAATAATGATAATAATAATAAGTGAATGATATACTAGTAATAAAGATATATTAAATAATGGCCAAGAGGCCTAAATTGTGAATTAATTAAAAGAGGGGATCAAATTGAATTAAAAAACGAGATTTTGGGGTTAATTCGGAATAAATCAGGAGAGGAGTGGCCTTTTTAAGACGCGCGTGAAAAATCAGGGACCAAAGGGGCAATTTTCCCGAATATTAAAACGCAACGTGTTGAGGGTGGACTAAATCGCAAATCTGCTCAAAATTTTTGGGCCTATGTATAATAATGAAAAAATTTGATTTTAAGAATTAAAAATGCGGAAGGGCCATTTCCGCAATTAGACCCAAAAACAAAAACACGCGGATCCTTCTGGCGGGTCGGGTCGACGCGCGGGTTAAGGGCGAAACGACGCCGTTTTGGGGCCACTGGGTCAGGCCCCAAACGACGCCGTTTTGAAATTCCTATAAAAGCCCAATTTCCTTCATTTTTTTCATTTCAGCTGCTACAAATAAAAAAAAGTGGTCTCTTCTCTGTTTTTCTCTGCGAGAGGAGAAGGGAACTCCGTACGGGACTCCGTCAGATGGCCGCCAAATCTTGGCATACGTGCCACCACCTACTTGTGATGGTAGGAATTTCAAAAAAGGTCGGTTTTTTTCCCTTTTTTTTGTATGTGTTTATTTACTTTTCCCTTTTTAGTGTTTCTATTTTACACGCATAAAAAGGGCAACATGATTCGTAAAATGAGGAAAATAAAATAAAAACTTCGAATACCTTGGGCCTCCGGTCTCGGTTTTAATACTTGGTTCTCGACTTTGTCTCCTTTTGTATTCAGTTGCTATTTTTAATATTTTACTTATATTTCTTGGTTGTAATGGATTTCTTGTTTGATGAAAATTACTATGCCTTTGTATTGATGATTAAAAAAGCAGATCTAAAGAAGGAAGAAAAAAAAGAAAAAAGAGTCCTACAATGAATACCAATCGGCTTTTATAGCCCTCTAAATTACTTTTCTCTTCCTATTTAATGTATTGCAGTCTTTGGTGGCCAAGTGGGAAGGGCGGTGGCGAGGCAGTGGACAAGACGCCATCGATCGTAAGATCGAGGTCGAAAGGCGGATGGCGAGCAGTGCAGGCTAGGGTTTTTTCTTTTTGTTCATTTTCTTCTTGGGCTTTAGTGGGCTAGGGTTGGTTTGGTTGGTGGGTTTGGGTTGTAATTGGGCTTCGGGTTTGGGTTTGTCTGTAAGGTTTTGGGTTTGGGTTGTAATTGGGTCGTAGTAAGCAAAATGGGTCGTACAATTTTATTATAAATATTTTAATGAATTATATAATCAATTTAAATTATTTATTAGATAAAATAAAAATTATTTTAATTTTTTATAGTTAAATAAAAATTAAGAGCAATTAGTAAAAAAGACTAAATTGAAATAGGAGTAAAAATTAAATTAAAGATTAAAGAAAATAAAAAGGACTAAAGAGGAAATTATGCCAATTGCCAAACTTGAGGCGGCATAAGCGTGGTTTTTACTAAACTAGGATAGAAAAAAAGATTGAAAATAGGATGCGTTTTAGATTATTTACCAAAATGGGTCTTTGCGGGGTGGTCACGCCACTCATATGGCGGCACCACCTCAACTGGCATTCCTCCTGCAAGCAAGCAAGTGAAGCATGGCAGGTAAAACAGTGAAGCATGTCCGTGAAGCATGTAGGGTAAACAGTAAAAACCTGGAAAATGTAGTGGCAGAGGCGGCACCAGGTGAAGAATGGCCTCCCATAGGCGGCACCAGGGTGAACAATGCCCTCCCATAGGCGGCACCAAACCTGGAAAATGTAATGGCAGAGGCGGCACCTGCATTTGGCGCCAACATGGGGACCTTAAAATGGCACCTCCCCCCACCCCCCACACCAGAAGGAAGAAGCAGTAGAGGAGGAAGAAGCTAGTGGCGTCGGAAGAAGAAAGAAAGAGGAGGAAGAAGAAAGGAAGAAGGAAGGAAGGAAATCGGGAAGAAAAATAGGGAAAAATTAGGTATATTTTTTTCAAATAATGTTTGTGTATTTGATTTTTTTATTATATATTAATTTTTATTTTATTACTTAGTAGTTTAGTATTGTTAGTAATTTAGTTATATTATTATTAGTAGGTAATTAGAATATAAACCCTAAAAAATATTTATGTTAGTTAGTTAGTATGTTAGTATAATATAAAACCTTAATTAGAGTTTTTAACTCTTTATTTTAGTTAGTATATTGTTATTATTATTGTTAGTGTAATATTATTATTTTGTTAGTATATTGTTATAATTATTGTTAGTATAAAAACATTAAAATAATATATAAAACATTATGCTATTTTATTGTTATTATTATTATTATTATTATAATATTGTTATTATTATTGTTAGTGTAATATTGTTATGTTGTTAGTAAAAATGGTAAATGTTATTTTATTTAGTATTATATTATTATTAGTAGGTAATTAGAATATAAACCCTAAAAAATATTTATGTTAGTTAGTTAGTATGTTAGTATAATATAAAACCTTAATTAGAGTTTTTAACTCTTTATTTTAGTTAGTATATTGTTATTATTATTGTTAGTGTAATATTATTATTTTGTTAGTATATTGTTATAATTATTGTTAGTATAAAAATATTAAAATAATATATAAAACATTATGTTATTTTATTGTTATTATTATTGTTATTATTATAATATTGTTATTATTATTGTTAGTGTAATATTGTTATGTTGTTAGTAAAAATGGTAAATGTTATTTTATTTAGTATTATATTATTATTGTTAGTAAAGAAATATTATAAGTATTGTTAGTATAAAAGAACATTAAAACAATACATGAAACATTATGATTTAAAATAAATAATATAAAATAATAAAATATGAAAATAATATGTATTTTGAAAGTAATGTAATTTGAGAAAAGGAAAA
The DNA here is from genome assembly GCA_025506655.1 of Gossypium rotundifolium. NCBI lineage: Eukaryota > Viridiplantae > Streptophyta > Magnoliopsida > Malvales > Malvaceae > Gossypium > Gossypium rotundifolium. The sequence continues at coordinate 195,334,585 of CP106729.1, read as the reverse complement.
TACAAGTAAATGGTCGAATAAGTGATTTTACTAAATCTAATAGTACTTTATTGAAAATTATAGGATTTGAACACTTAGGAAATACGAAGCGAACATAGTGCCAAAATAGTGCCAAATTTTTAGTTTTGTTTTAAAGTTATTTTGTTTGTTTATTTTGATTTGTTAGTAATTTATGTGTTTATATTAATTAATTTTTATTGTGAATGTTATGTTTTAAATTTTGTTTGAGAAATTTTGTTTATTTTTGAACAGATTGACCATTGAAGATGGATGATCGAGTTTTCAGATGCGTTTATTTCGATGGAATCATCTTGACAACAATCGTTAGATGCATATTTGAATGTCGGCAACAAAGAGCAATGAGATTTAATAGAAATGTATCGTTGGATGATATGAAGCGAAGGATAAAGCAAAAATCGTTAGACGTTGTGGGAAAACGATATCGAGAATTTTCTACAAGTTTCCAATTTCGCGAGATCCGATCAAATTCACGAAATGGAACTTGTAGACGACGAAGACGTGGAGACAATGATCACTGTTGTCTTGTGGGAATGGGAATAACAATGCACCGATTCACTTATTTCTTTGAGTTAGCCGGTATTGAGGCAAATGAAGACGGCAATGCATATGGTGAAGAACATGGAGCTCAAGAACCGTGCATGGTGCCTCCAATATCGTATGTTGATGATGAGTCGAATATCGTCGGATCGATATCGATCTTAATATTACACCCGATATTGATGTGGTTGGTGATGATGGACACGACAGTAGTGATCATTGTGAAGAAGAGGTCGATATTGACAGTGATCCCGATATGGATGATATACTTGATGATATTGACGATGAAGACGTGAATGACGATGGAAACATTAGTGCGTCTTCTGTCGGGAAGCATATGCGATGTATTACGATACACAATAATCCTGGGCCACACATGTCACTCATAGACCCCGACGCACCGCGTGTAATCGAGTTTCTAGAGTACCCTGAAATATATCCTGCTCACCGGCTCACCGTAAATTCCAATCATGAGGAGTTATTCGTAGGCCAGAGATTTAGAAGTAAAGAAGAGTGCGTATCTGCTATTAAACGGTATAACATGGATATATCAGTGGATTACAAAGTCGCAAAGTCTAAATCGACAGTATATATTGCAGAGTGTTGGAAGGCAGCGGACGGATGCAATTGGCGAATACGAGCTGCATTTATTCAAAAATCGCAGATGTGGGAGATAAGAAAATTGGTTGGGCCTCATACATGCAGATCGACACGTATGATAGAAGATCATCGAAAACTTGATTCCAAAACTATATGTACGTGTATCATGCCAATGGTGAAGGACATGCCGACTATTAAAGTTTGATCGATTCTTTGAAATACAAGCACGATTCCGAGATCGAGTATCATATCGAAAGGCGTGGATAGCTAAGCAGATGGCAATGGAACAATTGTATGGGGATTACGATTCATCGATAATGAGCTGAGGATGGATCGCCGCTATGCGGGAGTACATACCGAGAAGCGTGATTGAGTTACTGAACACGACCTTCTTACGCCCAAATGACCAATTCTGACCGGGGAAAAGAATTTTTCATCGGATGTTCGGACGTTTGATCCATGTGTACGAGCATTTCCACACTGCAAGCCGTTTGTGCAGGTGGATGGGACATGGTTATACGAAAAATATACACAAATCTTACTTATTACGGTTGCTCAAGACGGAAATAGGAATGTACTCCCAATAGCGTTTGCAATAGTAGATAAAGAGAATATGGAATCTTGGGAATTCTTCTTTACCAACCTGCAGAGGTATGTTATCAGCAACGATAATATTTGCATCATCTCCGATAGAGGGAAAGGATTAATTGCCGCAATTAGGCGTTCCGGTGTGCCATGGAGATCTGTTTACTGTATCCGTCACATTCGGCTAACTTTCTTCAAGAGTATAAGAATGCAAACTGGAAGAGAGAAGTGGTGAAAATGGGTAAAGGAAAGCCTTATATTTTCAATATGTATAGTTTAATGTTTTTATGTTATCCAGATACCGTAACTAATATTTTTTAAAACATGTATAGCGTACGAGTTAGAGCCACATATTTTTCGCCAAATGATGACTCAACTCGAGAGTGACATGGAAGGTCAAGCAAACAAATCTTTTCGGGAGTGGTTGGGTACAATAGAGTCGTGGCAATAGGCTTAAAGTTTTGACGAGGGCTTTCGTTATGGTCAAATGACCACAAACTTGATGGAGGGGGTCAACGCTGTGTTGTTGAAAACACGATATCTTCCAATTTCATCTGTCTTCTCGGCAACATTCTACAGGTTGGCAACCTTGATGCCAAGAATGGGTGAACAACAAGTCAACCGGATGGATGCGGGACACGTGTTTGTGGAAGATGTGAGGATGCATTGATTGCAAATCGTCGGATTTGAAGTCGATGACGTAAAAATATATTCACGACGAATGGAAACTTTTGAGTTCTGAAGTCCATTGGTCATCGACCGGTTTGCCATCTAGGTCTTATGGAGTCGATCTTGAACGAACGGATGTGAATGCGAAGGTTCCAAACACTTCATTATCCGTGTGCACATGTTGTGGCGGCATGTGCAAAGCGAACCTTAGTGTTGAACATTTTGTGAATGATGTGTACGCTAGAGCGTCGTTGCGTGTCCGGGAAAATAAGTTCCCCGTCTCTGCTCGACACATCTACATGGGAGGTGCCGGATGACTTTCGAGCTTGTCCCGGATAGAGCGCCACGCAGAAATCAGGAGAGGTCGTCCGCAATCATCCGAATTCGTAATGAAATGGACATTATGGAGAAATCAAATGATGGTACTGTGGAATATGTAGGTTAGGTGGTCATAATCAAGTAAATGCCCGCAATGAAACTATCATGTTGGACAATCGTCACGAGCACGGTAGGAATTGAGCTTATTAATATTAACATGTGCTATCTATCAATATATGATGGTGCTATATATATAATTGTATATATGATGGTTATTTGATAAATTTGATTGATATATATAATCGTATACGATAATAATTATGGAACTTCTGCTAAATTATTTCTGAATGAATTGTTTGAATCTTACTAAGTCGTGGAAGCTTATTTCGTTTGTGGTTGATGGTATTTATTTGTAGATTCATTTGGAGAGTATAGAAATGTGGTTAAATTGCAACTAGATCCCATGTGTAAAGTAAACAAATCAATTTAGTTGTTGGTGTACGTGATTGTTGGTGTCTGTCTTAAAATCTTGTTACGAAATTATAAAGCTCCAAATCATCAAAAATCATAACAATATTAAGTAATCATAGCTACAAATAATCAAGTTAATTTTATACAAATAAAGTATAAACATAGTAATATTTACAAATACAAAATACAAGAAAATCAATACCGGAAGAAACACCTTAAAAGCGATGGTTCGATGGTGTAGTCCTCGCATGTGTATTACTGCGGTGGTCGGCGTTCACGTCGTCCTCACTACTGACGACCAACATCCTCGTCGGTCTCGGTAGGGGTCCGGATGGCGTGTGCTAAACATGGCCGAAAAATCATGTCGCTCGAAGGGCATAGATGAACTCGAGCCAGATGGAGTGTCTGATGCGATGGATACGACCCGTGATCTGGCCGGGAGTGCCGTACTGCGGTGTGTACGATCCGAATATATTAACCCCGTACTGGTATCCACCTCCTGACGAGCCCAGAAAGTTGTCAGTGCCTGGCACATATAGATGATACGAATGTGCATCCGAATGTGATTGTAATTTCGACTCGACCTCCGACTCGGCCTCCGACTCGACCTCTGGCTCGGGCTCTAGCTCGGGCTTCGGCTCGGGATCAGGATCTGCAGCCGCCTCGGCCTCCATATCTGCCACTGGCTCGTATGCCCCATGTCATTTGCACATGGGGGATTACAATGATCGGCGCCTCCGAGAATATATGGCTTCCCATACTAGAGTACCATTGTATGTACTCTAATGGAGGTTGAAGACTGGAAGCCATATCCATCCGAGGCATTCGGGACATCGATCATTCCACACCGCAATAAATTGACCATGCCTAACCCCCAATCCAAGTCTGGTCTCCTCTCTTATTTTTGCAATGAACCTCTCCCACAGCACGGCGGTTCCGGGATGTATTGGACGCAACCAAATTATCGCAGCACTCGGTCCCCGTGATACCACTCTACTACATGGAAACAGACAATTGATGCGTTTGTGCACCACATATACGAGTGGATATAGGAGGACGGGGTATAACAGCTGCAATTTTGGTCTACGGTATGGCATCCATATAAACTGCACGATTAATAACATTGTTAAAATTAAACACAAGCAGCGTAAGATATACAAACTACTACGTAACTAATATTGGAATCGCTTACCCTTCCCGGCATGTTGTTCAATCATAAGCCGTATATCGGGACGATGTAACGACCTCCGATACCCGATAATTACTCCACCTACAAAAAAAATTAAGTCAAATAGTATCGATATAAAGAAATTTCAATTAAAAACAAGTTATATTTTATCACCTGTTCACTAACGGATATACGTATGGTTGGTGGGTAACTGATGCCAAGAATGGCATCCGTCTGAGCCCAGATCGCAATAGTGTAAGGCATCCGCCTATGTCTCCGATCCAAGGTCTGCGTCGTCCGACAAAGCTCACGGTACAACCACGTAAGAAGCTGCGAGCCCCAACTATCTGACGAGCATTGCTTAAATCACCAATAGGGTAGGTACCGAATATGAACCCTATTATTGTTTGTCTGGGCATCGAGATACCCCTATGATGTGCATAATGTACGCTCGACTAGCGCACATCAAGTCGCCTTCAGTGGCATCAGCTGATATATGTTCGTACCTCGCTCTCAGCCATGTAAATTTTAATTCTGTAAAATATTTTCCATCATTGCCGTACGAGTGCCCTAGTAGGCTCGAAGGAGGTAAACGGTCACTACCACATCGACGCCTGAACGGGACTCCGTCAATTGGGAGCCCAAGTGCGATGCAACATCCTCTAGAGTGATTGTGCACTCTCCACGGAAAATGAAAAGTGTGGGTCTCCGCCAACGCCGACTAGTGCGGATATTAAATCATACCTAAGTCAAACGTCCGGATCAAGTCTTTGCGACCGAATCCAACTTGCTCTATATATGGCATCGATCGTTCATCCGGGATTTTTCGCCATTCATCCGGCCCGTAATACAGTGACGAGTCCCGACAGTGTTAAATCATAAAAGATTACTACTTATGTAGAATAACATAATTTATTATGTAGCTATTTTGTTAATATAACCTGTAATTAATAAATAACAATACATTACCATATTATTAGCTAAATACATATGTGAGGAACTTTACTAATCAATGAAGCCATTTCCGTCTCAAATCAATTTTTACCTACATAAAAACAATAAATCTATATTCAATTAGTAACAAATAACATGCCAATACTAATCATATAATAAGGACATCATGTAAACGACGCATAATAAATATAATATTTTATTATTTATACAAACATCATAATATTAAGTCAAATATTAATTAGAGTTTTTTAAAACAATGATAATAACTAATAATAATATTTACGGTTTCTTAATAATAATATTATATTAACATAGCTAAAGTAATAATAATAATTTTTACGATTCCTTAATAATAATATTACGATATCGTATACCTTTTTCTATTACGAGCCTTTGTCCGTTTTATTTTATATTATTTTCGTACATAATAATTCAAATATATTATCTACAAACACATTTTAGTGCATAATAAATCAAATATTTTATTTTACTATTTTCGTTGTTTATTATTTTATATTATTTCTTTTACTACGTAATATTTCAAATGTATTGTTTTATTACTTTTATATATCAATTTAGTAAAACCCACTTATTTTAACTATTTATTCGTATTTTCTTTTCTCAAATTCATTACTTTAAAAATATACTATTTTCGTATTTTATTATTTTATATTATTTATTTTTATACATAATATTTTATGTATTATTTTAATGTTCTTTATACTAACAATAACTATAATATATTACTAACAATAGTAATATAATACTAAATAAAATAACATTTACCATTTTTACTAACGATAATATTACACTAACAATAATAATAATTGTTTTATATATATACTAACTAAATTAATTATTAAAGTTTAACTAATAATATACTAACTAAAATCATGTTAGAGTTAAAACCTAACATATTAATACACACTAACATAATTTATTAACTAACTAACATAATTAAATATTTTTAGGGTTTCTATTCTAACTACCTATTAATCATAATAGTATTTAACTTACTAACTAACTACTACTTAAACAACTAATGGTAGTTATAAACTAAGTCATAAAATAAAAATTAACATATAATAAAATTATTATAAACTACTTAAACTACTTAAACTACTTACATTATAAACTACTAACAACAAATATGTCATAAAATAAAAATTAACATATAATAAAATAATTTAATAAAATAAAAATCAACAACATAAACATTATTTTAAAAAATTATACCTAATTTTCTCCTAATTTTTTCCCTTCTTCCTTATTTCTTTCTTCTTCCTTCCTTCCTTCTTTCTTTCTTTCTTTCTTCCTTCCTTCTTTTCTTTCTTCCTTCCTTCTTTCTTCTTCTGGCGTGCTCCTTCTGCTTGTTTCTGCTTCTCAAGTTGTGGGGGGGCAGGGGAAGGAGGGACCATTTAAGGTCCCCCAGTGATGACAAACAAATGGCATGCAAGTGCCGCCTATGGAGGGCATTGTTCACCCTTGTGCCGCTTTATGGGAGGCCATTCTTCACTAGTTTCTTTGTTTACTGCATGCTTCAATCGACATTGTTCACTTGTTTGCATGACATGGTTCATTGTTTGCTTGCATGTTCTTTGCAGTGCTTGCGAGCCAAGCCAGGTGGTGCCGCCTATGGGAGTGGCGTGACCACCTGCAAAGCACCATTCAGTAAATAATCTAGCCCACATCCTATTTGAACCTTTTTTTCTATCCTAGTTTAGTAAAAACTCAGCATAAGCATAAAAATCTAAGATTTTTATGTGTTAAAATATATTATTATTAGATAATTATATTAATATAATATTATATTATATAATAAAGCAAAGAAATAAAAGAGAAGAAAGCAGAATAGGCAAAAAGCAGAATAGGCAAACAAAACAGAGAAGGAAAGAAGGAAGGAAAGAAAAGAAAGAAAAGAAAGAAGAAAGGAAAATTGAAAGTTTGAAGCTTGAAAGTTGATAGGTAAGTCAATTTAGTTAAAAGTATGGGTATTTTGTCTCTTGAAAGTACCAAATTTTTGTAGGGTTAATTCTTTGAAATCCCGGTGAGGTTTGACATACCGGTGTTTACCTTTACTTTTCATTGGGAATTTGTTGATCCAAATAAAGATTTCAAATGAGTTTCATACCTTCATTTCTGCACTCATCGACACTTACAATTTGAACCAAATGAGGCCTTAGTGTCTCTACACTAGCTACATTGTGAACTACCGCCATCTCCGCCCAACACTTTGTATAACTTAATTTTTTTTTTTTTACTTAGGTTAAAAGTTTCATTTTCTTTTTCAATTAAGTCATAGATTGAATTATCTCCCACTAATTTACTTTATTTTAATTAAATACACTTTATAAAATTGGAAATTCCTCATACACATAAGAGCTAGTTGCACGGGCATCCCTAAACTATGTCTCTCATTCTAAATTGGTCCCTAAACTTCAAAGCATTCTAATTATATCTTCAAATTATCAATGTTATATCAAGTCCTTCCATTATTAAAATCATTAATTTAATTGTTAAATGAAAAATCTTATGACATACTTTAAAATGAAAATTTTAAAGAAAAATAAAATGTTGTCACACAACTTTTAGAAGGTAAAACTAAAAATGAAGTAAAACTGAAAAAAAGATACAGTGAACAATAAAATTGCTATAAAAGCTACGAAAATCTCAACATTATCCATTCTCACAATATTCATTTTTTTAAATTTTCATTTTAAATTATGTCACATGAGGTATGACGTCTAATTTAACGATTAAATTAACAATTTTACTAACGAAAGAACTTTATTAATATAATTTCAATAGTTTAAAGATGTCATTAGAATTATAAAATTTGAAACCTAATTTAAAAGAAGATCATCATTTCGAGATTCTCAATGTAATTAACTCTAAAAAACAGTTGTGAAACATTTTAAAAATTTAATTTATCATCGTAATAAAATTACAACCTTTAATACATCAACTACTTTCATACAATATAACAATTTAAATGATCAAATTAGTTTTTTTTAATAATTTCATTATATTTTACGATCATATTTGATCTTTTGACATAATACCGAACTACTTATAGTAATCCCCAACTCATAAATAGGAGGATAATCTTCGCAGGCGGCCGTAGGAGGCGAGGTAAGTGAAGTAGGCCCAAAACTATGAAAAATTTTAAATTTCATTAAAAAATTCATTCGGGCCTATTTTTGAAGAAAGAAGTGTGTTAAGTAATTTTTTTTTTTTAAATTGGGACCAGAAAAGAAGTGCGTTAGGACTCGTTTTAAAAAAAAATTCAGGCCCCAAAAAAAAGTGCGTTAGGAGCCCATTTTTTCAGTTAAGCCTTTTGGCTAAAAGAAAATTCAGGGACGGCTCTGAATACGCTTTAGTACATTCGAACCCATATCTTTCTGCATTGACAATAATATACATACTAATCGAATTAAGACTCAATCCACAATTAATCAAATTATTTAAATCCATCACCAATATTATTGAGGTTTAGGATAAGATATTTCAGACATCGCTAAAGAAAGGTAGCATTACCATAATAAATTAATGTTATGTTAAAAGTTGGAAAATGACAATTTCTGCTATCTTTCCTTGGGACCATCTTTTAATTTGTTGCCTCTCAGTTAAGGAAAAGGTTATAATTGTCTTTTCATTATTAATATTATTTTCTTTTGAAGAATTAAAATTATAAAATACCTTTGAATCCAAACATTAAAATGAAAAGAACAAATAATTAAAAAGAATATGAAAAAAACTGGTAAATTTTTTTATTATTTATTTGAAGCTTATAATTAACTTTTAATTCAAGGTATTGATTAATATATACCTACTTATTTAGCCGATTAAGTCTTAACTCGATTAACATGGATATGTTGCCAATACAGGAGGACGTGAGTTCAAGTGTACGGAAGTGCATTATCTTCCTATATATGGATTGAGGAGGGGCTATGAGTAGTTCTAAATATTGTATTAAAAATAGATATGATTAGAATCTATAATGAGATTATTAAAAAACTCGACATTATTTATAATTAAATATATTTTTATAAAATTATTAAAAACTAAAATAATTGAATTAATTGTGAACCTATTTAAGAGTTTGATCTTACTCGATTTCTTATTTATTTGGGGCTGATTGTAATTATTGAACATTGACTATGTTAAAACATAAAAAACATTTATATGTTTTAAAATTAAAGTTATTTTATATAAATTAAATATTAAAAACTTATATAAGTACGAAATATATGTTAATGTTCTATAAAATTATTTACTTAGTTGAATATGATAAAAGCATAAATATTTATTTAATTAAAATAAAAAAATCTAGATATATTTTATTATTATTTTAGCTAACGCAGCATAGATTCATAGGTAAATAATATTGGTCTTATCTGGACAAGTTTGCCCTCGGAACCATAAGAGAGAGATTTTGGCACAAAAATCTACAAAAGTCACTGTCAGAAATTTAGAGTGCCAGACAGGGCTGGCAAATGGGTCGGCCAACGTGTCGTTGTTTTTGTCTTTAAGGTCAAGGACAATTTTGGAAAATGATATTATTTTTTCTTCTTTTTCTTTTTTTTTTCATTTTATTTGAGAAAATAATTTAAAATGTGACTTAAGATTGTATCTATACTATATAAGTTAAATTCTGCAATAAGTTCCTGTATTTTGTAAAACTTATGGATTTAATCTTTATATTTTAATTTGATCACTTTTAGTCCTTGTAAGTTTCGTATTTCAAGTCTTGACCCAAACAATAGCAATTAAGTTTGTTTAGTTAAATCCAATCTGTAGTCATGTACAATGTATGTAGTTGTAGATTTAGTTTGTATTTTCCAATTGGACCATTCTAAGTCCTTATACTTTTTGAATTTTAAAATTTCAATTTTGATGAAAATGCCCATCGGTAATACATTAACTAGATTTTTATTAAGTAATATATGGATATAACAAATTGACATGATATTACACATATGATCTTATATTTATGCATCAAAATTTGAAAATAGCAAAACCGAACTTAATGAATTAAATAGTTATTATTTGATGAGGAAAAATATTTTAAAATTTGAAAAGTAGAGAACCTAAACATTGACTAAATTAAAGTATAGGATTAAATTCACAACTTTTGTAAAATATAGGGACAAGTAGCAAAATTTAACCTACTATATATTAAAGCTTAACTTAGTTAGAAAATTACCAAATACACCTTCATTTTATAAAATAACAAACATTATTTTAAGGATTTTTTTATCTTTTTATATTTTGATAAATCTAAAATATATATACATATAAATGTCAACTATGAGATTTTATCCCCAAGGTATCATAAATTTAATTGTCTTGACTTTATCATTTTAGCTAAATTTACATTTGATTTTTGTATCACGTTTTAATAGATTTGTTACATAATTATTTTGATTCACAAATGGGATATGTCATGATCTAATATTTATAAACCTAATATATGGATGACTGATAAGCAAAAATTGAATAAATAATTATTTAAAAATAAAATTTGAAAAATTCAACTCTCTTTTTTTCCGTATGATTAAGGTATATTTTCTGTTAGTTGTAAGGTTTAGAGGTGTGCATGGGCCAGGCCCAAAAAAATTTTGGCCCGTTTTTAGGGTCGGGCCCCGCCCAAAATAAGGGCTTGGAAAATTGTCCAAACTCGGCCCGACGTAAAATTGGTAGGCTCGAGCCCGGCCCGGTTAATATTAATTTTTAAATTTATTTTATTAAAAATAAAATAAAATAAATTAAATACATTTTTAAAAATAAAAACAAATATTAAAAAATAAAAATGATACTAAAACAAAATACAAAAACATTGAAATTTTATGCCAAATATTTATACAACTGTAAGTTGTATATAGAAAGACAAAAATTATGGGTTTGGGTTATACTTTTAATAAAATGGACATGTCATAATTTCCTATAAACAACTTTTGAAATACTAATTTTTGTCCAATTTTATAATCGTATTTTTTGGAATACGTTCAATCTTAGTTCCAAATTTTCATATTAGACTCAATTTTGACAGCTTCAAATTTTAAATTTGTTTTAAACAATTGTCAATGTTATTGAAATCATACCCACCAAATCACAAACTAACAGATGTATCAATCTAAAACTATTTAAAACCACTGTTGAATTAAAATTCAAAACAAAACCATTTGTGTTCAAAACAAAATTACATCATAACTAAACAATACAAATCATATCCCCGCTATTTATCTATAAATAAACTACATATTGATTATTACAATAATAATAATAGTCATCATTTTGTGTTCAAAATGGAAATTTAAAAAAATTATTTCAAAATTAACACCAAAATTTTGTCATTTATGCTTCTTTCGAAACATGAGTAAAGAAACTGGGCATTCCAAGAGTCCCTGGCCCGCCTTTTAATGCTTTGTTTCCTCTTTCAATTAATTAACTAAAAATGATAGAAATGGAGTAGAAGAGAAGCAAATGATACAATAATGATGAAAAAGTAAAGAATAAATGAAGAATCAATTAAAATGAAGATTTAGGAGTCTTGGATTTAGGGCAAATATCTCAAAAATACCAAAAAAATAAAAATTATCGGAAAGGACAAGTTTCAAAAATATTGACCGGAAAGGGCAATTTCCCCAAAAAGCAGCGTCCACGTCGGTAGCTTTTTAGGGATAAGGGGCTAAAAGCGCCACGTAGGACGCGCTTTGGCCTTCACAAAAAGCAGCGTCCATGTAAGCGCGCTTTTTTTGAGGTGGCAAAAAGCGCCCTCACGTGGCGTGCTTTAGCCGTGTTTTAAAAAACTATTCTCGAATATTTTAAAATTTACGAGAATAAACCTTTATAAAAGGCTCAAAGTGACAACACCATTTTTTAAGGTGTCATCAATTAATAAGGAAATATAAACAAAGAAATCTTTATATAGAGCGATCTCATTTACTTATTTTCTTGAGTAAAGTGGGATATGAGATATGTGTATTTATAGACGCGAATAGTTTCTGAACATTCCTAAACAATATAGGATTCTTTTCTTTTAACTAACAATGATGAGATGACATGCTACACTATATTTGATTTTTTTTACAAAACTATTTCTCTTTTATATTTTGTTAACATTTTTTATATTAGTGATGATTAGATTTGTAAAAATATATTTGAGCTTTTTGTTTCTTGTTTTTATAATATAAGAAAATGTTAACAAAATATAAAAAAGAGAAATTGTTTTGTAAAAAAAAATCGAATATAGTGTAGCATGTCATCTTATGTTGTTAGTTAAAGAGGAAGGAATCCCATTGTTTGTGAACAATGTGCAAAACTATTCAGCGAGTCTATAAATACACATATCTCATATCCCACTTTACTCAAGAAAACAAGGAAATAAGACATTGGGTCTATATAAAGATTTCCTTTATAAGTTATATTTCCTTATTAATTGATAACACCTTAACAAAATTGGTGTTGTCACTTTGAGCCTTTATTAAGGTTTATTCTCGTAAATTTTAAAATATTCGAGAATAGTTTTTTAAAACATGGCTAAAGGGCCCGTAGGAGCGCTTTTGTCCACCTCGAAAAAAGCCGCCACGTGGGCGCGTTTTTCTTTGAGGTGGACAAGCGCTCTCCTGAAGCGCTTTAGCGTTTTTCCAAAAACGCTACCGACGTGGGCGTTTTTGGGGAAATGTCCTTCCGTCAATATTTTAAAACACATCCTTTCCGGTAATTTTTATTTTTTTGGTATTTTTGGGATATTTGCCCTTGGATTTAGGGTTTTACCTACAAAACCTGAAGTCCACTGCAATTCTCTTGAACCCTGAGTTTCAAATGAAAAAGAATGCAAAGATCAGAGTAATGCAGTGTCAAATTCCAGAAAAAAAAAAGAACACAATTTCAGCAAAATAGGAATAGAAACCCAAATAGGAAATTGGTTCTCAAGGCAAATAAATTTCAATAAAGGACAAGAAGAAAGAAAACAACTGTAATTGGAGAAAAGAAAACAACTGTAATTGGAGAAAGCAATAACAGTTAAAAACGAAGCTAGAGCTTCTTGAAGTAGAGGTGAAGTGAAAAAATACTTGTGTTCAAATCTTCAAGCCATAGTGCCGATCGCTGGACAACCATCGAACCAAGTTCAAGCCAAAAACTCATAAAAATTTATCAAGAACAAAGACCAATACAAATACAACCATGAACCATCACCAAGATTAGATGACTTAAAGCGAGATAGGAAAGAAAGCGAAGCAGTTGAAACTTTAGATAATCAAAGCGAAAAATTAAAAATCTAATAAAATGAAAGATCTGAGCAAGTAATAAAGGAAATAACCAACATTTTAAAGCAAAGAAGAAGAAGAAGAAGAAGAAACTACTATTGGATCGAGTTAAGCTAAAGTCGAGGGTTGGATCGGATCGGAGGTGGAGAAGTGTAACGCAGGAGCTAAAGTCGAGGCAAAGGATCGGCAAGATGGAAAATGAAGCGAGTTATGAAACTATGAAAGGTAAAGGTAAAAATAAAAAAAGGATTAAAAATAAATTATTTAATATATCTCGGTGGGCCCGCCAAGAAATTTTACGAGGCGGCCCATTTTTAAATGGGCCTCATTTTTCATCCAAGCCCATTTTCGGGCCTACATTTTTACCCGAACCTCCCATTTTCGAAGCGAGCCTTGGTAGCCGGGTATTGACCCATGCTCAACTCTAGTAAGGTTCATGAAAACTAATTTTTTAGGGGGTTTGTGACTGTAGGGACGTAGCTAGGGACGCTAGCAGAGCCCCTGGTCTTCCCTAAAATGGAAAATTTTTCATTTATACCCTTTAAAACTTTTTAAAATTTAAATTAGTAAATGTAAAATTACACTTTGGCCCCTTAAAAATGATAAAAATTTGATTTAATCTTTTAAAATTATAAAGATATAGGCTATTAAAATAGTGAAATTACATTTTAATATTGTAAAAATTACAATTTAATTTTGTTCCCTAAAAAAATTTTCTGGCTTTGCCCCTGCATGACTGGCCCGTCCTAATGATGTTGTCTATAGGGTTCAAACTTGAATTCTCTCCGTAAGAGTGCAATACCATTACACTGAACACTTGTTGATAAATATATTATAATTTAAGTAAAGTTTTAAAAGCAAATTTATTAATTTCATAAACTTAAATATATCTAAATTTTTGTATTTGATTTGAGATAAATCTCTGTTAGACCAAGAATGTAAAAAATAAAGTCTTTATCAATAAATGTACTTCTTAAGTATTAAATTTGTGCTTTTATCTTTACGGAGATAAGGTTGCTACAAGTCAATTCAATTAAGAAATTACTAAATGATTAAACTTTTAAAATAAAAAGATAATATAATTAATTAAATTTATTTTAAAATAAAATAAAATAACATTTTACTCACTTAAACATTAAAACTTATGATAAAATTTTAAGATTTAGACCATGCTAATGCAATCTCAATCTAATTAACAAAATTATTTACATTTTATTGTTTTATTGATAATTATCTATATTTTAAAAATCATTGCATAGTTATTTTTTATATTATTTTATTTCTTTTACCCATTAAATGTAGCATAGGACTAGTATTAATAATTTATATCATATAAATTTTAGCAATTTATATCCTATTTTGTTATTTACTTTTAATTTACATTTTATTATAATATTATATTTATATCATAAAAATCGTATCATACTTATAAGAATTATCAAATACATTTTAGCCACGTGTATATATTAAAGCAATACAATCATCTCAAACATTCACTTACACGCACAGGTAAACCTACCACACACATACACTAAGCTATCATACAAGTGTACCAATGAATCGAACTCTAATTGCCTTATATTATACATTTTCTTTTACATGTCTCCCCTGGTTTGTCCTAGTAGTGATAAAACTGTGGCGGCCATATGCTTTGAGCTCAGCCCTACCTCTTTAATTTGATCACTTTGAGATCCATGGTCAATGTATCTATCTGGTAGCACCATTGGCCTCCACTGCACCATTTAGCATTGATTTTAGAACTATAATCATACAAAATCTTCAATTTTCATTACTAGCTTATATATTAACCTATGTTATCACTAGCTGTACATTAATGGATGATAGTGTTACCTTAAGCTTGCCATCTAGTAGTCCGTTCAAGCACAGGAAATGAGAGACGTGGGTGCTAAACCCTCCGATTGATCCTTCTTCCGCCGTGATCAATATCTCATGTTCTCGAGCTAGTTGTCTTAATAAATCTCCGTCAATTGGCTTACAAAAACGAGCATCAGCCACCGTTGTAGAGATGCCAAGCATTTGTAGTTGCTCTTCTGTTTTCATACAACTTTGTACGATTGTTCCATACCTTAAAATCGCCACCCTGCCACTTCCTTCTCTTAGTACTATTCCCTTCCCAATCTGAACATTTTTGAATTTTGAGTTAACAACGTATGAGTGTCTGTTTTCAACTAAAGAGATGTAGTAGGATAAAATTGATGTACCTGTAATGGTGTTCCTTTGTTGTTTGGTGGGAGAATGGAGCCCATGCCATTGCCCCTAGGGTACCTAAAGCAGCTAGGACGATCATCGATGGCGGCTGCCGTGGCCACCATGTGCATGAGCTCTGTTTCGTTCGAAGGTGCCATTACCACCATATTTGGCAAACATGCCAAAAAAGTAGTGTCGAACGCCGCAATGTGTTGGTCCATCTGCACCAACCAAGCCAGCCCTGTCTATCGCAAATCTTACTGGTAGCTTTTGAAGATCAACATCATGAGCAACCTGCAATCAATAAGCTCTTTGTTATTATCAGATTCTGATCACATCATTTCTTTGAAGTTAGCTTATAACTTGGAATTACCTGATCGAATCCTCTTTGTAGGAATGAAGAGTAAATGGCACAAAATGGTTTGAGCCCTTCAGAAGCTAGACCAGCAGCAAAAGTAACAGCATGTTGTTCGGCTATACCGACATCGAAACATCAGTCTGGGAATTGTTTTTAGAATAAATTAAGTCCAGTTCCTCCACTCATGGCGGCATGGATTCCCACTATTTTATCATCTTCATCTGCTTCAGCTATTAAGGACTCTGCAAAGTACTGAGTATACGATCGTGTTGCTGACTTGTTCTTCATTTGTTTCCCGGACTTGGGATCGAATTTCACAACCCCTACACGAAGAAGTAAAACACCCGTGTTAAACACTACTAGGACGAAATTTACTTCGAGTCTGATTAGGTAGTGCCGAATTGTAATTACCATGCATTTTATCAGGTGCAATCTCAGCAGGGGCATAACCTTTTCCCTTCTCGGTAATGACATGAATGAGAACAGGCCCTGGGGCTGGCATTGAGCTAACTTTATTTAACACACAAACAAGGTCTTTTACATTATGGCCATCCACTGGTCCTATGTAGTATAGTCCTAGCTCTTCAAATAGGCTAGCCCCTGAACCACCAACAACTCCTCTCATGTGGGAATCGAATTTGGCAGCTATTTCATGTGTCTGTCCACCTATTTACTTTGTGATACCCTGTCAATATGTCAAAACAACTTAAATAAGCCCATTTTACCTAGTTATCATAGTGAAGTATTTAGGTTTGCATAGCCAAATTTAGACACCTTTGCGGCTTCGCGTAGTTGACGAAACACCCTGCTTGATTGCAGCTTTGTTAAAGCTTTGCTAAGAGCTCCAACTGGTGGAGCTGGACCGTCGATTGTGGCAGTCGACAACGAAACTTGCTTGTTGTCATTCAAGATGATGATGAGATTAGTGTCGAGATAACCAGCGTTGTTGAGTGCTTCATAAGCCATTCCAGCAGTCATTGCTCCATCACCTATTACTGCAATTACATGATTGTTCTTCCCTAACAAATCTCTCCCAACTGCCATCCCTACAAAAATGGCAATAAAGCATCCCACCCTTATCAGCTTACGTTAATTTGCATTTACTGTAGTTGCAGATGTAATAACAAATACTATTCTGAACAATGACGAAGAGCTTCGAACAAGTACCTAATCCAGCAGAAATGCTAGTGGAACTATGGCCAGTTTCAAAGGCATCATGAATGCTCTCTTCCCTTTTCGGAAACCCTGCCAAACCGCATGTCTGTCGAATCGAATGCATTCTGGATCTTCTACCAGTTAAAATCTTATGCGGATAGGACTGCAAACACCAAAATTCAGTATGTCAATAACCCATCATACATCAATGGAGCTAATTGTATATAACAATAGACAACATAACGTTATTACCTGATGCCCAACATCCCAAATAATCTTATCCTTAGGAGTATCGAAAACATGGTGAAGTGCCACTGTTAGTTCAGCCACCCCAAGGCTTGCACTGAGCTGCCCACCAGTGTTTGACACTGTATAAACCACCTCTTCTCGTAGTTCGTCAGCTAACTTCCCAAGCTCCTATAGTGTTAAACGAGTAAATACATTGTTTTCTACTTCGTACATCACATAATTATAGCTAAGAGTACAGTAATTAATTATTTACCTGGATGGAAAGATTCTTTGTAACAATGGGATGGTTTATGGTATCAAGAACTGGAGTAGATGGTTTTTCCCCTGAGAAGCTAAGTAACCTTTTGATTTGTGTTGCTTGTTGGCCTAGTTTAGCCATGGTGTTCCTTTCATTATTAGCATTCCCCGTTTCCAGCTGTGCTACTGTAACTCCATTGGATCGAAACTGTAATAATATCAGTACACACTATGAACTGTTCATCAATGTAAAACTAATGAAAACTTGGCCGACAAGACACACCTTGCGATAAATGAGATTATATCCATCTTGGTATTGCTGCAAAGGAAGATAATTTATTCTGAAAATGGAAGAAACCATTGCTTCGTTGTGATTAAATAACTTAAGAAGCTGTAAATTGTGTTGGTTTGGGCGAAAAGTAGTATCAAATGTAATAATGGGTTTGACGGATGAAATTGTCAAGGAAATGGGTGCAATGTTGGAGGGGGACTTATAGGCTAAAGTTAACTAAGCTTTAATGGCTGATCACTTTTTTCCTTTCCACGTGAAAACACTATGGATGATGATGGCCCGAAAGATAACCCCAATCACAGTCAAAGTCATAATTATCTTCAACCTGAACCTCGTAATCAACCTCCTCGTATATAATTACACTAAATAAAGATTTCAATATGAATTTATATAACAACTTTATGTTACTTTCAAATAGATTTTTCTTATAAGAAGATTTGTATGAAAGTGAACCTATATTTGTTAGATCACATGATAATATTATTAAAAGATGAGATTAAGCTCATTTATAACGTAAGTTTATAGTATATATTATAATATATTATATACATAGATAGACTAGAGATGTGCAAATCTCAGTCATGCAGCTTTACCTCTTACTACTACAATCTAAATTAATAAATAAGGACACATGTTTTCCCACTTTAATTTTTAAATCCATACATTGACATTATGCATCACGTTTGAATTTTGTGTTTCCCACTACCTACAATGTTCATTGTCGTAACCATTTTTTTTTGAAAAAATGAAAAGGGGTTCGACTTTGGTTTTGAAAATGAAAATAAACGGGAGTCACCACCGATCTTTATTTGGTGTGATCGGATCACCTTTGTTTTAATAAGACGTTTGGGTTTACTAAAACAATGTTGATGGTCTGCGAAATTTCAAAAATTGGGTTCGAAAGTCGGTTACGCACGAGGAAGGGTTAGCACCCTCGAGACGCCCAAAATTGGTACCAAAATGATTAATTAGTGTCTTAATATCGGAAGTTTGAAAAAGATTTTAAAATGCGGATCCTTTAAAAGGTATTAGGATATTTGAGATTTCTTTGTTCCGAGAGGGTACGAATATCACATCCTGCACATTAGGACATGATATTCTAAATCTTCGTAATCAAAGCTATCTCATGATTTCACGAAGTTTATCAAAAGGATGTTTAGTTGTTTAGTCAAACGGAAAATCGCAACCTTGACACATTAGGGCACTATTCCCAATTCCTAAATACAAAACATTGCCTTTATTTTAAAATCTTTAAATGGAGTGTAGCAATTTTATGAAATGCATCGTATCGTATTAAATTAAAGAAAAGGCTCGAGTCAAAACTTGAGATTTCTTTGTCCGAAAAGATATAAACATCACATCCAAGACGTTAGGACGCGATGTTTTAATCTCTCATAATCAAAGTCGTCTCGTGATTCGCGAAACTTCAAAAAGGATGTTAAGTTATTTAGTTAAGCGGAAAATCGTAACTCAAAGACGTTAGGGTACTATTTTCGAGTTTCTAAATACAAAACATTGCCTTATTTTGAAATCTTTTAGGTGGAATATGATGATTTTACGAAAGATGTTTTGTTTAATAATATAGTACAAAACGAAGAAAATAAATGTGGATGTGAATATTGTAAATAAAAAATACAAATAATAATAATAATAATAATACAATAATAACAAAGCGATAATGGAAGTAAAAATAAATAAATAAATAAAATAAGAAATAACAATGACAAGATAATAATGATGATACTTGAAATGAAAATAAAATAATAATGATAATAAAAAAGAGTGATGGCAACTAATAAAAGAAATAATATATATAAAATAAATAAATAAAAATACATACGTAAAAAAATAATATAATAGTAGTAATAATAACGATAAAAAATGATAAAATAGATAGCAATAATAATAATGAAAACAACAAATAATAATAATGTATAAAATAATAATCTTAATCATAATAATAGTAAACAAAAAAATAAAATAATAACACATACAATAAGTAATAATAAGTAATAGTAATAACAAACCAATAATAATAAAAATATAATCAAGATAACAAATAATAATAGTATAATAATAATAATAAAGTTAGTGAAACACAATAATAATAAAATATGTACATAAAAATATAATAATGATAATAACAATAATAATATAACAAAAAGATTAAAAGGATTGCAAAATGACTAAAATAGGATTAAATTGCATTTAAAATGAAAGTTTGGGGGTCAATTTGAAATAAAATAAAAGAAAAAGGGCCTATTTACACGCGCAAAAAGACTGGAGGGACCAAAGAGGTAATAAACCCCTTCGGCCAAAACGCGCAGTAGCACCAGGGATCAAATTGAGAACCAGAATAAATCATAGGGTGAAATGTGAAAATAACAATAACTGGATTGGAAAGGTAAAAAATGCGGAAGGGTCAAATGCGCAAATAGCCCTTCGCAAAACACACGGATCCCTGAGGCGGGTCGGGTCGGATCGGTCGGAAAAGGGCAAAGCAGCGTCGTTTGGGCATTATACGACCCAAAACGAGCGTCGTTTGAGGGCTATTTAAAGCCAAAAATCGGAAAAAAATCAGTTGTGCGGGCATTTTAAAAAAATCTTCTCTTCTTTTTTTCGTAAAGGGGATCCGGTGGGATTCCGTGAGTCGTCATTCTTGACAAAGCCGTCAAACCATCGTACAGTGGTAGAAAATCTCAACAGTATTTTTTTCTTTTTCTTTTTATTTTTTACCAGTTTATATATATGTTTTCGACATATTTACACAAGTTAAAAGGATTCTGATGTAAAGCGAAGAAAAATAAAAAAAAATCACCTTTTCACTCTTTTTTTTTTATGTTTGCAGATCTACTTTCGTTTGAACCTTTGTATATTTTTTGATGCGCTTGAATCTCCCTTTTTTTTTGTATTCCATTTTTTTAAAAAAAAAAAAACTCCTCTTTACATTGTTTCATTCGGTTTTTATAACCAAATTTGGAAGAAACAATACATTATTTCCTATTTTTCTGCCATTGTTGTCTGTTGTTGTGTCTTCTTTTGTTCTTGCAGGGTATGGGGAGCAGGTGGTGATGGGACGGTGGCCGGTGAAGCAGGTGGGGGTTGCGGCGCTGGGTAGAGCAGGGGGGGTTAGGTGGCTGCGGCGCTAGGGTTTTCAGAAACCCTAGCATTCTGAATTTTTTTTTAATTTTTTGGGCCTTCTGGGCCACTTGTAAATTGGGCTTATTGGGCTAGAACTTAGTTTATTTTGGGTTTATTTTATTTTTGGGGTTTAATGGGTTTTTAGTTTTGGTTTGGGTAGTTGGGCTTCAGGTTTTAATGGGCCCGGGCAGAATTGGGCTTGTACATTCATAATATAACAATCATCTATAATATACTATTCACTTAATGGTGTAAAAAGTTTTCAAATTTAAAAAAAAAAAAACAATTAAATTTCTTTTTTCTTGTGCACTCAATTGAGCACTTGAACTTTCAAAATGAATAAAAAGACCCTCAAACTTCTTCAAACAAAGCAATTAAGCCACTGCTCTTTTTTTGCTTTGTTTTCACTCAATTGGGTACTTGAACTTTCAAAATACATCAAAATGACCCTTAAAATTTTTCAAAAAGCAATTAAGCCAATGCTCTTATTAAAAATTAGAATAATAATAATAAATAAATAAATTTTAGAAATAAATATTAAATTTTAATAAAATCGTAAAAAATTGTAAAATTTTATAATAATCATAAAAAAATTATAAAATGCATCAAAAGTCCTTTAACAATAAACATTAACTATTGATTGTTAAAGTTAACGACTCCTAGTTTTTACAATTAAAATCATCACGTGTCACAACACAGCGTGACATGTGACGAAAAATGATAAAAAATAAAAATCAATAAAAGTTATAGAAAAATTATAAAATTCTTCTTTTGGTATGATAATTTTTATAAATTTTTTCTGAAATTTATATTTCTTTACATTTTTATAATTTTCTTACGATTTTATAAAATTTTATAAATTTTTATATTTCTATATATTTTATAAAAGTTTACAATGTTATTTTTTTTCTAATTTTTAATAAAAGTAGGGTTTAATTATTATTTTTAAAAGTTTGAGGGTCTTTTTTTATGCATTTTGAAAGTTCAAGTACCTAATTGAGTGCAAAAAAAAAAGAGTAGAGGCTTAATTGCTTTTTTTGAAAAGGTTTGAGGGCATTTTTTATGTATTTTGAAAGTTCAAGTACCCAAATAAGTGCCAAAAAAGAGAGTAAGGGCTTAATTGCTTTTTTTGAAAAGGTTTGAGGGCATTTTTTTTATGCATTTTGAAAGTTCAAGTACCCAAATAAGTGCCAAAAAAAAAGAGTAAGGGCTTAATTGCTTTTTTTGAAAAAGTTTGAGGGTTTTTGTGTATCCTTAAGCCTATACTATTTAAGGGTCGAGTTAACAGTATGATGTTATAAATTTAATTTAAAACCAGATTTTTTTTTATGATTATCCTTTTTAACAAAATCTTAAATGCTTTTTGACTACATCAATAATTTTTTCATTTTTTCATACTTCAAATACTTTTTATTATTGTCACGTAGTGTAACTTTCTAGAATAGTTTTCAAGCTTATATTAATTTAAATAATTTTGAGCTTCTAAATGTAGAGGTGATCATGGATCGTGCTTAGTCAGGCTTCAAGAAAATTTTAGGTTCGTTTTTTAGGCCTGAGTTCAGTTTGGCCCGAAAAATGGGCCTAATATTTTATTCAAGTTCAGTCTAGATAGAAATGTTAAAACTTGAGCTCAACTAGGCAGTATTGATTTTATTATATTATTAATTTTATATAAAAACAAATTTAAAAAATATAATACACTAAAAATATTAAAATAAATATTTCCCAACAAATTAAAAATTTATTTATACTCAAATAACACTAATATAGCTGCAATTTAGCAAGCAAATATATCTAAAATAGTAGCAAAATTAACTACAAAATAAGAGTTATACAATATTCAAATAATGACAAACTAGTAATATTATAATAACAAGATAACACCAAAATAGTAACAAAATAATAGCAAAAGTAGTGACAACAACAACAAAAAGCAAAAGGTTTTTGTTTTTCTACAAATTCAAACTAAGCTCGAGTTAAGAAAAAGTTTACTCAAAACTTGACCCGTTTAAAAAATATACATTATTTTTTTTAGTTAAACCTTTTCAATTTTTGAACGGGTGGGATGAGATGTACCTAAATCCCTATAAAAGAATGTTGTGGAATGTCCTATCGAGGATGTGTTTGGAATGGATGCATGTACATCCCACATGAACAAATCATTGGCAAAATATCACAATATAGTAATATAATATAATTGGTCCACATTAAAAGTTTCCATTATCATACACAGTCCAATTCGAATATATATATATATATATATATATTTGGGCAAATATTCAAAATATGTCTAAATATTTGAAAAATTACGGAAATGGGCCAGTTTATAAAAAATTCACGGGAAATAGCCATTTCCCCCAAAAACGCGTTCATGTCGGCGTTTTTGGGGATAAAAACTAAAGCGCATACCTCAGGACGTTTTTTTTGAGTGGACAAAAGCGCGTCCTCGGTAGCGCTTTAGCCGTGTTTTTAAAAAAAATTATTCTTGAATATTTTAAAATTTACGAGAATAAACCTTTATAAAGGCTCAACGTGACAACACTATTTTTTTTAAGGTGTCATCAATTAATAAGGAAATATAACTTACAAAGAAAATCTTTATATAGACCCAAAGTCTCATTTCCCTTGTTTTGAGTAAAGTGAGATATGAGATATGTGTATTTATAGACTCATGAATAGTTTTGACTTGTTCCTAAACAATGTGAGATTCCTTCCTCTTTTAACTAACAACATGAGATAATATGCTACACTATATATGATTTTTTACAAAACAATTTCTTTTTTTTTAAATTTATTTAACATTTTCTTATATTATAAAAATAAAAAAAACAATTCAAATATATTTTCATAGATCACATGACAATTTGAGAATTCACAGAAGAAGGATGAAACCGAGGCACGAATAGCAACAAAGATGACTAGTACTACAATGATCATTACACCTTGATCTTCAATAAAAACTCTCTTGTAAAATTTGCTTCATAAGTAAATAATGACATATATTAAATATATTGGGTAAATATCCCAAGTATAAGCATCAAAATACTTTATACAATATGAAAAATTGTCATGTGATCTATGAAAATATATTTGAGTTGTTTTGTTTCTTGTTTTTATAATATAAGAAAATGTTGAATAAATTTTAAAAAAAGAGAAATTGTTTTGTAAAAAATATCAAATATAGTGTAGCATGTCATCTCATGTTGTTAGTTAAAGAGAAAGAATTCCACATTTTTAGGAACAAGTTGCAAAACTATTAATGAGTCTATAAATACACATATCTCATATCCCACTTTACTCAAGAAAACAAGGAAATGAGACTTTGGGTCTATATAAAGATTTTCTTTGTAAGATATATTTCCTTATTAATTGATGACCTCTTAAAAAATGGTGTTGTCACTTTGAGCCTTTATAAAGGTTTATTCTCGTAAATTTTAAAATATTCGAGAATATTTTTTTTAAAACACGGGCTAAAAGCGCCCGTAGATGCGCTTTTGCCACCTCAAAAAAAGCGTGCCTATGTGGACGCGTTTTTGTTGAGGTGGCAAAAGCACGCCCCACGGGGCGCTTTTTTCGTTTATCCTCAAAAACGTCTTGGCGTGGACGCGTTTTTGGGAAAATAACCCTTTCGTAAATTTTCTACAAACTGACCCATTTCTGTAATTTTTCAAATATTTAGGCATATTTTAGATATTTGCCCTATATATTTTGCTCATAAATTTGCATTTAAAATGTGATTTTCTTTGTATAAAATAATTAAATTTTGAGCTTATATTATTGCAGTATATAGATCTCCGTATTCTATGCAAGTCGATGTGTTGACTTTTAATAAAAATAATAAATTATGTCAAAAAGTACTAATATAATATTCAAAATATAACATTTACGAAAAAATTATATGAAATATAGCAATCACGTTATCTTGTAATTATTATTAACTATTTAATGTTATTTTAATATTTTTTATATCATTAACATATTATTTTAGTTATATTTTGACATAAATCATGAATTTTAAACTCTAAATTCTCGACCTTAAACTTTGAGTCTAAGATTTATGGTCTAAAATTCAAGTGTACAGCCTAAAATTTAAAGTTTCAAGATATAGAGTTTAAAATTTAAGGTTTAAAATTTTAGAGTTTAAAATTTAAATTTTAAGATTCTTTAAGACTTAGATTAAAAATTATTAAAATAATATGTACAAAAATATTAAATAATAGATAAAAGATACGGAATATGATATAATGTCTCTATTTTATAGAATTAGAATTGTGTGGTTTAATATTGAGCTTATATTATACATTACAAATGGTGAAAAATTTTCTCCAAAGGCATTTTTGAAAAATAACCGTCTTTAACCACAATTTAATCAATAAAATCTCTGGTATAACAAATTAAATTACAATCCCCGTTAAGGAGCAGTGCATTCTTTAGGAAGTCCCCGAGGGAATCGCTTGGTGTCAGTGCAGTAATTGTAAATCATGTAATTTGTCTGAACCCATTTCAGCCTTTCTTGGCTCGTTATATCCAGTTCCTGCGATAGCCATGAATTTTGAGAGGGCGAGGTGGAGGAACAAGATGATTTCCCGGAGGACCAGACACATGCATCTGCCTTGTAATTCCTGTAAGCAGCAGTGAAAGGAGCTTTGCTCCAATCTGTCTTAACAAGACCATCTCGAGTGGCCCAATCATCGGCGTTCCAAAGACTCGAATACACTCTCATCGGCTGGCTCTTTGGGAACGCAACCCCCATCGATTCCAAGTTCTTGAACTCTCTGATCGGAGTCCCATCAACAGAGAAGCTGTGAACATTCAAAAGAATCACAATTAAACATAATGAAAATAATCGAAACTGTAAAATTAAAAAGGAGGGGGGGGGGTTGTGAAAGAAGACGCACATAATACGTTGAGGGTTCCAAAGGAGGGAGTAGCTGTGGAAGTCTTTGGTGGGATCGAACCAAAGGTAGAATTGTTGCTCTTTGTCACCTTTGCCTTGTGTATATACATTAGTGTGGACTATGTATGGGTCTCCGCTTAGGTTCCCCAAGAACTCGAAGTCGATTTCATCCCATGTCGACCCTTCCGAACGAAGCTGCAATTGTCACCCCACATATCAGCACAGAGTTGTAAAATAAATAAGAGACAAGAACGATGATACAACTTACATAGTAAGTGGTAACAGTGCCAGCAGAGTTGCCTGGGACCAGTTTAATATTCATATCAATCTTCCCAAACAGATATTGGTTCTTGGATTGAAAACCAGAGCCGGAGAATTTGTCGAGGGTGAGAGTGAGAAGGTTGCCATTTTCGAGAATCTTGCCCCTGCCATCACCCCAAGTAACATCGATGTCTTGGTTAAAGTTGGCAGCTGAAGCAAGTGTTACAAAGCTGAATAAAAGAGATAGAAGCAACGAAGTGGTCATTATTTTGGTGGGTATGTATTGTAATTCAGATTATGATGTTTGAAATGGGGGAGTGGTAGAGGGTGGCTATATAGGGGGGAAGGATTTGGTGAAACAGAGTAGAGAGGGGTTGTTTGGAAGCTTCGTGCAATGTGTTTCCGTCGGGACATTGAGTGAATCGAAGTTGTAAGCAGCTGGAACCATAAAAGAGAAAGAAGGGGGTTTGGTGCCTTCTTCCCATGTCTGGTTGGTGCAAGCAGATAGACATGAAAGTCAGGAATTTAATCGGATTTTAAAATTTGAGCTTTTAAATAAAAAATAAATTATTTATGATAATATCAATGAGTGTTAAAATAAACTTTAAAAATATAGGTGTTTTTATATCCAATAGTAAATTACATTATATTTTTAAAAATAAATCATGTATTTGAATTTTGAAAATATCGAAATGAATCTTAAAATAAACATGATTGATTTGTTGTGCAACTTGAGTGAACCGAAAGTTTTCATTAGCTTAAAATTAGTGGTATTAATTAATGTGAGTTATTGTGAATGGTGAAATTAGGGGAGGATAGCAGGTTCCGACCTCCTAAAATAAAAAAAGTTTTATATGTTTTTTAAAATTTTAAAATTTTAAATTAGTAAAAGTAAAACTTAATTTTAGTTAAACTTAAAAATATAAAAATTTAATTTAATCATTTAAAATTATAAAATATATTCTATTAACATAATAAAATTATATTTTTATCATAAAATTACAATTTAATTTAAACTCCTAAAAATTTTTAATTTCACCTTGTTATTGTCATTTTGTTTGACTAATTTTGGGACCAACAAAAACTCATCAGTGAGCTCATCATCTCAAACAAAAATAATAATTAAATTAATTATAAAATGTCTAACCAAATTCACATTTTAACATTCTTTCAATAAAAATTAAAATGATTTTCACGTTTAGCGTTTGATTAATTATTTGTATATTTTAAATTATAGAGTATAAATTTAAAGGTTAAAATATATTTTAATCCTCTTATTATTTTTACATATTTAACCCTCTACTTTTAAAGATAAATAGACATAAATGAATTATTTAATCGTTAAGTAGAAATTAATCACAAATAATTAAAATAGAAAAATAAAATTTAAAATTTTTAAAAATGTATTTGAACATTAAGTAGAAAAAAACTTAAATGTAAAAATAAAATTTAAAATTATAAAATTAGTACTTTCCAAAATACTAATTAAATTGTCTTTATTAAATTTTAATACCTAAATTACTTCTACTAATTTTTTATAATACCTAAGCTACCCTATTTACTCCTAATGGTTATCAAAGGAGATGGTTTTATTATTTATAGATAACTTTTTCATTTCATTTATTGTATATACTCAAATACAAATTACTTTAAATAATCAATTAGCTTTTAAAATATTAATAAGTGTTAAAAAGTAATATATTTTAATCTCATTTTAATGCTTTTTAGGTGATAATTTAATGTTAACTGTAAATTTTATATTTCTAATCTTTTAAATTCATATTTTGATGTCTAATAGAGCATTTAAGAGAAAAATGAGAAAAAATGAACAAAAATTAAAAAAAGCTATAGAATTTATACAAGTTAACTCATTTCACACAACTATGTGACCCAAATGAGCTGCCATAAGAGCGTATGGTAGGTTTGAGGAAGATAGAGCAATAGAAAATTCAATATATTTTGAGAGAAAAAAATTTAATTGCTGACAGCCTAACTAAATCTGTTCGTACTAAGAAATTAGACTTGAGATTATGTGAAGAACCTCATTTGAGGGTCTAAGTTTTTACTTTTTGTCTTTATTTTATCACAAAAAGAAAAAATTGCATCCAATTGGAATTGATGGATTACATAAGAGAAAGACATATGACATGATAGGAAAGCAGGTTCATGAATGGCTTGGGAATTGGAGTCCGCTTCGAGTCGGTGGATAATTATGAAAAGGCAAACAATAGAGAGAATATGCTTACAAATAAACAGCTGGCTGCCAAAATCATTAGTGTGAATCATTTCCATTGTGAAAAAAAGGGATTATTATAAGATAATAATAATAATTAAAATATGTTATAACATTTAAAAAACATTAATTTATCCAAAATTTATATTATATTTATAATTAATATAATATGAATGTTAAGCCCTCAAATAATTTTGAGGTCCTAAATGGCTATAAAATAATGTTGTGGCATGGCCATGGAGATATTGTTTTATGCATATTTTATTTTATATTATTATACATGATTAATTATAAAATTTATAAATCTAATAAATTTAATTAATCAATAAATTATTAAATTAATTAATTAATTAATTATTATTAACCAATGAGGTAAATAAGAGGGAGAAGAAGATGATTGAATGAGGAATAATAAAGTGAAGGTTGGGAAATGGTTTCAGTTTTGAAGATAGTTAGGGATTGGGAAGGAGTGTGTGAGTGAATATCTATGACCTGTTTGCATGACCTTTTATAGTGGGGAATAAACTTGGATATGTATCTTGAGGTTATTGACATGAAAATTTGATTTGATTCTCTTGACAATGAGAGTGATACTACGTCCTAGGATCACGTCCTAAGATGAGATGTTATAAGGTGACTAGCAAGTAATTACTTTGGGCCTCCATGTACCCTCACATAATCTTAGCGGAGTTGTTCCTTTCTAAAATTCATCTAGTTGATGTTCATGAACCAACCCCAAGTTTCCATTGAAAGATGCACGTTTAGTTCTCTATGGATGCACTTTGAGGTTCGCAAAGTACATTGTAAGGTCTGCGGGGATCCTAGACAAGGTATAACAATCATGAATTACAAAATTCAAGTAACCAATTTATAACTTTATGATATTTCAAATTCATAGCAAAATATTTAATTAGGGAGTTTAATAGTTCATAGAATTGATATATTTAATTTCACTCAATAAATATTTTCATTTAATAAAATATTATTAATAAATTTCTTCATGTTTAATTAAGATAACTTTCATTTAATAAATGATAATTAATATACTTACTTATATGAAACAGCTATAATTTTGGTTTCCAATATATCCACAATTTGCATATTTCAATGAATTAATGAGTTTCCTCTTTTCAACAAAATATTTATTGTTTAGTTTATCTTTATCCTTCAAACATCTATCTAGAAAGGAAAAGGTAGGGTGTTTCACTAATGATTCATCAACAATTGGAATTTTGCTCATCTATTACATACGTGCATGAAAACTATATATTTAGAATACATATATTAGATTAAAAATAATGAAATATAAATATTGAAACTAATTAACAAAATATATAGAAATGTACTGTATTAAAATAAAAAATATTAAATAATAAGTAAAATAAAATTTAAAGACATAAATACATCATATTAAAAACACTAAATACACTCCAATTACTTATCATGATGTTATCATCAATCTTGAGTTAGTGTTGAATTCACTTATGACACCAACTCTATCAACAATATTATTAATACTAGAAATTTTATCATACATATACTTGTGGAAACCACATATTTAGAATACATATATGTGTTTGAAAATAACATGTAATAAATAATAAAAATATTATTTCGAACTAATAATAAGACATATGCAATATATACGAAATTAAAATGAAAAAATATAATTTAAATTATAATTTTAAAAATTATTTTCCTATAACAGTCAAAAAGTTATCGAAGGAAAATTCAATATTAAAATTCAAATTATGGCACACCCACAATGTTTGTGAAAAATAAAATTATGTATCAAATATATTTGTAAAAAAAATTATATGAATAATAAATAATATTTTTAGTTCAATGGTAAAGCATAAATGAGAAAAATTAAAGAGACATGGGTTCACTTCTTATTTTATATACACATGTGCACGTGCACACATATATACATACGTACATACATATATATATTCTTCTATTTTATATAAAATAAATAAAATGATAGAAATACCTTCAAAATAATACAATGTACTTCATATAGTGAGGGTATTTTAATCTTTTTCTAACGAGTTGATATCTGGTTAACCCGTGACACTAACTCAGTAAAGAGCCTTAAGTATAGATATACAATTGATGGAGGTAATATAGTGTACATAGTAAAATTAAAATGTAAAAAGATAAAATAAATTTTTGGTTGAGTGGTAAGTTAAGATTTTATTAATACCATTAACTTGGGTTCAAGTCTCATTGATTGTATTTATTATTCTTTTAAATAAAAAGATAAAATATACTCGAAAAATAAAATTTATTTTAAGTATGAAAAACATTATGATAATTTTCCTATTTGAATCAATACCTAATTAACTTATGGAATCAATTTAATCAACAGCTTATACATGTTGTAGGTTTACACATTCAACCTCGTTTATTTGTTGCCTTTTGACAGTAAATTTCCAGAGCAAGGGAAGACATAAAAGTCGTAAAGTTTGACATTCTAATCTCATTTTTTTTAAATAATAACATGAATAAACTAATATAGATCTTATTTTTAGTTAATTTATTTATTCTCTTTTTAATTGTTAAGATGTTTGACGTGCCTTATTTGAATGATTGATGAATATATATACTATTAACCTTACCAAAGTGCTCATTACATGTGAAATAATTTGTACGGTTTTGTAGTTAGCAAAATAGATGAATTAGCATGTGTTTAGAATAATGTTATGCAGGTCTGAATTGGCCAAATGTGCACCATTTGAGCCATTAGTAGCATGACCAATTTCGTACTTTATCGTTTTAGTATCTTACGTAAAGAGAACGAAAGAAAAGTTCAACAACCGGAACTTGGACCTGGCAGTCTACACGTCTTCATTTAATATTCGAAATACAATATTATTATTATTGAGCTTATACTACATGTTACAATATACGTAGAATGAAACAAAAGAATACTATTAAGGAAATTTTTATCAATAAAATCTCTGGTATAACAAACTTAAAATCCCTGTTAAGGAGCAGTGCATTCTTTAGGAAGTCCCTGAGGGAATCTCTTGGTGTCAGTGCAGTAATTGTAAATCATGTAATTTTTCTGAACCCATTTCAGCCTTTCTTGGCTTGTTATATCCAGTTCCTGAGATAGCCATGAATTTTGAGAGGGCGAGGTGGAGGAACATGATGATTTCCCGGAGGACCAGACACATGCATCAGCCTTGTAATTCCTGTAAGCAGCAGTGAAAGGAGCTTTGCTCCAATCTGTCTTAACAAGACCACCTCGAGTGGCCCAATCATCGGCGTTCCAAAGACTCGAATACACTCTCATCGGCTGGCTCTTTGGGAACGCAACCTCCATCGATTCCAAGTTCTTGAACTCCCTGATCGGAGTCCCATCAACAGAGAAGCTGTGAACATTCAAAAGAATCACAATTAAACATAATGAAAATAATCGAAACTGTAAAATTAAAAAGGAGGGGGGGGGGTTGTAAAAGAAGACATACATAATACGTTGAGGGTTCCAAAGAAGGGAGTAGGTGTGGAAATCTTTGGTGGGATCGAACCAAAGGTAGAACTGTTGTTCTTTGTCACCTTTGCCTTGTGTATATACATTGGTGTGGACTATGTATGGGTCTCCGCTTAGGTTCCCCAAGAACTCGAAGTCGATTTCATCCCATGTCGACCCTTCCGAACGAAGCTGCAATTGTCACCCCACATATCAGCACAGAGTTGTAAAATAAATAAGAGACAAGTACGATGATACAACTTACATAGTAAGTCGTAACAGTGCCAGCAGAGTTGCCTGGGACGAGTTTAATGTTCATATCGATCTTCCCAAACAGATATTGGTTCTTGGATTGAAAACCAGAGCCGGAGAATTTGTCGAGGGTGAGAGTGAGAAGGTTTCCGTTTTCGAGAATCTTGCCCCTCCCATCTCCCCAAGTAACGTCGATGTCTTGGTTAAAGTTGGCGGCTGAAGCAACCATTACAAAGCTGATTAAGCCAGATAGTAGCAGCAATGAAGTCCTCATTTTTTTTGGGTAGGTTTGTATTATTATGATAGGAAATGGGGGAGTGATGGAGGGTGGTTATATAGGGGAGGAGGATTTGGTGAGAAAGATGAGAACAGAGTTGTTTGGAAGCTTCGTGGTATGTGTTACCGTCGGGACATTGAGTGAATCAAAGTTGTAAACAGCTGGAAACAAAAAGAGAGAGAAAGAAAAGAAAAGAAAAGGTCCAATAATCAAATAATACTGAGGGGTGTTGCTTGGAAGTTGGTACCAATATGCATGTATAATTTATGGATTTGGTGCCGCCTTTCCATGTCTGTTTACTGTGCATTTGCATGTCAGGAATTGAATCGGCAATTGAAGCAGTAAAACTTTGATTCAGAGTTTCAACTTTAAAATAATTAATACTCATTATATCCATCAGTGTAATAAACGTATCACAATCAAAACACACTGTAATCCACTCACCAATTCCAAACGCGGTTGGGGTTTGGAGGCCAGAGCCCAACTGTCTATACGCAGGCTTATACGTTGTGCAATTTGAATGACCTCAAGATTTCATTAGCCTAAAACCAGTGGTGTCAATTAATGTGAGTCATTGTCATATTGGCTGACTAATTTTTGGGGACCAAACCAGAACTCAACCACTGAGCTCATCACGTCGATCAAAACAACTATTAATTATTAATTAAATCCATTTTCAACATTCTTTTAATGACCATAACTATTTTCTTTTCATTTATTATCTAGACTCAAATTTGAATCCTTAATTCAAAAAAGTAAAATCCATTGTTGAATTTTTTGTGTTTGATTATTACAAGGATTTCCGTAATGCAAAAACTTCACTTTTGAGCAAGTCAATTGTTCTTGAAATATCTTAAAAGTCAAGTAATAATATACACTCTAAAAAAATTAAAATTAATAAATCGATAATCTCTTAAATATTAAATTTAGGTGTTATTTGATAAATTAAAAATTAAGTATTGAGTTTAAGTTATAAAATTTATTTGATATATTATTTAAAATTAGTTACTGAAATATAATTAGATTGTTTGATAAATATAAATTTTAAATTATAAAAAATTATATTCTACATTTTAAACTTTATTCTAAACAAAAATTAAAATTTTAAACGTAAAGTTTTATAAAATAATATAACATTAAAAGAAATAAACTATAATTGAAATAATTGAAAATATTTTCTATTAAGTGATAAGTAATTTTATCTACTTATTATTTTCCAACACTTCTTTGTACAAAAAATTCTATCATATCGCTCTAATTTTGGATTATCAAACTTGCATATTCACTCTTCTTTTCACAGAAAAAACCTAGTTACTCAACTTTTTCAAATTAAATCTTTGCTTCGTCGGCGGAGGCGTTGGCCTTCGAGCTGGTTGCTAATCGCAATTTCTCTAACATTTTTTTGTAGTTTTATTTTGTTTTTTTTAAATTTCAATTCACATTATTGTGGTTTTGTCTACAGTTTGTGATTTTATTTTGTTCACATTTTTTATAGTTTTTGTTTTGTCCACTATTTTTTTTTTTTGAAAATAGTCGTGGTTTTATTTTTACGCTTAATTTTTAGTTATGTTCTAGTGTGTATGTGAGATATACCAATATAAGTGTCATTAGATCTATTAGGAACTGTTCTTGAAAGGTTTTATCATCATAGATCATAGTGATGGTTTTATATTTGAGATGATAAAGAGAAGAATAGAGTATCTGAAACTTGGTTTTTTGTGCATCATTGATGCAGTAGGTCTCTTGGGTCTTTGGGTAGTTTTTTTTTGTTGATTTGATGATAACGAGGTTAGGATACAAAATTTTAGCGATTTGATCAAATTGATGCATCTTTAATTTGTTCTGAATTATTTCAATGTTGCAATTACTACTGTCAATATCATTATAACTGAAAATTAATTTCATTACTCATATTAAGTACCTAGCTTTGTAACTATCATTTTAGAAATATGGTGAACTCTTCTTCAGTTTTCATCATCACCACCGTCAACAAAACCTTTCATCATCCTCTCTTAACCATTAACTGCATTGTAACTGAAATTAATTTCATTACTCATATTAAATACCTAGCTTTGTAACTCTCACTTTCTATAAGTAAATTTGAGCCCTTCATAATTAGTAAAATGACTTCGGCACTTTAGAATTTTGAATCTCAAAGCTCCCTCTAAAATTTTCTCAACTATTTTTTTTTACTTTAACTTTATTGTAAACTACATTTTTCTTTCTCCACCTTACCAACCATCATCTACCACTGCACTCAATAGTACTGATTTTGCTTCAATATCCCTCTCCACCTTCTTTCAGTACTTTTCATTCACTTGTTTGTAATACTTTCTCTTTTGTCAAAAGAACTTTCTACACTTATTATTGGGGATAAACTTGGCTAAGCAACAAACAAGTAAAATAATGAAGAAATTAAAAAAATCAAGCACAAATATTTTACATAGAAAAACTTCTCCAAAAAGAATAAAAAACTACGGGCAAATATAATTTCACTAACAGAAAAAAACGAAGAGTATAAAAGATGAAGATAAAACTAAACCTCGAAACACGAAATAAGAACCCAAAAACGAGCTAATACTTAAATGTGTAGTGAATTATTTTTCTATGGTGAAAAATAATCTATTTATATGCTAAATTTGTAGATCAAAAATATTAAAAATAACTTATATTAATCAAAGTTTAAGTGGAAAACTAAAAATAATGTTTAATTAAAAAAAATCTAAAAATACGAGGCATAACTCCACCATTATAAATAATTTTCATTTCATAAAAGAAAATAAATATTATAGAACTAACGTCTCATATATTACATAAACCATCAGAACCGAAAACTTGAACATACGAAGCAAAGAAAGCGAGCCAAAAACTTGAAGAAAGGGAGCAAAGAAAGCAAACAAGGATCTCAATTTCGTACAAACGATATTCTCGAAAGGCTAGGCTAGTAATACTTTTACTCTACGACAGGAAAACTGAGCCACCACAAATCAAGGCATTATATTTATGAACTTTGTTTTTCCCCCAAAATAATCAACTTTATAACTAAATATTTTGTAAAACTTCTTAGAAAATCGTAAAAAAATTGTAAATTGTAAATTGTAAATCTTAAATTTTATAATGCAATTTTTAATATTTTTTATGATTTTTACAAATTTTAATTAACGATTATTTTACATTTTTTAAGAATTGAGTATTTTGTTATAAAATTGTTTTTTTTAGGAATTTCAGTATTGGCAAAATTAGGTAAAAATACTATTTTTAATAAAAATTAAAAATCGGGATTAAATTGATAAAATATGTAAGTATTAAAAACTAAATATATTATTATACCAGTTAAAAAACTTTTTATTATTAATTTAATTACGGATAACTAAAATAAAAATGAATTCAAATATTAATACCTAAATTATAAATTTTTAAAATTAAATAAGTAAAATAAGAATGCAAGCATAATTAATCGACCATTTATCAGTTTATCTAAATTTATATTATATTTATCATTAATATTTCAAAATTTATATGAATGTTATATTATTTTAAATCATTTTGAGCTTCTAGTCAGCTACTAAATGCGTATATATAATGTTGTGGCATGGCCCATCGAGGTCCTGTTTGAAATGGATGTATGTTAATTTATGTCTCTCACCAACTTCAAAGTCAGCTGGCACACCAAACACGAACAAATCATTGGCAAAATGTCACATATATATATATATATCCCGAGGTGTGGTTTTCTTTCCGTAAGTTGACCAAATAATCTGTCATTGGTCTAGGGTGGAAATTGGATACATTTTCAATGAGAAAAATATTAATTTAGATTAATATAAAAATATTATATCGATTCAAAAATTTATATGTATAATAATTATAATTATATTGATAATTATATTATTAAAATATTATTTGTATAAAAATATAAAAGAATATAAAATTATTTTAATTTTAGATCGATTTTGTAATTGGTTATTGAGCTTATATTATTAATCACACTTATATATTTCCCTGGTCAGATGTTTTGACTTCAATCGGAGAAACATTGAAGTAGTATAATTTCCGAAATTGAATAGTATTATTTATTGAGCTTAGTTGTACATGTTACAAAACATAGAATGAAACAAAAGAATACGGTGAGGCTGCTTTTGAACAAAGTATCTGTCCTTAGGCATGACTAGCGAAGGAAATTTTAATCAACAAATTAAGAAGCAGTGCACTCTTTAGGAAGTCCCATAGGAAATCGCTTGGTGTCGGTGCAGTAATTGTAAATCATATAATTTTTCTGAACCCATTTGAGCCTTTGTTGGCTCGTTATATCCAGTTCTTGCGACAGCCATGAATTTTGGGAGGGTGAGGTGGAGGAACATGATGATTTACCGGAAGACCAGACACATGCATCAGCTTTGAAAGTCCTGTAAGAAGCAGTGAAAGGAGCTTGGCTCCAATCCGTCTTAACAAGACCACCTCGAGTGGCCCAGTCATCGGCGTTCCAAAGACTCGAATACACTCTCATCGGCTGCCTCTTTGGGAACGCAACGCCCTTTGATTCCAAGTTCTTGAATTCTCTAATTGGTGTCCCATCAACAGAGAAGCTGTAAACATTCAAAAGAATCACAATTAAACAAATGAAAATAATCGAAACTGAAACGTTTTTAGAAAAATGGGATTGTAAAAGAAGACATACATAATACGTTGAGGGTTCCAAAGAAGGGAGTAGGTATGGAAGTCTTTGGTAGGATCGAACCAAAGGTAGAACTGCTGTTCTTTGTCACCTTTGCCTTGTGTATATACATTGGTGTGGACTATGTATGGGTCTCCGCTTAGGTTCCCCAAGAATTCGAAGTCGATTTCATCCCATGTCGACCCTTCCGAACGAAGCTGCAATTGTCACCCCACATATCAACACAGTTCTAACATAAATAAGAGACAAAGTATGAAGATAAAACTTACATAATAAGTGGTAACAGTGCCAGCAGAGTTGCCTGGGACCAGCTTAATGTTCATATCAATCTTCCCAAAGAGATACTGATTCTTGGATTGAAAACCAGAGCCGGAGAATTTGTCGAGGGTGAGAGTGAGAAGGTTTCCGTTTTCGAGAATCTTGCCCCTCCCATCTCCCCAAGTAACGTCGATGTCTTGGTTAAAGTTGGCGGCTGAAGCAACTAATACCAAGCTGATTACAACAGATACTAGCAATGAACTCTTCATATTTTATTTGTCTGTTTGGTGTTTCTATTCTAATTGGATTATGATGTTATGAAATGGGGGAGTGATAGAAGGTGG
This sequence comes from Gossypium rotundifolium, assembly GCA_025506655.1. Lineage (NCBI taxonomy): Eukaryota > Viridiplantae > Streptophyta > Magnoliopsida > Malvales > Malvaceae > Gossypium > Gossypium rotundifolium. The sequence goes on along the minus strand of CP106729.1, from coordinate 195,296,674 downwards.
TTATATAGGGGGACGAAAACCAGGCAAAGGGGGGAAGCTTCGTGGGTATGTGTTTCCATCGGGACATTGAGTGAACCAAAGTTGTAAACAGCTGGAAACAAAAAAGTGAAATAATACTGAGGGGTGTTTCTTGGTGCCAATATGTATGTTTAATTTATGGATTTGGTGCCGCCTTTCTATGTCTTGTTACAGTTCAGGCAGATAGATATGCATGTCTAGAGTTGGATCGGTAGTTCGACACAGGCAAACCCCAATAATGATAATAGGCATATGACAATCAAAACACACTGTAATACACTCACCAAACCCAAACGCGGTTATGCGCCTCTCCATAGGCCGAGGCTTTATTTGAGTGAAACTACAAGATTCCATTAGCCTAAACCAATGGTGTTGCTTAAAAGTCATTGTCACATTGGTTGACTACGTCAGGTCAAAACTAACTATTTTTTGGGACCAACACGTATTCACAAAAACTCAACCACTTAGATCATCACGTCAAACAAAATATAATTATTATAATAATTAAATTTATTACAAAATATTGTGATTCTTGTCCAAACCATCTAGCTCACTCGATTTCTTTTTCAAATTTTTAATTTTAATCATCATATGATTTCTTTTTTGATTAAAACTAAAACAAAAGAGTCTAAAAAGTAGTGGCTAATGTTAGGATCTTATACTAAAGTAAGCTATATAGTTATGAACTAGGTTAAACAACTTGTCACCTATGTCTTTTGTGTTTTTTCCTCAAAGGAAAATCTTCATCAATTGGCTTTTAAAAAAATGAGTTGTGTGTCATTTTTACCTATGATATAATAAATTTTGCACTAATTAGCTAATTTTTTTAATTTGGAAATTTTATTAGAAAAGCAATTTCTTTTAATACATAGATATAATCTAAGAAATTAAATTATGAGGGTTTGCATCCAATTGGAGTTGATGGATTACCAAAAGGGAAAGGAAGGTTCATCAATGGGTTGGGAATTGGAGTGGGTGGATAATTATGAAAAGGAAAATAAAGGAGATAAAGATTACAAAATTAACAGCTGGCTGCCAAAATGATTAATGTGAATCACTTGCTTTTGAAAAGGAGAATTTAATTAGTTAAGCAAATTGCATCTCATTTATTATTTTCTCATATAAAAATGATTAATGTTATAATAATTAAGTTATTTTGAGTTTTAGATATATATATAGTCCCATGGTTCACATTGTATATAATGCAAAGAGTTATTGAGGTTAGAGATTTGTTCGAGTTTGAAGGATGTTTGAGCAAAATGCTAGTTATATATAGTTGATCTCCTGTGCCTATATGGTTACACACGTGGGATGGAAATTTCATGGTAAGGTTAGCTTATTCACACATTTCGAATAATATGCATTTTGAAGATTCGAGAATACATGATTCAAGTGTTTCGAAGAAAACATGGAACTTTATGTGGACATTGAAAGTCCATTTCAAAGTGATTATCTTTCTTTGGACACTCCTTGATAATGCCTTTCCTTGCAAAACCGAGTTAAAAAAGAGAATTAACACTATCAATCCAAAGTTTGCTTTATGTCAAGGAGAAGAGGACATTAATAATCTATTCAGGAAGTGTGACTTGGCCAAAGGAGAGTGGTTTGAGTTGAGATTTAGTATTTGTACAAGAGACACTAATTTATTTTATGTGAGAGATTGGGTTATAGAAACAAATTTATAGAAGGGGGGATCAAGCTTCCAAAGAGGAGATTACAGAGTTGCTAATCACATTATTGAAAATTTGGGTTATAGAAACAAATTTATCTTTAAAGGTACAAAACTGAATTCAATAACGGGCGTCAAGGAAGTGGAAGAATATATCAAAATAACGAGGAAATCTCAAAAGAAATGGATTTGAGTCAATTTAGAAAGGAAAAGCAATAAAGGTGATCGAAGCTGGAAACTAACTAAGACAACGATGGAGGCAAGCGCACCTATCGAACAATAGTATAGCTAGCGGCAAGACCGGATTGTCGAACCCAAAGGAACCAAAAATACTAATACTAACTTTCTTCTTATTATCTAGCCTAAGAATTAAATGATTTGTTTATCTAATCTAAAATTAACTAACTACTAAGCTAAAGATGCTAAGACAAAGAAGGAATTGGGAAAGAATTGAGGGGAAAATCGATTGATTTAGACAATACCGAGGAAGAATCCATCTAGACTTCACTTGTTATCTAACTTCGAACCAGATGATTTATTCACTTGACTTGGTCCGTAGGATTCCCTAAGTTATATTAATACCTCTCTCGAGGCTACTAACGTCTAACCCTAGGTTGATTAATTGAAATCTCTTTCTAATTAAAACCCCTAGAATTGCATTAACTCGATCTATAGACTCCCATATTAGGTTTGACCCTAATCTGACAGATTTTTGTTACCCTATCTCTAGGCGCGCGAGCAACTCTACTTAACTATGCTAGATCTACTCTTAGACATGGTCTCTTCCTCCTCTGCCTAAGCACATCACACTTGAATCAATATCCCGAAAATACCAAAATAAGAATTAAGAACACATAGTTAAGAATAAATAAAATATTTATCAAACAACTCAGATAACAATAACAAGATCCATCTTAGGTTTCATCCCCCTCAAGTATCTGGGGGTTTAGTTCATAATTGTAAAAGAAAACATCTCAGAAGAAAAGATGAAACAAAACATAAGAAAACCCTAAAACCTCCTAAAGGTATTGAATGAGAGATCCTCAGTCTTGAGTATGATTCCGGCTTTTTGAGATGAATCAACTGGCTTTCTTCGAGTAAATCCCTGAATTTAATTGCTCTGGCTCGGCTCTTTGGCCTAGCTGACCGCCGCCCTAAAGGTTAGCCTCTAGGGTCTTTGTATAGGCTTTTAAAATATGTTTCTTTGCCTTTAAGTACCATAATCCGAATAGAATCCTTCTTATCTGCGGCAGAAACACGCCCATGGCACACACCGTGTAAATCGTGGCCAGGCCGTGTTCGTGTCTGTTGATGAGGCACGATCGTGTTTTTCGGGTCCAGGCCGTGGTCGACTCTTCTTACGAGGCACGGCCGTGTGGTCTTGGGCCCAGACAATGTGAATTTCGTGCTTTGACCCATTTTCTCCGTTTTCGGCCCGTTTCTCTTTCTTTTCATCCTCCGGTACTTTACTGAGTATAAAACATAAAAACAAAGGATTAAGAGCACCTATTTCCATAATTAAAGGGATCAGTCATCCAAAAACATACTAAATGTGAGATTAAAATATGTTCATATTATGGTTTATTAAATACCCCCACACTTAAGCTTTTGCTTGTCCTCAAGCAAAATTCTCAACTCACAATTAAAACGAACTTCCTCAATTCATAATATTCATCAATAATGTTTCATCATAATTCATAGATAATTTATACATGGATAATTTAACTAAAAGAGTCCTAAAGATTCAAACAATCAAAGTCATAAGTTTTTAGCATGAAAACATAGGTGTTTCCCTCTTATCCGAATAATTACCTTTAATTCAAAATCGATAAAAGTTGATTCACTCAAATCACTCAAGGCGTTTAAGGTTCAAAAATAAAGCACTCATAAGTCGAACATGAAAAGATAATCCCATAGGCTTGCATGAAAATCAAATCTCCACCACTGTAAAATGAGATGATACACAAATCAAAAGGTCTTTAAAAAGGGTTGTAACGGGGCTTAGGTTAACGGTGTGGATAAAGGCTGAATTTGAAGGGTTAGAATTGATATTGAATTGACAAATTACCTAACTAGCTAATAACCTGAATAATTACATCAATTGAAAATTTTGTAATACTAATAATACCAGCTTCTTTTTCAAGATGTTGAAATTAAACGTATAGGCTCACTTAATCACAAAACTAATAATGAATATACTATGATTTTTTTTATTTTTTATTTTAAGAACAAATCAATATAAGATAAAACTTTAACGACTGAAATAATATAATTAGGCAACTGATCAAATCAAGTCTCGATCGAAGGGTAGTTAAAAGGAATGGTGATAACAAATACAAGATGGGTTTCGGGTTAATATTAGTGGGGGAGTCAATAAAAAGGTTGTTAGGATCAAAGGGGTTTATTAGGGGTTAATTGTGAAGGTAGGCTTTTAGTGGAGTAAGTGGGTTAAATCTTAAGTGCCTTAATCATCTCTGTATATCAAATCAATAATGTGGTCTTGACATGTATAATCGAAGCAAGTTCTAGAATAACAAATCAATGTTGACACATTCATAATAAAAAAAAGTGAGCACGAAAAGAATGTATACTCTAAAAGGCTCGAAATCTCACAAAAACTATGGGTATTTTGATGTCAACCTCGTAAATTTCAAACTTCAAGGTAACAATTTAGATTCAGGTAGACAGCCTAACAGAATTTTTTGAAAATAGACTCATCATGCTTGGTTCTCTAGTATCTTAAAAGTTTAAATCATCATTGCACAATTATCAAGGACTTAATCTAAAACATATCAATAAAAATCATGAATCAATAGAAATTTCATTCTAATTAGTGATATGAGAAAATTACTTTAAAGCAGAATATCATTCAGGGATTTGAGAATAATGCAAAAAGTTAGGCGCTTTTTCTAAATAATTTCCACCCCCCACACTTAAGATGTACAAAGATAGACAAACTAAAAATATAGTGATAAAATCAAAAGATAGGGAGAGAAGTGAAACTTCCTGAATTTTGGATGGAGTTAATGAAGAGAAACGTGGGGATTGCCTCGAGCCATTTGAACTTGAATCATCAAAACAGCAGGTCTGATTTTATTGTATCCTAGGCTAAATCTAAATGCCATGAAGAATAAGAATAAAATAATAAAAATAAAAATAAAAATAATAATAAAAGTAAATAATGGAAAATGAAAAAAGAAAGATAATGGGAAAAGAAAAAGAAGAAAGGGGTTTAAATAGAGATGGAGCCCGTGTTTTGGGAAAAATTTTGTCCTGCTGCTACACGTCTACGATCATGCCCTTTTACCTACCTGAGGTACCCACATGGCCACGGCCACAGTCGTGTGCAAGACCGTGTGAGTATGGAAACTGACGCCTAAACATGGAAATAAATAAAACTAAACAAATTAGTAGAGTTAGTGCTCGGGTTGCCTCCCGAGAAGCGCTCATTTAAAGTCTTAAGCTAGACTTACCCCTCATTCACACAATCATGGTGGTTTGAGGAGGTGGAAATCCTTTCTCATTCGATCAATTCGGTTATTGATATATAGTTTGAGTCGAGTAGTGTTTACCTTAAAAGTGCTGAATTTAGGATTAGTTACCTCGACTGTTCCATCTGGGACGATTTTGAGTACCTGATCTCCTATCTTAAGCTGGGTTGTCCCATCCTTAAGTTTGTCGTGGAGTTGCCTCGTTTTTGCTTCGTGTATTTTTAGCTTTTCTTTGAAGTGTGTCTTCCACTCGTCTAGTTCATCGACCAAAAGCCTTTGTTTCTCATGAATTTCTTCTTTATCGACACGAGGTCTAGGATCTGACATCTGCGAAAGAGCTTCAAGAAACGACAAGTTAATATGTAATTTCTTTGGAGGTTTAAGAGATTTATCGAATTGTTCCTCTGTGTGGTCTTTCTCTATCGCATTGGGGTATGGCACATGAGGTTGGTACTCTGTAATTACCGGGCTTGGTAAATCATGGCTTACCTCAACCTTACTTTCACTTTCCACAGGCTCTTGCCTTGGGTCAGATTCTACTAACCTTTCACTGTCATGAGCTGTTACGGCTTAAATTTGCTCTTTTGGGTTAGTTTTAGTGTTGCTTGGCAAGCTTTCTTGTGGTTGTTCTAAGATCAGCTTGGCAAGCTGACCTACCTGATCCTCGATCCCTTGATCGATGCTTCTTGATTTTTGAGTGCTATTTTGGTGTTTTGGAAATGAGTTTCTGACACCGTTATAAATTTTGTCAGCATCTTCTCAAGGTTCGACTCCTGTTTCTGTTGGTGAGGTGGTTGTTGAAAATCTAGAGGAAGTTCCGGTCTTTGACTACTTTGATCATCCCACGAGAAATTGGGATAGTACCTCCAACCTGCATTATAAGTGTCACTATAAAAATTATTTTGAGGTCTAGAATAGTTACCCATATAGTGGATTTGTTCGTTCTCTGTGCTGGGTTTGTAGGATAGATATTCATGTTGTTCACCCTCTTCCATTCATATCGTCATTGTAGACACGGATGTACCTGCAAAGAATTACATACGCCATCTATCTTTTTATTCATCATCTCTACCTGGTTTGATAGCATGGTGACTTTGTCGAGGTTGAAACTCCGGTTGTTTTGGTTGGCTTTGTCCTTGTAACTTGCCACTGATAGTTGTTCAGTGACATCTCCTCTATGAACTCATAAATTGCTTCAGGAGTTTTTTTATTCAGGGTTTCGCCGGCTGCTGAGTCAATTAATTGCCGAGTTGAAGAGTTCACACCGTTGTAAAAAGTTTGGACTTGTAACCACAAGGGTAAACCATGGTGTGGGCACTTTCTCAACAAATCTTTGTATCTCTCCCATACGTCGTATAATGTTTCTAAATCCATATAGTTTGAGGAGCATGATGGTCGGCCATATCTTGATGTGGTGGATTATTCTCGGCCATCCTTTCGGTGGTATTAGTTTCGTCCTCTTGCTCTTCTTGTATGTAATTTAAGCCTCCTCTACAATTTTTGCGTACAGTTCCTTCAATATCACTATCGTAAAATAGTGGTCCTGTCGGGTTCCTTCTAGTCATAAACTAGAGGTGCCTCCTAGGAAAAGAGAAAAAGAAAAAAATTTAGAAAAGTAAAAATAAAGTTTAACTGCAAAAAAATAAAAAATAAAAAATAAAAATATGGCTAAAGTAATAAAAATTGAACGTTCTTAATATTTCAGTTCCCCGACAACGGTGCCAAAAACTTGATCGTGTCTGTCGGAGTCTTAGAAATTTATAAAAAGAATGATCGAACCTAGAAACTAACTAAGACAACGATGGAGGCAAGCGCACCTATCGAACAGTAGTATAGCTAGCGGCAAGACCGGATTGTCGAACCCAAAAGAACCAAAAGTACTAATACTAACCTTCTTCTTATTATCTAGCCAAAGAATTAAGGAATTTGTTTATCTAATCTAAAATTAACTAACTACTAGGCTAAAGATGCTAAGACAAAGAAAGAATTAGGGAAAGACTTGAGGGGAAAACCGATTGATTTAGACAATACTCGAGGAAGAATCTACCTAGACTTCACTTATTATCTAACTCCGAACCAGACAATTTATTTACTTGACTTGGTCCGTAGGATTACCTAAGTTATATTAATACCTCTCTCGAGGCTACTAATGTCTAACCCTAGGTTGATTAATTGAAATCTCTTTCTAATTAAAACCCCTAGAATTGCATTAACTCGATCTATGGTGTAACACCCCTTACCCGAGACCGTTGCCGGAGTCGAGTACGAGGCATTACTAGACTTAACTTACTAGTTCGGGGCATAAAAGTTTAAAACTGTCTATCTGCATCATGTTCACTAAATCAATTATAACTCGAGTTACGAAACTCGAAATCTAGATCCGTAAATTTTTCCTGAAACTAGACTCATATATCTTCTTACTATAATTTTTCCAGAATTTTTAGTGTGGCCAATTAGTACAGTTTATTAGTTAAAGTCTCCCCTGTTACACAGTTTGACAGTTCTGACCCCTCTGTACTAAAAATTAATTATCTCATAATATACAACTCTTTTTCCTACACCGTTTCTTTCATATAAAAATAGACTCAATAAGATTTAATTCTATATCTCATGCACAACCTAATTCCATTTATACTATTTTTGGTGATTTTTCAAAATCACATCACTGCTGCTGTACAAACTGTTCCCCTGCATATACTTACATAATTTCTTTCTAATAATTACCAACTAGGCATTTCATAATGTCCAAAACATGCTCTTAATTAGCTATTTTAATAGCTAATCATTATAAACATTTACAAGCCAATCTTAAGCCATATCATAAGGTTATACACACAAGATAGCTAAGTCCCTATACATGCCATAACTTAAAAGCGTCGAGTTACAAAATACCAAGATAATCCTTTGATAGTGCGTAATGATCTCCGACGTCTTTGTGATTCCGAGTTGGCTTGTAATACTATAAAAAAATTAAAGAATGGGAGTAAGCACAAAGCTTAGTAAGTTTACATGTAAATAAATAGCAACATTCTTAATGAATTATCTTATGAATTTATCTTACCTTACCTTTTTTCTTATCAAGATCACTTGAGCTTTTAACTCAATATCAAAATTCTTAAAACTTGTATACTTACCTTACCTCGTGTTTTTAACAAAATTTCGTGTTTTCAAAATTTTGGGTTTTAAAAAATTCGTATTTTCAAAAATTCTCGGGTTTTCAAAAATTCTCGGGTTTTAAAAAATTTTCTCGAGTCTTAAAATTCTCTTGTTTTTTAAAAAAAATTTCGTGTCTCAATCGGATCACGATTAAATATTAAATTGAACTTGTATTTTTGAAAATTAAGACAACGCGTTTAATCGGGATACCAATTTTGGGCGTCGCGAGGTGCTAATACCTTCCTCATGGCTGTAATCAACTCGAACCCTATTTTTTCTCTGGAATTTTGACGCAGACTTAAACCCAGCCCTTCTTTTAAGAAAATTCAAAAAAAATAATTTTTCTTTAAAAAGAGGATTTATTAGGTGTCCGATCACACCTAGAAAAAGATCGGTGGCGACTCCCTTTTGTAAATAAAATTGAAACTCTATTTTCAAATTTTTAATAATTTCCTCAATTAGCGCCCAAGCAAATTTTATTTACTCGTCCCTCCAGACAAAGCTAGTGAATACTTCCGGTTACATATGACTTATGCTTTCGTGAGTTAACTTGTCCTCCGCATAGGCATAAGTAAATGTAATCCTCGAATTGAGCTCATGAGCCTATGATGGGCGATAATAGAGGCTCGTACTAGCCTTAGTAGGCGACAGTCACGGACAATTCGAGTACCTTTTAGAACCGAAACCGCATATAGTGAACCGTATGAGCTACCCAATTAGAGCCATGCCGAACCTCCGCCTGCTTAATAGTTACCAAAATAAGTACATGGGAGAAACTTCTTACCTTTTTTTTTTCTTTTACATTTACACTTTTTGCAAGCAAATCGGGTCCGTTTAATAATTTAGAGAGGGTAGATTATCGATAAGCATGTGGGGTAAGTTTATTTTGTAAATATGATGGGGTAAAAAAAAAAAGTAGGTCGGTTTCACCAAAATGCAAAATTAAATATCTTAATTTGTTAGATTTTCCATAGTTTTTCTCCGTTTATACTTGTTGTAATTACTAACCAATGTTATTTGTCTTCATTTTTATTTTTCATCATGCATTATAGGCATCTTGTTAGGAAGGTGTTGATTAGAGATTGGTTGCCAAAAACGGGTTTCTGATGGAGGAGTCAATTACACAAGTGACCGAGAAAACGCCGTGGTTCGAGACTGGTCTTTGAAAACTCAGAAAGTAAAAGGGGATAGTTTAAAGGAAAGATGTATCTCCAATCTTCCCGAGCATGTGACCATGAATGTTCGTCGGAATAACCTCGAAGACTTGACTAGGATTTGGAAACAGTGGGACTCAGACACTAGGGGCATCTTCACTGAAAAGTACGGGGATATAGCTCACTTAATCGCTGTCAACGTAGACGAACAGTTGATTCAAGCCATGGTTCAATTCTGGGACCCAGTTTATCAATGTTTTACTTTCAACCAGGAAGATATGACTCCGACCATAGAAGAGTATGCCGCCTTGCTTCGCGTTAACAATGCACAATTCAGCAAGATATATGTGAAAGAGCCCAAACCAATGACCTTCAAGAAAAAGCTAATGAAGTTGACAGAATGGCGATACATGGTGAAAAAGCAGATAAAGAAAAGAACGAAGTCAGTTGTATTCCATGGTTTTCTCTGCGAGACTTAGTTCAAAACCATCCAGATATTGTGAAGAGAGTGGATCTGTTTGCTTTAGCCATTTACGGATTAATTGTCTTCCCAAAAGTTCTTGGGCATATAGAAGTTGCGGTAGTAGATTTCTTTGAAAAGTTGAGGCAAGGAATCAACCCCGTCCCAACTATCCTAGTTTGAGACTTTTAGATCTCTAAATTGTTGTAGGAGAAAGGGGAAGGACGTTTTATCGGATGTGCACTGACTACTCAATGTTTGGATTCGAGCCACTTACGGAAAGTGGCGCACGCTTTTCCACATGTTTTCAAAACATTCGCTCGTTGGAAGCTTACCTTGAGAAAGATTGGCCAAAGGATGTCTTTGAACAAAGACTGGTTTCAGTTTTTCGAACCTCTCTGTAGAAGATATAACTTGGAGAGCACCATGGATCCGTCCTTGATTCACGCTATACAAATGCGGAAGCCAAGATTGGGTACCTTTACTCGGGTTATGGGAGGAGTTGGATATGCACCGTTAATGGTTAAAAGGCGGTTTGCTTCACGGTTCATACTAACTACTGGGAGGATTAGATCGAGTTTGCTTTTACAGGTGAAGGTTACATGAAAAAAGTCCGAGATACTGCAAAGTCTTGGAAGGAAATCTACCTAATGGAGTTAGCTCTGTATGCTGATACTATCACTCAAGATTATAAAATATGGAGACAAAGACGAGTGAATAGTCAACAAACCTCACCAACGGATTATACTTTCCAGAATCCTTTCTCGTAAGAAATGCCATCCGAACGGAAATAGCAAGACATGAATTTGAGCGTGAAAAGGCCATCATTACGGGATATTAGTTCTCTTCAAGAGGAAAATTACCAGCTAAAGATAGATGTTCAAATTGAAAAATCCGAAGCGAGAAAGTCCGAGAAAGAAGTCGAGATCATGAGAAATGACTTAAAGGATCTTCATCTAGAAAATAAGAAATTGAGAGGTACCATCAAGAATAGCGAAATTTGGGCAAATCATCGACGGAATGGAAGGAAGAATTAAGCAACATCAAAGGTGGGATGGAATTACGGAGAGGAAGCGAAAAAGGAAGAGGAAAAAGGCTCGTGCTATGATAGAGTTAAGGAAGAAGAATGTTGAATCTTAAATGCTGCGTCTGCAAATTAATGACTAGTCGATCTGGCGTCAAGAGCTAAGAAGGAAAATACAAGATTTAGAAAATACTGCGCAAGCTCATCAGCAACACTTGGATACTCTCCTAAAAGCCCTAGAAGAAAAGAATGCATGATGAGACATTCGTGCTTCACGAAAGAGCTCTCCAAGAAAAAGATATGTATCTTGGTGGTTTGATTAATGAAATTGCATAAGGCTATGCAAATTGTGCAACTATCGGATGAAGCGAAGATCTATACCAATTCCTCCGAGACAAGGATCAAACATTATTTCTAGAACGAGTGAAAAAAACAAGGCGATGTGGCTAGGAAAACTATTAAATGTAAAACTTTTTTATCTTATGCCCTCCTTACCCCTGCCTATGCCACAAATAACCAAAGACCATTCACCATGTTCCCACCAAATACCATGCCCGCCAAAGCCAACCCAAAATGAACAAAAATCGACAAGACCCAATCCGAAAAACCTCAATTCACCCCTATTCCTCAGTATCATATGGAGAGTCGTGCTCGAAGTTATTGAAAAACAATTAATATCCCACATTATATGGCACCCTTGAAGCCTCCATACCCAAAATGGTGTGATCCTAATGCTAGTTGCATGTACCATGCTGGAAACCAGGGGCATTCTATAGAAAATTGTCTAGCCTTTAAAAGAAGGGTTCAAGGTCTTATTGATGCAGGGATTTTACGATTTGATGGCACTAGTAATGTGGCTGAAAATTCGCTCCCTAACCATACTGAAGGGAACGTGAACGCGGTGACAAAAGAAGACGAGCGACAAGCTAAAAGTTATGTTTCTGAAATAAAGACACCTCTGCGGAAGGTTTGGGAGGTAATGGTTAAAAAGGAGCCGTTTTGTTATCCCAACAGAATTTTCAAAGAAGAAAACACAAAGAGTCAATGTTTTGTGATTTTCATGGTATTGAAGGCATGACATCCAGGTCTTGTGAGGATTCGTAAAATTACTACGAGGACATGATGGATAATAATGAGGTCAAGATCTTTGATAAAATGGATGAGGCCGAGGAAAGGGAAATATGCACCTCTGATAATCAACTATCAACTATCCCTTATAGTGCTGATCGGCCTCTGGTGATTTACTACGAGGCCAAGAAGAAGGAAGTCAAACCAAATGTGGTGATTGAAGTGCCATCTCCTTTTCCTTACAAGGACAATAAGGCAGTACCATGGAAATATGATGTTAATATTGTCGCATTCAAGGTGAAAAGTCAAAGGCTGTGATTGGAGATATTAGCAGAGTAGGACACTTCACCCGCAGCGGGAGGTGTTATTCTCCCGAAATAGGTGAACCAAAGAAGAAAGCTGTTGACTCGAATCAGAAAGGAAAGGCACCAATGTATGATACTGAGGTTGATATTGAAATACAGTCTGGGCAAGAGATTAAAAGACCTGTGAATGAGGATGAAGCACATGAATTCTTGAAGTTCATCAAACACAGTGAATATAATGTCGTGGAGCAGTTGAGCAAGCAGCCGGCAAGAATCTCGGTGTTATCTCTACTGTTGAACTCAGAACCACATCGAAATGCTTTGCTGAAAGTGTTGAATCAAGCGTATGTGGCGAGCAACGATGTCATTGAAAAGCTTGATAGGTGGGTGAACAACTTAAATGTGGATAATTTCATCTCTTTTAGTGATGACGAAATACCACCAAACGGTAGGGGCTCCATAAAAGCATTGCACATTACAACCAGTTGCAAGGGTTATATAATACCGAATGTGCTTATTGACAACTGCCAAGACTCAATGTCATGCCTTTGGCCACGTTTTCTAAGGTCGCCAATTGATATGTCTTATCTTAGGCCTTGTCACTTACAAGAAGGGCATTTGATGGGACACGACGAGAGGTCATGGGGAAGATCGAGATTCCTCTGAAGTGGGCCCATGTACATATGATATCGAGTTCGTGTCATGGACATCACGCCTTCATATAATTGCCTTTTAGGGAGGCCTTGGATCCATTCTCAAGTTCCTTCATCTCTCCATCAAAAGTAAAGTTTATCCTGGATAGCCGCTGATCACGATGGTGAAGAAGACATTGTTGCATCTATCTCACCGACGCACCCTACATTGAAGTAAACAAAGATGCAGTAGAATGTTCCTTCCGTTCCTTTGAATTTATCAATGCTACATTTGTTGCTGAAGGAAATAAGATTCCCACACCCAAGCTGTCAAGGAATACCAAAATGGGAATTAAGTCGATCGTGGGAAAGGAGCAGGCGAAGAAAGGTTTGGGAAAATATTAGCAAGGATAGTTAGAGCACTAAAGCCAGTACACCACAAGGCTCGATACGGTTTAGGGTTCAAGCCGGATGTACGACAAAGAAGAAAACAGTTGCAGAAAGATCAAGAAAGGAGGATTGCAAGAGCCTCAGGCCAGGAATTGGGATGGGAGCCCATAGCGATCCTCCTTTGTCAAAAACATTTACATCTACAGGAATGATGTACCCAGGGCGAGATAATTCACGAAGCACGCTTGTTATTGATTGAAAGGGGTCTTGAACGTCAAGATAAATGTTATTGACAAAGGAGATGATGCAATTGAAGATGTTTCAATGATACGCCTTGTCCTCCGGATTCGTTTTGAACAATTGGACTCTTGTGGATCTTCTTGTAGTTTCTAAGTCCTCTCCAGAGTAATGCTCAATGTTAACTCATTTTTTTGTGTGCCCCTAAGTAATAGTGGGATTCTTTTGTAAGAGCTTATGTTTGCTCTTTATCATTTAAATGAATATTAATGGAGATGCATTTTGTCATAGTCTTTTCATTCTTGTTAACTTCATAATTATTCCTTCTTCTCACATTTTGTCCTTACATGTATCTCATATCATGCCATAACATATACTTGTTGGTTCCAATTCTTTGATACTCCTCTATAGTTTTTTTTCCATTCACCTTCGGTGCTTAGATACCAACGACATGAACAATCCCATTACAAGTCCCGAAATCGATTTTGAGAAAGCTATTTGTTTAGGAGAATTCAAGTCGAGGAAAATGTCAAGATTATGTCTCGTCTCGACCTACAAAGAATGATAGAACGAGAAGATAAGCAGATCCTACCCCATCAAGAATCTGTTGAGACAAGTGAATTTGGGAAATGAAGAAAAGAGGCAAGAAGTGAAGATTGGGACCTCCATTTCAGATAACACTAAACATGATTTGATCGCCTTGCTTTGTGAGTATAAAGATGTATTTGCATGGTCGTATCAAGACATGCCAGGGTTGAACGAGGATGTAGTGGTCCATAGACTCCCACCGAAACCGTAATGCAAACCTGCTCAATGAAGCTAAGACGAATGAGACACGAAATCTTTGTTAAAGATAAAAGAAGAAGTCAAGAAACAATTTGATGCTGGGCTTACAAGTCTCCAAATACCGAATGGGTAGCTAACATAGTCCCAGATCAAGAAAGACGGCAAGGTGCACGAATGTGCGTGGATAATCGCGATCTGAATCGAGCAAGTCCTAAAGATAATTTTCCTTGCCACACATCGATCGTTGGTGGATAACACAACAAAACATTCATTGTTTTCTTTCATGGATGGATTTTCGGTTATAATCGATAAAGATGGCTCCCAGGATATGGAAAAACTACCTTCGTAATAATGTGGGGAACATTTTGCTACAAGGTGATGCCGATTCGGATTAAAGAATTTGGGGCAACATATCGGAGGTAATGGTGATGCTATTCCATGACATGATGCACAAAGAGATAGAAGTTTATGTTGATGATATGATTGCCAAATCTCGGGGGGAAAGAGAGCATATTGGGAACCTCAAGAAATTGTTCGAAAGGCTAAGAAAGTTCCAGCTAAAGCTTAATCCAGCCAAGTGTACCTTCGGAGCTACCTCAGGAAAATTACTCGGCTTCATTGTTAGTGAGAGAGGTATTGAGGTTGATTCAGATAAGATAAAAGCCATGCAAGAATTACCACCTCCGCGTACACAAAAAGAAGTCAGAGGATTTTTAGGGAGGTTGAACTACATCGCTCGATTCATTGCTCAACTTACCAACCAGTGTGACCCAATTTTTCGACTCCTTCGAAAACATAATCCGAGAGAGTGGAACGATGAGTGCCAAGTGGCTTTTGATAAGATAAAACAGTATTTGTCTAACCCTCCAGTGCTAGTACCGCCAACTCCCGAAAGACCGTTAATATTATATCTAACTGTGTTCGAAAATTCAATGGGTTGCGTACTGGGGCAACATGATGAGTCGGGGAAAAGAGAAAGGGCGATCTACTACCTTAGTAAGAAATTCACAGAATATGAAGCAAAGTACCCGTCAATTGAAAAATTCTGTTGTGCTTTGGTCTGGGTAGTTCGAAGGCTCAGACAATATATGTTGTATCATACGACGTGGTTAATTTCAAAGCTGGACCCAATAAAATACATGATGGAATCACCTGCACTTTCAGGAAGAATGGCACGATGGCAAATCCTACTATCAGAGTACGACATTGTATATGTGAGTCAAAAGTCGATAAAGGGGAGCGCAATAGCTGACTTCTTAGCAACTCAAGCCACGGAGGAATATGAGCCTTTGAGATTTGATTTCCCAGACGAGGATTTGATATGCATTGCAGAAAAAGAGTGTGATTCGTCAAAAGAGAAATCATGGAAGATGAGCTTTGATGGTGCATCGAATGCATTGGGGCATGGGATTGGAGCAGTCTTAGTGTCACCAGAAGGGAACCACTATCCGTTCACTGCCAGATTAAATTTCTTCTGTACCAATAACGTAACGGAATATGAGGCTTGCATCATGGGACTTCGTGCAGCTATTGAACGAAACATCGAAATCTTAGAAGTGTACGGAGACTCAGCGTTGGTGATTTACCAAATCCGTGGAGATTGGGAAGTAAGAGATTCGAAATTGGTCAAATATCGCGATCTCGTAGTGGAGCTGGTCAAAGAATTCAAAGAAGTGACTTTTAACTACCTCCCACGAGAAGAAAACCAATTGGCTGATGCCTTGGCCACCCTGGCTTCAATGTTTAAAGCAAAGCAGAAAGCGAAATAATGCCTCTCCAAATGAGTATATATGAGGGCCCCGCACATTGTTTTAGCATTGAAAAGAGAGATGGGCGCCGTGGTTCCATGATATCTTAGAATATGTCAAGAATCAAAGGTATCCAGAGCAAGCAAATGAGAACGACAAAAGAACAATCAGAAGAATGGCGGTGGGATTTGTCCTTGATGGGGATATCCTATACAAAAGAGGAAAAGATCAAGTGCTCCGAGATGCGTGGATTCATTGAAGCGGAAAAATACTTGAAGATGTCCATGAAGGAATTTGTGGGGACGACGCCAATGGTTTCACTATGGCCGCAGATTATGAGACTTCGGTTATTCTTGGTTGGCGATGGAAAGCGATCGCATTAGTTACGCATACGAAGGTGCCACAAATGTCAAATTCTGGCGATAAAATTCATGTAGCCCTTCGCCTTCATGTTATGACTTCTCCGTGGCCATTTTCTATGTGGGGCATGGATGTTATAGGACCAATTTTTCCAAAAGCTTGAATGGACACCGATTCATTTTGTGGTTATAGATTACTTCACAAAATGGGTAAGCCGCTTCATTTGCTAATGTGACGAAGATTGCAGTTTGCGGTGTTCTTAAAAGGAAATCATATGTCGATACGGTTTGCACGAGAGAATAATTTGAGATAACGCTTTAAATCTGAACAACAAGATGATGAAAGAAGTGTGCGAGCAGTTTCAAATAAAGCATCATAATTCCTCACCCTATCACCCAAAGATGAACGGAGCAGTAGAAGCGGCTAACAAAAATATTAAGAGGATTATTGGGAAAATGACCGAGACATATAAAGACCGCACGAAGCTACCATTCGCTTTGTATGCATATCGCACATCTGTGCGGACATCTACGGGAGCAACTCCTTTCTCTCTGGTCTATGGAATGGAAGCTGTGCTGCCCATTGAAGTTGAGATCCCCTCTCTACGAGTCTTAATGGAGTCGAAACTAGAAGAATCAGAATGGGTTCAAGCTCGATATGACCAGCTAAATCTTATCGAAGAAAAACGCTTGAAGGCAATCTGTCATGGACAGATGTACCAGAAGAGAATGATCACGGCTCATGACAAGAAGGTGCGGCCAAGAGAATTCCGCGAGGGGGAACTCGTACTGAGAAAGATTCTCCCAATACAAAAAGACTTTCGAGGAAAATGGGCACCAAATTGGGAAGGGCCGTACGTCGTAAAGAAGGCTTTCTCTGGCGGAGCTTTGATTCTCACTGAGATAGATGGGAAGGAGTTACCTAATCCAGTGAACTCAGATGCCGTGAAAAAGTACTATGCCTAAAAAAAAAGAAGAAAAGATCAAGATGAAAACCCGAAAAGGGCGTCTTGATAATAATAAAAAAAAGATAAAAAAAAGAAAGAAAAAGATCAAGATGAAAACCCGAAAAGGGCGTCTTGATAAAAAAAAAGTCAAATCAAGATGAAAACTCGAAAGGGCGTCTTGATAAACAAAAAAGATTAGGATGAAAACCTGAAAGGGCGTCCTAATGAAGGAGGTTCAGACAAAATGAGCAAGACGATTTGAATGGAGAGTCATGTGGCGAGATTACAATATTTGAAGCGTTCTAAGCTCAAATCTTCTACACAAAAGCCGTGCTTGAAGAGATCCAGGATGAAGAAATGTGGAGAAGTTCATGCGTTGAATATCTAGAGCATTTGTGACAATTGAATCTGCTTTCCTTTCTTTATAATGTCTTCTTTATTGAGCTTTTCCTTGTCAATTCTCTTTGCTTATTGCTTTTGAAATAAATATGAATGTGAGGTATTTCTTTCGTACCTACTTTGCTATTTTCATGCATCTCATGTGTGGTTTGTCTAAATGATAAATAGTGAAATGACATATTCTAAACAAAAGGAATGTTGAGTATTACGGATGAGAATTTGGTAAGTACAAGAGCCTCAAAGCAAGGACAAAGTTCAACAAGGGCAAAAGGGTGATACACGAGAAACGCGGATTACTCGAGGATGGGTACAAAACTTGAAAGGAAATCAAGAATCGAAGCAATGAATGCGTCATCATGAGAGTCGAACGAAAAGAGATATCTGCAAACAAGCCCAGGCGTATGGCATAATCATGTAGGCATAAAAGTATTTAAGACCAAACATGTGCATATCATGATAACATCATGCATGACATATACAGTATTCCAATAAAGCAAAAGGTTTTGATGATAAGCATGCAGAACCAAGGACAAGGAAGACATTCGAGTTCCACCAGATGATATGTTTTGAAATTTGGATACTTTTTAAAATTATTTCAATTTCTATTTTTTCAAAAATCAACTCACATTGCGAGAGGTGAGTTGAGCCTCAGGTCACATGCTGAGGTATTTTCAATTTCAGTTTTTCCAAAAATCAACTCATATTGCGAGAGGTGAGTTGAGCCTCAGGTCACACGCTGAGGTGTTTTTCAATTTCTGTTTTTCAAAAAAAATCAACTCATAATGCGAGAGGTGGGTTGAGCCTCGGGTCACACGCTGAGGTATTTTTTTCTATTTTTTCAAAAATCAACTCATATTGCGAGAGGTGAGTTGAGCCTCGGGTCACACGCTGAGGTGTTTTTCAATTTCATTTTTCAAAGATCAACTCATATCCAGAAGTGAGTTGAGCTTCAGGTCACATGTCGAGCTATTTTCGATTTCTATTTTTCAATAAAGAATAAATATTGGACATCGAACAAAATTTAAGCTTTTAAGTCTTTGCTCTATCCTGTTTCACAATGATAAGCAAAGAGGGCATTGTAGGCACTAAATTTTGTCCGGATTTATTACGGGTTTATTTAAAAATAAATTTAAAAAAATTAAGTTAAAAAAATAATAATTAAAAAAATTAAAAAATTAAAAAATTACATTTTAACCCCTAAACTTTCTTGAAATTACATTTTGGCCCCAAAACTTTTCAAAATTACATTTTACCCTTAACTTTATTGAAATTACACTTTGGCCCCAACAATTTCTTGCATTTACAATCTGGTCCTTCATCAAAAATCTCCAAAAATCCGTGGATTTCAAGACCACCCCGATTTTAGGCCACCAGCCTAAGGGATGGCCTCCCATACCCCTACCACTGCTACACACAAAACGCTATAAAAAGGATTTTTCCCAAAAATCAAACCCTCAAGCATCAAAAAAAAAACCACGAAAAAGAAAGAAAAAGAGAAAAAAAGAGGAAGAAGAAGAAGAAGGAAGAAAGAAGAAGGCGACACCAGGAAGGAGGCGGCGACCACTGCCAGGCAAAGACTTTGGAGAAGAAGAAAAAGAGAAGAAGAAGAAGAAGAAGAAAGAAGAAGAAGAAAAGAAAAGGAAAGAAAAAGAAAGAAAGAAAGAAAGAAAGAAAGAAAAAAAAAAAAAAAAAATTTTAAACCGTCGGGCCGACCCACCGTGACCGACCGTCCAAATTGACCATGACCCTACTCTTGAAATTAACAAAGAAGAAGAAGTCTAACCAAAGAAGAAAGCCCAAGCCCAAAAGTCAGAGGAAAAAGAGAAAAAAAGAAGAAGAAAAAGAAGAAAAAAGAAAAAAAAAGAAAGAAAAAAAAAAAAAAGAAAAAAAAAAAAAAAAAGAAAAAAAGGGTCGTGTATTCTATTCTTCAAGATCGTAATTTTGAGCCTTTCGGTAATTTTCTTTTCACCCACTTTTAATTTAATTTGTGTATTTTAATGACATCTCGTTTTAGTGTTATTAATTTTTTTAGCATTTTTATTTTTTTATTGTATTTTATTTTATTTTTAATTTTGATAATTTTTAATAAATAAGGCAACGGATTGGTTTAACACTTGTCGTTGATTTCATCGCTATGTTGGGTGAATATCATCGGTTCGTGTTAAATACGATACGCCCTTTAAAAAAAAAACAAAAAAACAAAATAAAATTTCGAGTTTCAGTACTTTTTGTGTTTTTAGAAAATTGTCGTATTTTCAAAATTTTCGTGTTATAAAAAAAATTCGTGTTTTCAAAAATTCTCGTATTTCAAAAATTCTCGTGTTTTAAAAGTTTTCGTCTTTTCAAAAAAATTTCATATTTTAAAATTTTCATATTTTCAAAAATTTCGTGTTTCAAAAAAAGAAATTCTCGTATTTTCAAAATTCTCGTATTTCCAAAAAATTCGTGTTTTAAAAAAAAATAATTTTCGCATTTCAAAATTTGCGGGTTTTCAAAAATTTCATGTTTTTTAAAATAAAAAATTCTTGTGTTTTAAAATTTTTGTGTTTTTAAAAATTTCGTGTTTTCAAAAATTTCGTGTTAAAAAAAAAAATTTCTCGTGTTTTCAAAGTTTTCGTATTCTCAAAAAATTCATGTTTTTAAAACCAAAAAAAAATTTTCTTGTGTTTTAAAATTTCCGTGTTTTTAAAAAAAATTCGTGTTTTCAAAAAAAATTCTGTTTCAAGAAAATTCTTGTTTTTCAGAGTTTTCAGATTTTCAAAATTCGTGTTTTCAAAATTTTGGGTTTTAAAAAAAATTTTCTCGAGTCTTAAAATTCTCTTGTTTTTTTTAAAAAAAAATTTCGTGTCTCAATCGGATCACGATTAAATATTAAATTGAACTTGTATTTTTGAAAATTAAGACAACGCGCGTTTAACGGGATACCAATTTTGGGCGTCGCGAGGGTGCTAATACCTTCCTACTAACTCGAACCCTATTTTTCTCTGGAATTTTGACGCAGACTTAAACCCACCCTTCTTTTAAGAAAATTCAAAAAAATAATTTTTCTTTAAAAAGAGGATTTATTAGGTGTCCGATCACACCTAGAAAAAAGATCGATGGCGACTCCCTTTTGTAAATAAAATTGAAACTCATTTTCAAATTTTTAATAATTTCCTCAATTAGCGCCCAAGCAAATTTTAGGTCGCTACACTTGTCTTACCTTTACTTTGGAATACTCCTTGAATGTTGTCGGAATACTAAGGATACGTACCTTTCCTTATGAAACTTAACCATTGCCATGTCTTGACATGGTCTTACGTGGTATCCTTGCCTTATGAACTCACCAATGCCATGCCTTGGCATGGTCTTACATGGGACCTTTGCCTTATAGTAACATATCAATGCCATGTCTTGACATGGTCTTACATGATTTCCTTAAACCCTAATGTCATGACATTTGTATCCTACACATTCCTAAGGTTCAACTGGAACTTTCTGAGATAGCTTTTCCGTTAATTCATACTTGAGTCTTTAAATAATACATTTACAGAATAAATATGTAAATGCTGGAATTTAACAGTATTAAATATAAAATAATAGAATATTGCATTTATTTACTACAAACTTACCTCGAAACAAAATACGATCAACTATATCGATTTAGTCCTCTATCTTTTTCTTTCCTCGATTTAACTCTGGATTTCGTTCTTCTTGATCTATAATAGCAAATTTACCTTATTTAATACTCACATTCATCAAAACAGTCCTTAACTCTTAACTTTGGCAAAATTACAATTTTGCCCATAAACTTTTACATATTTACACATTTGCCCCAAAGCTTGGAAATTAAACTTTATCCCTTATTCTTATGTTTTATGACATGCTGATCATTTTTCCTTCTATGGCAACATCAAATTCTCACTCTAACTTGTACTTATGAACATTAGGTATTTTTACCGATTAAAGCTTTTACTCGTTTTCACTTAAAATCACTTAGCAAAAGTTGTTTAACATAATTTCAGACTTCATATTCTATCATAAAACATCAAAATAAACACATTTCACCTATGGGTATTTTTCCAAATATGAACCCTAGCATGAATTATTGATAGAATAAGCTAAATCGAGCTACGGGCTTCAAAATGTAAAGAACATTAAAAGCGGGCTTGGAATCACTTACTATGGAGCTTGGAAGCTTGAAACAAACCCTAGCTATGGAGAACCCTTGTAATTTCGTTCTAATGAAGAAGATGAGCATATTTTCTCATATTTTTCCCTTTTAATTCATTTTATTACCAAATGACTAAATTACCCTTCATTAAAAACTTTGGTTCTTTCCACCTATATATGTCCATTTTGTCCATGAAAATATAATGGTCTAATTACCATTTAAGGACTCCTACTTCAAACCCCATTTCAATCAAGTACTCTATAAATTAGAACCCTATTTAGCAACTTTTGCAAACAAATCCTAATAGGCAATTTAAGCATGAAATTAATAAAATTTCTTATCAATACTCTAACACATGTATTTAATCACTCAATAAATCATAATAATTAATCATAATAAACTTTTATAGCTTGGATTCATGGTTTCGCAACCACTGTTCCGTTAGGCCCTATTTCGGGATGTTACATTTCTCCCTTTTAGGGATTTTCGCTCCCGAAAATCTTACCGTAAAAGGTTTGGGTCTGTGTTTAGATAATCTCTTGGGCTCCCATGTAGCCTCTTCTATCCCATGCCTATTCCATAATACTTTCACAAGTGCAATACTTTTGTTCCTTAATTGCTTAACCTCCCGAGCTAGAATTTTTACCGGTTCCTCACCGTAAGTCATATCTGGCTGAATCTCAACCTCTGTCTGCGAAATTACATGCGATGGATCTGAACGATAACGACGTAGCATAGACACATGAAAGACATTATGAATCTTCTCTAACTCAGTCGGCAATGCTAACCGATATGCCAATGGCCCAACTCTCTCGATCACCTCAAACGGTCCAATAAAACGGGGACTTAATTTGCCTTTCTTGCCAAATCTGATAACTTTCTTCCAAGGGGATACTTTTAAAAATACCCTGTCACCAACTTGAAATTCAATTTCTTTTCTTTTCAAATCTGCATAAGATTTCTGTCTATCTGAAGCTACTTTCAAGCAATCTCTGATGACTTTTACTTTCTCTTCTGTTTCTTTGACTAGATCAACCCCGTAAATCTGATTTTCCTTAAGCTCTATCCAATACAAAGGCGTGCGACATTTACGTCCATACAAAGCTTCATAAGGTGCCATCTTCAGACTCGATTGATAACTATTATTGTAGGCAAACTCTATTAACGGCAAATATTTCTCCCAACTACCTTGAAATTCCAATACACAACATCTAAGCATATCTTCAAGTACCTGAATAACTCTTTCTGATTGACCATCAGTCTGAGGATGAAAAGGTGTACTAAAACTCAACTTTGTACCTAAAGCTTCCTGCAATTTCTTCCAAAATCGTGAAGTAAATCTTGGATCTCTATCTGAGATAATCAATAACGGTACTCCATGTAATCTCACAATCTCTGAAATATACAACTCGGCCAACTTGTCAAGTGAATAATCCATACGAACTGGGATAAAATGAGCTGACTTCGTTAACTTATCAATCACAACCCATACTGCATCTTTCTTTCTCGGTGTAAAAGGCAATCCTGTCACAAAATCCATAGTAACTTGGTCCCATTTCCACTCGGGAACTAATACAGGCTGCAATAAACCTGAAGGTACCGATGTTCGCCTTTACTGGCGATAGATCAAACATCTAGAAACAAACTATGATATATCTCTTTTCATTCTGTCCACCAATACATTTTCTTCAAATCATTATACATCTTTGTACTACACGGGTGAATAGACCAAGAAGCGCTATGTGCTTCTGTAAAACCTTCCGAATAAGATCATCATTCTTTGGTACACATACCCATCTCTAAACATCAAACAACCGTCGATCGATCCGAAAATCGACTCTACACCGACTCACACTAAACCCTTTTGGCTTGCAACTCACTGTCATCCTTCTGAGCTTCACAAAATTTTTCAAGAAACATCGGTTTAGCTCTCAACTCAGCTAAAATAGAACCATCATCTGACAAGGCCAAACTAGTGTGCAAAGCTCTCAATGCAAATAACGATTTTCTACTCAAAGCATCAAGAACAACGTTTGCCTTACCCGGGTGATAATCGATCACTAGTTCATAATATTTAATCAACTCTAGCCATCTTCTTTGCCTCAAGTTTAGATCTTTCGAGTCATCAAGTATTTCAAACTTTTATGATCGGTGAATATTCGCATTTCTCACCATACAAATGATGTCTCCAGATTTTCAATGCAAATACAATAGCGACTAACTCTAAATCATGTGTCGGATAATTTTTCTCATGTGGTTTTAACTGCTCAGAGGCATAAGCAATTACCCTTCCTTCCTGCATAAGTACACAGGCTAGTCCATGTAAGGATGCATCACTGTAAATCACAAACTCTTTACCCGGTTCTGGTTGTACTAAGATAGGAGCTTTAGTCAACAACACCTTGTCGAAACTCTACTGACACTTTTCAGTCCATTCAAACTTGACATCTTTCTGTAGCAATCTTGTCAATGGAATAGCTATCATGGAAAATCCCTCTACAAATCATCTATAATAGCCGACAAGACCAAGAAAACTTCTGACCTCTGATACATTCTTAGGAGGCTTCCAATCGACAATGGCTGAAATCTTATTCAGATCAACTTTAATACCTTCACCTGAAACAATGTGTCCAAAAAAATAAACTTCCCGTAACCAGAACTCACTTTTGCTAAACTTGGCATAAAGTTGATTATCTCTCAAAATCTGTAAAACTGTTCTCAAATGCTCTGCATGCTCAGTCTCATCATGAGAATAAATCAAGATGTCATCAATGAACACAACTACAAACTTGTCCAAGTAAGGTCTGAAAATTCGGTTCATTAAATCCATGAAGATGGCAGGAGCATTGGTTAAACCAAATGGCATCACAAGAAACTCATAATGACCATACCTAGTTCGAAAAGCAGTCTTCGGAACATCTGACTCTTTAACTCGCAACTGATAGTATCCAGATCTCAAATCTATCTTAGAAAATATAGTGGCTCCTTTCAGTTGATCAAACAAATCATCTATTCTAGGCAGTGGATATTTATTCTTGATGGTTACCTTGTTAAGCTGCCGATAGTCTATGCACAATCTCATGGAACCATCCTTCTTTTTCACAAATAACACTGGTGCACCCCATGGTGAATAACTAGGTCTTACAAAGCCTTTATCGCTTAATTCTCAGAATGAGCTTTCAATTCTTTTAATTCTATTGAAGCCATTCTATAAGGAGCAATAGAAATAGGTGTGGTACCGGAATCAATTTAATACCAAACTCAACTTCTCGATAGGAGGCAAACCAGTAGTTCTTCCTAAACACATCAGAAACTCATTTACCACATGCATTGATTCAATTTTCAACTCGGGTCTTTAGTATTCAACACAAAAGCAAGATAAGCTTCACATCCTTTCCTTTAACATTTACGAGTAGACATAATGTAAATCATGGAAATTGAACTACGACTCATCCGAATTAACCCAAGGATCTCACCATTTTCACATTTCAACTCAATGAATTTCTTTCCACAATTCACTATCACATCATGTGCGTTAACCAATCCATACCAAGAATCACATCAAACTCATCAAATGGCAATAGCATGAGATCACCGAAAAACAAGAACCTCTAATTATCAAAGGGCATTTTTACATACTTTGTTTACTAACACATCTTGACCAAATGGATTTGATACTTTAATCACAAATTTCAGTAAACTCTATGGGCATGTTCATACTAGGCATTAATTTCATGCAAACATAGGAATGGGTTGAACCGGATCAATCAAAGCAATAACATTAACATCATGAAGAGAAAATGTACCGTAATTACATCGGGAGGATGCCTCTTCACGAAAGCGGATAGCATAAGTCCTGCGGTGCTCTAACATCCGATCTCGTTGTTTGTATCTCTAAATGTACCTCTACCGCCTTACTCTCGGATTTCTCTCGAGGTCCGCCTCTAACGCATGCATTACGATCTTGCACTTGGTATTACTTCCTTTTTTCCATCTCGGGACACTCTCGAATGAAATGATCCGTGCACCACATCGAAACAACCAACCTCGATCGCCGACATTGACACGGATGACGTCGACCACATTGAGGACACTCAGGTCTATTAGGTGAATACTACCAACACTGCAATCGAAGTGGTTTGAGCTTTTGAATCCATAAATCTTCCACCTCTGCTTAGGCTAGAATACCCAAATTGAAAAATTAGATCTCGTAGAAAACTCTCTAGGCCTCTTGGATGTAGATGAAATGACTTACTCATCATCTTTTCTTGAGTCTTGCATCTCAATTTCAGATTTACCCTTTCTTTTAATAATTCTTACGCCTTACATGTGCTCGTTCAACTAAAGCAACAAACTCTTTTATCTCTAGAACACCAACTGACAGTCGGATATCATCATTGAGCCCATCTTCAAATCTTTGGCACATGATAGCCTCTGTAGACACACACTCTCGAGCATAATTGATGAGTCAAACAAATTCACGTTCATAGTCGGTCACAGTCATCTTACCCTGTTTTAATTCAAGGAACTCTTTTCTTTTCTGGTCAATAAACCTCTGACTGATATACTTCTTACGGAACTCCTCCTAAAAGAAATCCCATGTAACTTTTTCTTTCGGTACTACTGATACAAGTGTCTTCCACCACTGGTAAGCTGAATCTCTAAGAAGTGACACTACACATTTAATACACTCTTCCGGTGTGCAGGATAACTCGTCAAAAACTCTGATAGTATTTTCGAGCCAAAATTCAGCTTTCTCTCAGATCATCATCTTTGGTAGTCGAAACTCTTCAGCCCCTTGTTTTCGATCTTGTCAACAGGTGGCTTCTCTCTTCGATCAGTATCTATGGATCGGGAAGCTACATGGGTGGTCTGTGGATCATGAGGGGTAGAGGTCTAACGGTAGGGTTCGTATTTAACGAACTCAACAAACCATTCATTCATTGCTTGGAAGAAGGCTTCGAGCCCTCCTCCCCGACTAACTCAGAACGGGCCTTTCATGACTATCTTGTGGTACCACCCCTTCAGCGGAGTGGGTGCACTACTCTACATCATCTGCACCACTGTTCGGGATCCATAACTATAAAAGAAAAACATTTTTTTAAATCATCAAGAGTCGTCACACTATCAAAATATAAGTATGGCATCTATAGATAGACTCTTACTCAAATAAATATTCCAAGAATCGACTAAACCTTGCTCCGATACCAATAAATGTAACACCCCTTACCCGAGACCGTTGCCGGAGTCGAGTACGAGGCATTACTAGACTTAACTTACTAGTTCGGGGCATAAAAGTTTAAAACTGTCTATCTGCGTCATGTTCACTAAATCAATTATAACTAGAGTTACGAAACTTGAAATCTAGATCCGTAAATTTTCCCTGAAACTAGACTCATATATCTTCTTACTATAATTTTTCCAGAATTTTTGGTGTGGCCAATTAGTACATTTTATTAGTTAAAGTCTCCCCTGTTACACATTTTGACAGTTCTGACCCCTC
The DNA here is from genome assembly GCA_025506655.1 of Gossypium rotundifolium. Lineage (NCBI taxonomy): Eukaryota > Viridiplantae > Streptophyta > Magnoliopsida > Malvales > Malvaceae > Gossypium > Gossypium rotundifolium. Next base: position 195,269,175 of record CP106729.1, on the reverse strand, counting down.
TGTACTAAAAATTAATTATCTCATAATATACAACTCTTTTTCCTACACTGTTTCTTTCATATAAAAATAGACTCAATAAGATTTAATTCTATATCTCATGCACAACCTAATTCCATTTATACTATTTTTGGTGATTTTTCAAAATCACATCACTGCTGCTGTACAAACTGTTCCCCTGCATATACTTACATAATTTCTTTCTAATAATTACCAACTAGGCATTTCATAATGTCCAAAACATGCTCTTAATTAGCTATTTTAATAGCTAATCATTACCAAACATTTACAAGCCAATCTTAAGCCATATCATAAGGTTATACACACAAGATAGCTAAATCCCTATACATGCCATAACTTAAAACGTCGAGTTACAAAATACCAGTATAATCCTTTGATAGTGCGTAACGATCTCCGACGTCTTTGTGATTCCCGAGTTGGCTTGTAATACTATAAAAAAAATTAAAGAATGGGAGTAAGCACAAAGCTTAGTAAGTTTACATGTAAATAAATAGCAACATTCTTAATGAATTATCTTATGTTTTTTTTCTTATCAAGATCACTTGAGCTTTTAACTCAATATACTTAAAACTTGTATACTTACCTTATCTTTTAACATGAATTTATCTTACCTTACCTTTTTAGCTTGAACTTGTCTTACCTTTACTTTGGAATACTCCTTGAATTTTCCCGTTGAACCACTTGGAATACTAAGGATACGCGGGTACCTTTCCTTATGAAACTTAACCATTGCCATGTCTTGACATGGTCTTACGTGGTATCCTTGCCTTATGAACTCACCAATGCCATGCCTTGGCATGGTCTTGCATGGGACCTTTGCCTTATAGTAACATATCAATGCCATGTCTTGACATGGTCTTACATGATTTCCTTAAACCCTAATGTCATGACATTTGTATCCTACACATTCCTAAGGTTCAACTGGAACTTTTTGAGATAGCTTTTCCGTTAATTCATACTTGAGTCTTTAAATAATACATTTACAGAATAAATATGTAAATGCTGGAATTTAACAGTATTAAATATAAAACAATAGAATATTGCATTTATTTACTGCAAACTTACCTCGAAACAAAATACGATCAACTATATCGATTTAGTCCTCTATCTTTTTCTTTCCTCAATCTAACTCTGGATTTCGTTCTTCTTGATCTATAATAGCAAATTTATCTTATTTAATACTCACATTCATCAAAACAGTCCTTAACTCTTAACTTTGGCAAAATTACAATTTTGCCCCTAAACTTTTACATATTTACACATTTGCCCCAAAGCTTGGAAATTAAACTTTATCCCTTATTCTTATGTTTTATGACATGCTGATCATTTTTCCCTTCTATGGCAACATCAAATTCTCACTCTAACTTGTACTTATGAACATTAGGTATTTTTACCGATTAAGCTGTTTTACTCGTTTTCACTTAAAATCACTTAGCAAAAGTTGTTTAACATAATTTCAGACTTCATATTCTATCATAAAACATCAAAATAAACACATTTCACCTATGGGTATTTTTCCAAATATGAACCCTAGCATGAATTATTGATAGAATAAGCTAAATCGAGCTACCGGGGCTTCAAAAATGTAAAGAACATTAAAAACGGGGCTTGGAATCACTTACTATGGAGCTTGGAAGCTTGAAACAAACCCTAGCTATGGAGAACCCTTGTAATTTCGTTCTAATGAAGAAGATGAGCATATTTTCTCATATTTTTCCCTTTTTAATTCATTTTTATTACCAAATGACTAAATTACCCTTCATTAAAAACTTTGGTTCTTTCCACCTATATATGTCCATTTTTGTCCATGAAACTATAATGGTCTAATTACCATTTAAGGACTCCTACTTCAAACCCCCATTTCAATCAAGTACTCTATAAATTAGAACCCCTATTTAGCAACTTTTGCAAACAAATCCTAATAGGCAATTTAAGCATGAAATTAATAAAATTTCTTATCAATACTCTAACACATGTATTTAATCACTCAATAAATCATAATAATTAATCATAATAAACTTTTATAGCTTGGATTCATGGTTTCGCAACCACTGTTCCGTTAGGCCCTATTTCGGGATGTTACATATGGACTCCCATATTAGGTTTGACCCTAATCTGGCAAATTGTCGTCAACTCTGCTTAACTATGCTAGATCTACTCTTAGACAGTGTCTCTTCCTCCTCTGCCTAAGCACATTACACTTGAATCAATATCCCAGAAATACCAAAACAAGAATTAATAGCACATAGCTAAGAACAAATAAAGTATTTATCATACAGCTCAGATAACAATAACAAGATCCGTCTTAGGTTTCATCCCCCTCAAGTATTTGAGGGGTTAGTTCATAATTGTAAAAGAAAACATCTCAGAAGAAAAGATAAAACAAAACATAAGAAAACCTTAAAACCCCTGAAGGAATTGAATGAGAGATCCTCAGTCTTGAGTATGATTCCGGCTTCTTGAGATGAATCAACTGGCTTTCTTCGAGTAAATCCCTGAATTTAACTGCTCTGGCTCGACTTTTTGGCCTAGCTGACCGCCGCCCTAAAGGTTGGCCTCTAGGGTCTTTATATAGGCTTTTGGAATATGTTTCTTTGCCTCTAAGTAGCCTAATCGGAATAGAGTTCTTTTTATTTGTGGCAGAGACACGCCTATGGCACACGCCCGTGTAAATCGTGGCTAGGCCATGTTCGTGTCTGTTGATGAGGTACGGCCGTGTATTTCAGGGTCCAGGCCGTGGTCGACTCTTCTTATGGGGCACGGCCGTGTGGCCTTGGGCCCAGGCAGTGTGGATTTCGTACTTTGGCCCATTTTCTCCATTTTCAGCCCGTTTCTCGTTCTTTTCATCCTCCGGTACTTTACTGAGTATAAAACATGAAAACAAAGGATTAGGAGCACCTATTTCCATAATTAAAGGGATAAATCATCCAAAAACATGCTAAATGTGGGATTAAAATATGTTCATATTATGGTTTATCAGAAGGCATGAGGAGTGGGGCAATGAATACTCACTATTTTCACATCACAGTAGGGTGTTGTAGGAATAATGAAGTATTTGTATGGGTTCTTCATAGTAGGGACTCGAACAAAAGATCTCTTGAGTCACATGAATGAATAATTCAACATGACAACGATATAGTTAGGAAATTGTTAGTGCTAAGGATTGTCCTGGTCATAATCGTTGTAAAATGTATCTCCTGCTACACTTTTAAGTTCAAGGGCAGGTTATTAGGACTACCATTGGAGGGAAGACTTATTCAAGTCACTGATCACACAAACCATTGCTAGATGATGACGTCACGAACTAACTAAAATACGATAGATGCAAGGGCACCTATCGAATGGTAGTATAACTATAGTGAGTCGGGAATATCGTATCCACGAGGACTAAAAGTACTAGTAGTTACTATCTTTTTATTATTTAGCCAAATGATTGAAGGGATTTATTTTAACCTAATCTTAACTAATCTAATTACTAAGACAAAATAGAGAATAAAGTAGGAAAATATTGAAGAAAACCGATGAGAGAGACAATACCGAGGAACCTAGACTTCATTTATTATTCTAAATCTGAATTAAATGATTTATTTACTTGTCTTGATCCGTAAAAATCCCTAACTTATGTTAATATCTCTTTCGAGAATAAAAACAACTGACTCTAGGTTGATTAATTGAAATCTCTTTTTAATAAAAAGCCCTATTGTCGTAGTAACTTGATCTATGGATTCCCCTATTAGATTTGACTCTAATCCGGTAGATTTATGTCGTCTTATTTTTAGGATTGCATGCAACTCCACTCAATTATGCCAGATCTACTCTTAAACAGGGACTTTTGCTCCACTGAATAAGCACATCAATCATGAATTAATATCATGAAAACATTAAAACATGAAATAAGAATACATAATTGAGATCAAGAACAAATATTTATCATGTAATTCAGAAAAATCAAATAATAAGATCCGTCTTAGGTTTCATCCTCCCTAGGTATCTAGGAAATTTAGTTCATACTTTTGGAGGAAAACATCTCAAAATTAGGAAAACAACAAAACATAAAGAAACCCAAAAACTTCGAGAGAAATTGAATGGAGATCTTTAGTCTTAAGGAGATCATGCTTCTGAGTTGAATCCGTTGGCGTTCTTCGAGTCTTTTCTTCATTCAGCTCTATATATCCCCCTTAGGTCCTCTTCTAGTGTGTATTTATAGACTTTAGAATGCTTAAAAACCCTAAAAATTGGCTTTTTTCTCGTGTTTGGGAAACAATGAGCTATATCAACACAGGCTACCACATGGGCGTGTGGCCAGCCCGTGTGGCTCACACAGGCGTGTGCTCAGCCCGTGTGGGATTGGCTTGGCCGTGTGGATCCTTAAGACAGCCCGTTTTGTAACACCCCCTACCCGTATTCGTTGTCAGAATAGGGTACGAGGCATTACCGAGTTTACGATTTTTTTTTTACTCAATATAACCCATTTATAAATTTCTAGCTTTTCCTGCAAATTCTAAACCGAGACCATTCCAATTCAACATATTTTTAAAATAAATTCATGCATATTTATAAGATAACATCATCACATACAAAAACTAAAATTTGTTAGCCATACTAATGGCTGACCTTACGTTCATATCATATTAACATTTACTTTATTAGCTTATACATGCCATTTATTTCCAAAATAAAGTTTCTTTAAATACCAAAATCTTGGTGTTGATAGTGTGATGTGTCTCTGACCGAATCCGACCTCCGAGCTCTTAAAACTACAAAACAGGGAAAAAGGAAATAGGGTAAGCACTTTGTGCTTAGTAAGCTCATGTAACAAGAATTATACTTACCCAATATTTTCAATACAAGCAATAAACATTCATATACCCATTCAATGCATTATTACCCTAACATTCACAAACTCAACATTCAAGTCAGTCTAATAATTTCCATATATCAATAATATAAATACTATGATTGATGAGCTCATCAATATCATGATTTCCATTTCCTTGTTATTTTTCCATATTTATCCCGTTGAATTACTCGGAATTTCGATAGATTTTCAGAAGTACACTTTTAGTGTACAATCCAGGTCCGTCAATTCATGTTCATGTGCGCACATTTTCATTTTAGAGAGCACACTCCCTCGAACCTCATCTTTACAGCGGGATTACCAGTCCAGGCTAAATTCCCTGCAACGACAATTACTCTAATGAGCTTGGATCTGAATTACCAGTCCAGGCTAAATTCAGACCCTAATTCGGATTACCCGTCCGGCTAAATCCATTTTCCACATATTCTTGGGAGGGCTATATCAGATAGGATCACCCGTCCTGCTAGATCCTTTTTACCGTCAATTCCTTTTCAGAGATCCATCGAATTTTCCTTTCATTCAGCCGGGATTTCTTCCACTTTTTATTAAATATATCAATGTCTCATCAACTTTCATACAATGAACATTGAAATCATATTCACATCAATAACATACATTTCAAGCATTTAAGAAGATAATCCAAGTTACATGAACTTACCTCGATACTTGTTCGTACACAAAAATCTACTAATTCGGGAATTTTTTCTTTCCTCTATCTAACTTCGTATTTGTGTTTTTCAGATCTAAATAAATAAATTCAATCATCAATTCAACACATTTCATGTTCAGATGTAGCATTTTCTATAATTCTATTATTATTTTTAGTTCATTCAAAACTGTCTACTTGAGTCATAGTCACTAAATTATTTATTTCTCGAACTAAAGAGCTCCAAATGAAGAACCGTTAATTTTCCATAAAACTAGACTCAGATATCTTCTTCCCATAAAATTTTCAGAATTTTTTATTTAGCCAATAAGTACAGTTTATTCTTTAAAGTCACCCTGGTTCTGCTGTTTGACAGTTCTGACCCTTCTTCACTAAAAATTAATTATCTCTTCATACAGGATCTGTATGATGTTCTAGTCTATTTATATTAAAAATAGACTCATTCATGATTCTAAAAATATAAATTTAAGCCCATAATTATTTTTATCCAATTTTTTATGATTTTCTAAAGTAAAAACAGAGGAACCCGAATTCAATCTGAACCAGTCTTACAAAATTCATTATATCTCATGATTTACATATCTATTGCTTACATCATTTCTTCTATGAGAAACTAGACTCAATAAGATTTAATTTCATATCTCACCCAACTTCTAATTCCACTTCTACGATTTTTGGTGAATTTTCAAACTTACTCTACTGCTGCTGTCCCAAAACTGTGTTCTTATAGCTTGTTTTGCAATTAAGTCCTTTATCCAATTCTAACTTCAAATTCTTTCAATTAAACCACTAATTCATCATTTTATTCATCATATGCTATATTCAACAACTTTAAAACTTCAAAAACTTCAACTTAAATTCATCAAAACTTTGTTCTAAAACTTATAAAGCATCAAAATTAAAAGAAAAAGACTAAATTAACTTACCAAATTAAACTCCAAGCTTTAAAAACTCTATTCTCCCTTTTTCTTTCTTTCTCCCTATTTCTTCTCTGTTTCGTTTTTAATTTCTGTTTCTTTTCTGTTCTTTCTTTTACTTTCTCTTTAAATCAGATTTATGGTTACGAAACCATTGTTCCGATAACCTTGAATTTAGGCCATTACAACTCTCCCCCCCTTTTAAGGATTTTCGTCCTCAAAAATCTTACCAGTAAAGAGGTTTGGATATTGTTTCCTCATTGCCTCCTCCGGTTTCCATGTCGCTTCCTCAATCCCGTGCTTTTGCCACAATACTTTCACCAAATTTATTTTTTTATTTCTAAGCTCCTTTGTTTCCCGTGCTAATATCTTGACCGGTTCTTCACTGTAAGTCATATCCGGTTGAATCTCCACTTCTATCGGAGAAATAACATGTGAAGGATCTAACCGATATTGTCGTAGCATAGACACATGAAAAACATTATGAATTCTATCGAGTTCCGGTGGTAATGCCAATCGATAAGCGACCGGTCCAAACCTTGGACTCAATTTACCCTTTCGATCGAACTGGAGAACTTTCTTCCAAGGAGACACTTTCAGGAATACCTTATCACCACCTGAAATTCAATCTCTTTTCGTTTAAGATATGATTTTTGACGATTAGATGCTGCTTTCAAACTATTCCGAATGACCTTTACTTTTTCTTCTGTTTCACTAAGCTCTGTCCAATATAACGATGTTCTACACTTTCTACTATACAAAACTTCATAGGGAGCCATTTTAATACTGAACTGATAACTATTATTGTAAGCAAATTCAATCAAAGGTAGATATCTCTCCCAATTACCTTCAAACTCTAGTATACAACATCGGAGCATATTTTCCAATACTTGAATTACACGCTCAGATTGGCCATCTGTCTGAGGATGAAATGCAGTGCTGAAATACAACTGAGTACCCAAAGCTTCTTGCAATTTGTCCCAGAAACGAGACGTAAATCGGGGATCTCTATCTGATATAATGGAGACTAGGCACTCCATGTAGCCTGACAATCTCAGATATATATAGTTCAGCCAGTTTATCTAAAGAATAATCCATACGTACCGAAATAAAGTGTGCTGACTTTGTCAATCGGTCAGCAATCACCCAAATAGCATCCTTTTTCCTCAGAGACAACGGTAATCCCGATACAAAATCCATAGTGATTCTTTCCCATTTCCATTCCGGTATAGTAATTGGCTGAAGTAACCCCGAAGGTACCTGATGTTCAGCTTTAACCTGTTGACATATCAAACATCTTGATACAAACTCAAAAATATCACGTTTCATACCTGGCTACTAGTACATCTTCTTCAAATCATTATACATTTTATTACTTCCCGGATGTATAGACATAGTACCGCTGTGAGCTTCGTGTAGAATCTTCTGTATGAGCTCTGAATTCTTGGGTACACATACCCTACCTCTGAATAACATACAACCATCAATCCCAACATGAAATTCAGAATTAGTACCTGACTCACATTGTGCCCGTTTAACCTGTAACTTCTTATCATTCTTCTAGGATTCACATATTTGTTGTAGAAATGTTGGTTTAGCTCTCAATTCAGCTATGATTGAACCATCATCAACCAAAGACAATTGAGCATTCATAGATCGCAAAGCAAACAGAGATTTTTGACTTAAAGCATCAGCTACAACATTAGCCTTACCTGGATGGTAATCAATAATCAAATCATAATCCTTTATCAATTCAAGCCACCTGCGCTGTCTTAAATTCAGATCTTTCTGTGTCATCAAATATTTTAAGCTTTTATGATCAGTATAAATATGACATTTCTCACCGTACAAGTAATGCCGCCATATCTTCAATGCAAATACAATAGCAGCTAATTCAAGATCATGTACCGGGTAATTTCTTTTATGTGGTTTAAGTTGTCTTGAAGCATAGGCTATTACTTTACCTTCTTGCATCAGGAGACAACCTAAACCATTTAATGAGGCATCACTATAAATAACAAATTCCTTACCCGGTTCAGGCTGCACTAATACTGGTGCTTTCGTTAGTAGATCTTTCAATCGGTTGAAACTCTGCTGGCATTCATCAATCCACTCGAACGCTACATCTTTATGCAATAATCGAGTCATCGGAGAAGCTATCATAGAAAATCCCTGCACAAATCTTCGGTAATAACCAGCTAAACCCAATAAACTTCTAACTTCAGATACATTCTTCGGTGGACTCCAATTGACAATAGCTGAGATTTTACTTGGATCTACCCTGATGCCTTCGGCGGATACAATATGTCCAAGAAAACCCACTTCTCGAAGCCAAAATTCACATTTACTGAATTTAGAATATAATTGCTTCTCTCGTAAAATTTGCAACACAATTCTTAAATGTTCTTCATGTTCTTCTTTATCTCGAGAATAAACCAAAATATCATCAATGAATACTACCACAAATCTGTCTAAGTACGGTCTGAATATCCGATTCATCAGATCCATAAATCTCGCAAGAGCATTAGTCATTAAGCGGCATAACCGAAACTCATAATGCCCGTGCACGGTTCGAAAGTCGTCTTTGGCACATCGACTCCTTTACCAGAATCGATAGTAGCCGATCGGAGATCAATATTTGAAAATATAGTAGCACATTTTAGTGATCAAATAAATCATCAATCGGGGCAACGGTACTTATTCTTTATAGTTACTTTATTTGTGCCGATAGTCAATACACAATCTCAAAGACCGCCTTTCTTTCCCACAAAGTAACCGGAGCACCCAAGGTGAATGACTCGGTCGGACAAAACCTCTATCAACAAGTTCACAGAATCGTGTCTTTAATTCATTTAATTACAGAGGAGCCATCCGATGGAGCTATGGAAATCGGAGTGGTTCCTGGAATCAAATCTATAGAGAATTTCACTTCCCTTTCTGGTGGCAACCCTGGTAACTCCTCTCGAAACACATCAGAAAATTCACATACCATCTAATCGCTCAATCTTCGACTCGAGATACCTTGGTGTCTAATACATAAGCAAGAAAAGCATCATACCCTTTTTTGACATACCTCTAAGCAGTAATAACTGAAATCACATCAGATAATCCCTCTGTCTGATCGGATTTAACCATTCTTCGAATCGTTTACACATTTCAGCTTCTGATTGTACCTATTCTCGAGCATATTTACTTAACCGAACAAATTCTCTTTCATACTCAGATACCAATCTATTGCCCTGTTTCAGCTCAAGAAATTCTTTTCTTTTTTGATCAAGGAATCTTTGACTGATATATTTCTTTTTGAACTCGGTCTGGAAGAATTCCCATGTAATTTCTTCTTCGAACAAGCTGAAGCTTTAGTATTCCACCAATGATAAGTGTGTCTTTTAGCGGTGAGGCGGCACATTTTAAACATTCTTCGGTGTGCAAGATAATTCTTCCAAAACCGAGTAGTATTCTCTAACCAAAATTCAGCCCGTTCGGGATCATCATCAATCGCTGCTCGAAATTCTTCGCCCCATATTTTGATTTTATCGATCAAGCTTTTCCTTTTTCGATGATTCAATACACATGCACTGTGGAATCTCGGAACCGATGGAGGAATAGGAGGGGGAGCTTGAGTTTGCTGCACTATAGGGTTAGTTCTTATGTACTGAGTAAACCATTCATTAATCATTTGAAAGAAGGCTATTTTTGCCTCCTCCCCTTGACCCTCTATACTGGGCCATCTACTGCTAGTTTCTTCTCTTTGTCTTGAAGCAAGAGCATGACTCCCGTTTCTTGATTGAGCTCGGTCGGATGACATTACTATAAGGAAAACACAATTTAAATGGTCAGGAGATATCACACTATCAATAATAATTTAAATGGCATGTATAGCTAATCCGTATTTGCTATGTCGGTCCTAGAACCGGCAAAACCGTAGCTCTGATACCAATAAATGTAACACCCCCTACCCGTATTCGTTGTCAGAATAGGGTACGAGGCATTACCGGAGTTTACGATTTTTTTTTACTCAATATAACCCATTTATAAATATCTAGCTTTTCCTGCAAATTCTAAACCGAGACCATTCCAATTCAACATATTTTTAAAATAAATTCGTGCATATTTATAAGATAAAATCATCACGTACAAAAACTAAAATTTGTTAGCCATACTAATGGCTGACCTTACATTCATATCATATTAACATTTACTTTATTAGCTTATACATGCCATTTATTTCCAAAATAAAGTTTCTTTAAATATCAAAATCTTGGTGTTGATAGTGTGATGTGTCTCGATCGAATCCGACCTCCGAGCTCTTAAAACTACAAAGCAGGGAAAAGGAAATAGGGTAAGCACTTTGTGCTTAGTAAGCTCATGTAACAAGAATTATACTTACCCAATATTTTCAATACAAGCAATAAACATTCATATACCCATTCAATGCATTATTACCCTAACATTCACAAACTCAACATTCAAGTCAATCTAATAATTTCCATATATCAATAATATAAATACTATGATTGATGAGCTCATCAATATCATGATTTCCATTTCCTTGTTATTTTTCCATATTTATCCCGTTGAATTACTCGGAATTTCGATAGATTTTCAGAAGTACACTTTTAGTGTACAATCCAGGTCCGTCAATTCATGTTCATGTGCGCACATTTTCATTTCAGAGAGCACACTCCCGCGAACCTCATCTTTACAATGGATTACCGGTCGAGCTAAATCAGTAATATAAACTCATAGAGTATTGTCGGGATTACCGGTCCAAAGCTAAATCGCAACGACAATTACTCTAATGAGCTTGGATCTCAATTACCACCAAGCTAAATTGAGACCTAATTCGGATTACCCGTCCGGGCTAAATCCATTTTCCACATATTCTTCGGAAGGGCTATATCAGGATAGGATCACCCGTCCGGGCTAGATCCTTTTTACCGTCAATTCCTTTTCAGAGATCCATCGAATTTTCCTTTCATTCAACCGAGATTTCTTCCACTTTTTATTAAATATATCAATGTCTCATCAACTTTCATACAATGAACATTGAAATCATATTCACATCAATAACATACATTTCAAGCATTTAAGAAGATAATTCAAGTTACATGAACTTACCTCGATACTTGTTCGTACACAAAAATCTACTAATCCGGGACTTTTTTCTTTCCTCTATCTAACTTCGTATTTGTGTTTTCCAGATCTAAATAAATAAATTCAATCATCAATTCAACACATTTCATGTTCACATGTAGCATTTTCTATAATTCTATTATTATTTTTAGTTCATTCAAAACTGTCTACTTGAGTCATAGTCACTAAATTATTTATTTCTCGAACTACAGAAGTCCAAATGAAGAACCGTTAATTTTCCCTGAAACTAGACTCACATATCTTCTTCCCATAAAATTTTCAGAATTTTTTATTTAGCCAATAAGTACAGTTTATTCTTTAAAGTCACCCTGGTTCTGCTGTTTGACAGTTCTGACCCTTCTTCACTAAAAACTAATTATCTCTTCATACAGGATTTGTATGATGTTCTAGTCTATCTCTATTGAAAATGGACTCATTCATGATTCTAAACATATAAATTTAAGCCCATAATTATTTTTATCTAATTTTTTATGATTTTCTAAAGTAAAAACAGAGGAACCCGAATTCATTCTGAACCAGTCTTACAAAATTCATTATATCTCATGATTTACATATCTATTGCTTACATCATTTCTTCTATGAGAAACTAGACTCAATAAGCTTTAATTTAACATCCCACTCAACTTATAATTCCACTTCTATGATTTTTGGTGAATTTTCAAACTTACTCTACTGCTGCTGTCCCAAAACTGTTTTCTTATAGCTTGTTTTGCAATTAAGTCCTTTATCCAATTCTAACTTCAAATTCTTTCAATTAAACCACTAATTCATCATTTTATTCATCATATGCTATATTCAACAACTTTAAAACTTCAAAAACTTCAACTTAAATTCATCAAAACTTTGTTCTAAAACTTATAAAGCATCAAAATTAAAAGAAAAAGACTAAATTAACTTACCAAATTAAACTCTAAGCTTTAAAAACTCTATTCTCCCTTTTTCTTTCTTTCTCCCCTATTTCTTCTCTGTTTCGTCTTTACTTTCTGTTTCTTTTCTGTTCTTTCTTTTACTTTCTCTTTAAATCGAATTTATGGTTACGAAACCATTGTTCCGATAACCTTGAATTTAGGCCATTACACGTTTTGTCCGATTTTGACCCGTTTTCGCTCCTTTTGCTCCCCTATGCTCACCTAAGTATAGAAACATAAAATTAAAGGATTATGAGCATCAAATTCACTAAATTATATAATAAATCATCGAAAAACATGTCAAGCAAATATTTATGGTTTATCACTCGATCACACAAACATCGTGTTTATGATGATACGAGATGTTCATGTATAAAAAGTATAAATGTAACATAAAAATATTAATATATCCAGATTTATATTATACTCATTATTAATATTATTTTAAATCACCTTAATCTTCCAGTTAGCTCTTAAATATCAATCTAATAATGTCGTGCCATGGGCCATGAGATCTTTTTCTTTGGGTGCATGTATATCCACCCACTTTAAGTCGGCTGACATGCAAAACACAAATAAATTATTGGGAAATATAACATATAAATACAATATAATATAATATAATTGTCTCGCTTAAAAGGCTTCCATTATCATAAAGTTGAATTTAATATATATATATATATATATATATATATAATTTGTTCAAATAAATATGAGTTGGGAAATAATTTTTTAGTACAAATTACAAAATTATAATTAGCTCATTTAAATATGAGTAGGTATATTATGTTTGGTTTTTGATGTGTTTTCATGGGTGTGTTTTATGAGAAAGGATTGAATGAAACAGTGACGCCACGTCATCTGTATCATTTCCAATAGATTTATGCCACATCAGTATTTTTATCCTGAATTTTAATATTTTATCCTGAATTTCAGGATTTTAATTTGGATTTGATTTTTTTCAAGATAAAAATGCTGAAATTCAGGATAAAGATACTAATGTGACATAAATCTATTGCAAAGGGATACAGATGACGTGACGTCACTGTTTCATTCAATCATTTCCCGTGTTCTATATATATATATATATACGTGCAAGTTTTATATGTGTTGATCTTAATCTGTCACAAATGTTGGAGGTTGAAAGCTATGCACTTGAAACCGACTAATTGTTAGTTGTTCCTTGCCAATGATTCTCACAAGCATATAGTTCTTCGACTTTTCACCTATTATCATCTTTAAAAAAATATTACTCTATATTTTTTTCTTTTACATTGATTAAAAACACTTGATTACACCATGCTTTTACATATTTACGTAAAACCTTCATTCTATAATTATCTTATATAATACATTTGCTTCCCCTAGTTAGCCCCACTAGTGAAAGAACTGTGGCAGCAATATGCTTTGAGCTCAGCCTTGCCTCTTCAATTTGATCACTTTGACATCCATGGTCAATGTATCTATCTGGTAGCACCATTGGCCTCCACTGTACCATGTAACATTGATGTTAGAACAATAACATACATTTCTACCAAGTATAAATGGTAACGGATGTTAGTGTTACCTTAAGCTTGCCATCTAGTAGTCCATTCAAGCACAAGAAATGTGAGACATGGGTGCTGAACCCTCCGATTGATCCTTCTTCCACGGTGATTAATATCTCGTGTTCTTGAGTTAGTTGTTTCAATAAATATCCGTCGATTGGCTTACAAAAACGAGCATCCGCCACTGTTGTGGAGATGCCATGCATTTGTAGTTGTTCAGCTGCTTTCATACAATTTTGTACGATTGTTCCATACCCCAAAATGGCCACCCTGCCACTTCCTTCTCTTAGTACTCTTCCCTTCCCAATCTGAACATGTTCAAAATTTGGGTTAAGAAATTTCAAATGATATTGTTTGTTTTGGCCCATTGTAAAGCTTGTAGAACAAAATTGTACCTCTAATGGTGTTCCTTTGTTGTTTGGTGGGAGAATAGAACCAATGCCACTGCCTCTGGGGTACCTAAAGCAGCTAGGCCGATCATCAATGGCTGCTGCTGTTGCCACCATGTGCATCAGCTCAGTCTCGTTTGAAGGTGCCATTACCACCATATTAGGCAAACATGCCATAAAAGTAGTATCGAACGCACCGCAATGGGTCGGTCCATCTGCACCCACCAGGCCAGCCCTGTCTATTGCAAATCTCACAGGGAGCTTTTGAAGATCAACATCATGAGCTACCTACAATCAGTAAACTCTTTTTTATTATCATATTGATCATACCATTTCTTTGAAATTTGTTATTATTAACTAAGAATTACCTGATCGAATCCTCTTTGTAGAAAGGAAGAGTAAATGGCACAAAACGGTTTCAACCCTTCAGAAGCTAAACCAGCAGCAAAAGTAACAGCATGTTGTTCAGCTATACCGACATCGAAACATCGATCCGGAAATTGTTTTTGGAACAAATTAAGCCCGGTTCCTCCTCCCATGGCGGCATGGATTCCTACTATTTTGTCATCTTCCTCTGCTTCAGCTATTAAAGACTCTGCAAAGTACTGAGTATACGATCGTGTTGCTGACTTGCTCTTCATTTGTTTGCCGGATTTGGGATTGAATTTCACAACCCCTAAAATAAGAATAAATATCCATGATGACCCGAACTTTTTCATTTTTCTTAAAATACCCGTGTTAGACACAATTAGGACGACATTTACTTCGTGTCTGATTATGTAGTGTTAAATTGTACTTACCATGCATTTTATCGGGTGCAACCTCGGCAGGGGCATAACCTTTTCCCTTCTCGGTAATGACATGAATGAGAACAGGTCCAGGGGTTGGCATTGACTTAATTTCATTCATGACATAAACAAGGTCTTCTACATTATGACCATCCACTGGTCCTACGTAGTATACTCCTAATTCTTCAAACAGGCTAGACCCCGAACCACCGACGACTCCTCTCATGCAGGAATCGAATTTCGCGGCGATTTCATGTGTTTGCCCACCGATTTGCTTTGTGATACCCTGTGCACGTGTCAAAACAACTTAAATAAGCCCATTTTGCAGAGTCATCATAGGAAAGTAATGTGATTCCAAGAGCGGAATTTTGAGACCTTTGCAGCCTCGCGTAGTAGACGAAATTCCTTGTTAGAATGAAGCTTTGTTAGAGCTTTGCTAAGAGCTCCAACTGGAGGAGCCGGGCCGTCGACCGTGGCGGTTGGCAACGAAACTTGCTTATTATCATTCAAGATGATGATGAGATTAGTGTCAAGATAACCAGCATTGTTGAGTGCTTCATATGCCATTCCAGCAGTCATTGCTCCATCACCTATTACTGCAATTACATGATTGTTCTTCCCTAACAGATCTCTTCCAACTGCCATCCCTGCAATAAAACAGCCAACCATTAATTAGCATACTTTTAATTTGCATTTATCGTCATTGCCGAAGAGCTTCGAACAAGTACCTAAACCAGCTGAAATGCTAGTAGAACTATGGCCAGCTCCAAAGGCATCATGAATGCTCTCTTCCCTTTTCGGAAACCCTGCTAATCCACATGTTTGTCGAATCGAATGCATCCTCGATCTTCTACCGGTTAAAATCTTATGTGGGTAGGACTGCAAATAACAAAATACAGTATGTTAATAACCCATCATACATCAATGGAACCAGCTGTATTTAGCAATAGACAACATAATGTTATTACCTGATGCCCAACATCCCAAAGTATCTTATCCACAGGAGTCTCGAAAACATGGTGAAGTGCCACCGTTAGCTCAGCCACCCCAAGGTTTGAACTGAGATGCCCACCAGTGTTTGACACTGTGTAAACCACCTCTTCTCGTAGCTCATCAGCTAACTTCCCAAGCTCCTATCGTTTTTCAATCAACAAATTAATAATACGTGATTAAAAGTATTAATAATGATAGTTAATGGTATAGTTAATTATTTACCTCGATGGAAAGATTCTTCATATGAATGGGATGGTTTATGGTATCAAGAAGTGGAGTAGACGGTTTGTCTCCTGAGAAATTAACGAATCTTTTCACTTGTCTTGTCTGTTGACTTTGTTTGACCATGGTCTTTCTTGCATTTTCTGGTTCTAACTGGGCCACTGCAACTCCATTGAATCGACACTGCAATATATAAACATTTATTCTATCAGTAAACACCGTGATCGTTTAAATTCATTAGTTCATCAACGAAATTTTTGAGACAGACCTGGGGACGTTCATCTTGGGATTGCTGCAAAGGAAGAAAATTTGTTCTAAAAATGGAAGAAGACATTGCCATTTGTTGCAATCAAAACAACTTAAAAAGCTGCAAATAGTGTTTGTTTGGGTGAAAAAGTAGTATCAAATGTAATAGCTTTGTTGAATTGTGATGGACATGGTTGCAATGTAAGTGGGTGATTTATAGGCTTAAATTGGTGGCCACTTTCCTTAAAAAATGTTGTGTAGCTTGATATTATTTTCCACGTGATAAAAACTTTTTCCAGAACTAGAAATTATTTCCACGTGAAAAACTTGGGATGAAGACCTCCAATAATCACAGCCATCCGCGTAAGCAGCTCGTCTGTTGGCACTAATTGATGGGTTTGACGTTTACAAATAATAGTACCATATTTTAATTATTACTTGTAACAGATAATGTTTACCCTGAATTTGTTTCACTATTAATAATGAATTAGCTTTACTTTTATAAATATTTATATAGAAATTCTTTTTTGGGTGTAAAAAACCCAACTATACTAACTAAAATTCTAGCAATCAGCTACCCGATATGGTTCCAAATTGCGCGCCATGCTATACTATTTTCGGTTGAAACTTATTGAGATATTAGTAGTATTCATAAAATTTGAAGAGCATGGAGACATTTATGTTCTTCCAAATACGTCATACTAACAAACCAAATAATGCTGGAGAAAAACTGCTCACGGCAATTCCTTAGCATAAAATATTTCTAAACATCTTTGATAGTCAGGTAATCCCTAAGAAAATGTAAAATATCTTCAATCTAAAAATGAATATTTTAAATAAACTTAAATTACTCAATCTAAAAATGAATATTTTAAATAAACTTAAATTACAATTTTCATTTTAAAATGGATATTTGATAACATAATTATCTTGCATGATTTTTTGTATGTAATTCTATTTATTTCTGAATTAATCCCGCTAAATTTGTATTTTTATGATTAAATCTTGTTAAGGATGCAATTGATCAAAAGCAAGCTATAAAGGGCCAAATTGAAAGAAAATCATAGAAATGGGGCCAAATCGAAAAGATGGAGGAAACCAAGGACTCATCAAGCAATTTGACTTTGTAAAGAGCCAATAATAGAAAATTTTATTTTTAGTTTATTTTATTTTTATTTATTTATTTTTATTTTTATTTAAGATTTATATGAATTTAATTAAATCTATTTTTAGTAAATCCATTAGCATAAATAGGGGTTGTTTGTAATTGGATGATCATCAATCAATTCTCTCTTTTCCTATTCCTATTTGAAGTTGTTTCTCTCTTTTCCTATTTTAATTTTAAATAGGATTTCTTTTATTCTATTTTTCAAGCCAACGTCTAACATTCTGCTTATTTCAATTATTTTTGTTTGTTTTCCCAAAATTGGTTTAATTTCCTTCAAAGCCCCTTCCCTTTCCAATTTCCATCATCCTCCACAAAAACACTTTCCACCACCTTCAATCATGAGTAAAATTATGCCACACTAAACCCCTTTCAGCTTTAAGTCGGTATTAACCCCGTCAAAAACTCGTGAGTTACGAACCCGAGCTATTCAACTCCTGATTTTCGATACTTATTACTTCTCCAGATTAAGAGTATGACTTCGTCAACTCACAAAGTCAAGTCATGCTAAGTCAAAAAAGACGTCGTTTGAGTTACTGCGGCTAGACATACAGTTGGAATTCTGAAAAGATAGATTGTCTAATTGGTTTTCCGTGAACACATTGGCGTACCAAGTGGGGATTGCTGTTTGGTTCCGTCAAGGGAAGTAGTAACCGGGTTTAAATGTCCCAACAATTTGAGGGCATTGGTTCGAGCTAGACTCTTCTAGAATGCAAAGTTGCCGGAGTTCTAAACCACGAACGTTTCGTAGGTTGTTCGATCGATAAGGGTTAGTTATACAACGTTCCATAACTAATTTACACAAGGAAGAGTTGGTGTCCGAGGCGTCCTTGGTAGCTATAACTAGTTTATCGGAAAAGACGAGTTCATCTAATTTCGAGGATCGAGTCAAAGACGGAAAAAACTCGGGCTTAAGGCTGAGCTAAGATTAATCGATTTCTTTCCAGATTATTTCAATTTTATTTTCCTATTTAGTCTGTTACTTTTTACGTTTTTATTTTCTATGTTTATTTCAGGTTTAATATTTTACCCCCCCAAACGTCGCGGGCACGACAATTGCCCAGACATTAATCTGGTCAAGAGATAAACAATTTTCCAGTAAAACCAGTCTCTGTGGGATCGACCCTACTCTTTATATTGCTTGAATTTGGAACTAGGTGTAGGTTTATATTCGTGGAATCTACAGCCATCATTTTGGCGCCGTTGCCGGGGACTGGCAACACTTACAATTGTTTAATTCGTCTTCATGACCAGATCTTTATCAGGAGACCTCGAATATGACCCAGAGATCGAGAAATGACATGAAAAGCATTTAAAGGAGATGAAGCTCTTAAACGCGCAAGTAAAGCAGAAGCTGAACTAGGACAAGGGATCCTAAAATTTGACGTCGAAAAATTGAGCGAAACAATTCGTGCAGAGGCAATTCGACGTGGGAAACAAGTTGAAGTGGTTGGACCTGAGACCGAACCACTTCTTGAACTAAAAGAAGTGAAAGACAACATTGGTGAACCAGAAAAGATGGTGAACCGAACCATTCGTCAACTAGCTGCTGCTCCCAACGAGCAAACACTGTTATGCATCAACTATCCAACTGAAGGAATCCCATTCGAGTTGAAGTCAAGCTTGATTCACCTTTTGCCCACCTTTCGAGGCTTGAAGAATGAAAATCCACACACCCACTTAAGAGAATTCCACATGGTCTGCTCAAGCATGAAACCGCAGGGAGTACCCGAAGATGAAATCAAACTTCGGGCTTTTCTTTTTTCTTTAGTTGATACGGCAAAAGAATGGTTATTTTACTTACCCCCCCAGTCTATCACAACGTGGGATGACTTATCTCGTGTCTTTCTTGACAGGTTCTTCCCAGCATCACGAGCAGCTGAACTTCGGAGGCATATAGTGGGAATTCGCCAAATGGAGAATGAATCGCTCTACGACTATTGGGAGCGGTATAAAAAATTATGTGCAAGTTGTCCTCAACACGGGTTGGCCGAACAATCACTCCTTCAGTATTTCTATGAGGGATTGCTCCCTATGGAAATGAAGATGATCGATGCTGCTAGTGGAGGGGCTATAACACCCCTATCCCGTGTCCGATCACCGAATTAGGGTTAGAAGTGTTACCAGATAGATCGGAAACATTTACAGAATTATCACATAGTCATTTATCAATCTCAAACATAAAGTCCCTTAAAAATGTCATCGAAACCTTAAACATGCTTGTAAACCGAGTCGAGACTAAACCGAAACACATACGAGATTTCATGAAAATTTAAAAATTTTCTCAAATACAGGGGACACACGGCCGTGGGGGTAGGCTGTGCCTCTCCCACGGCTACTAGGCACACCCGTGTGTCTTTCCCGTGGCTATATACTACCAAAACCAACACGGTTACCAAACACGCCCGTGTGCTAAGGCCGTGTACAAATAGGTCACATACTGTCATTTCTCACACGGCCACCAAGCACACCCGTGTCGAGGCCGTGTGCAATTTAAGCCATGTTCTGCCAATTTACCCGCGGTCTTAGGCACGCCCGTGTGCCTCAACCGTGTGACATTATAGGCCCTTTTTTCAAGGCCAAATGCCACCCATTTTGGGTCTCACCTACAAGCAATACATACCAAAACATAATATGCATATATGGCAACCAAAACATATCAAATGGTTCACTTCATCCATACATCCAATACCAAATCCATCCATACCAAATTGCAAACTAAATTCTACCTCATTTCAAACATGTATTATCCATTTGCTTAACCAAAACTTAACCATTCCATATGCATCAAAACATACTAAATATATGCTTCATAACTTATTCATTCAAACATTTATCAACTCAAAAACTTGCCAATACACATGGCCATGCTCACTTCATAAACATAC
Source organism: Gossypium rotundifolium (assembly GCA_025506655.1). Classification (NCBI taxonomy): domain Eukaryota; kingdom Viridiplantae; phylum Streptophyta; class Magnoliopsida; order Malvales; family Malvaceae; genus Gossypium; species Gossypium rotundifolium. The sequence continues at coordinate 195,248,412 of CP106729.1, read as the reverse complement.
ACACCTATCTAGCCTATACATGCCATATACATTTTCAAAAGGGTACCAAAATAAGTTTAGTAGTGTGATGACGATCCTTGACAATCCCGAGCCTTCAGTAGCTTCTATGACCTATAAAACAGAGAAAATACACACAGAGAGTAAGCTTTCCAAAAGCTTAGTAAGTCATATACAAATAAACTTGGCATAATAAGCATATATGCAATTTGAAATATTTGCACATCTCAAACACTTAACAATTTATCATGTATATGCTTGATTCATACTTATGACTACATTGGTCACATTTATCCATTCAAAACTCATTTGAAGCACATAGCTCATTCATAATCTTCCTTGCATCTCATTCAACTTATCCCATTCGAACATCCCTTTCTTCAAATCAAAGTCATATGCATACTTACTGTTCATGCATACTTAATGCACATTCAACGTACCTGAATCAGATATTCATTCACTTAATGGATCATAACTCGGATACACCATTCATATTGTAGACTTGCCTGTTGAACCGTTAGGAACCTAGTAGGATACTCAGAAAGCTCGGAATAGTAGTTCAATGCCAAAGTCCCAGACAAGGTCTTACATGCACTCGTATATCGATGCCACTGTTTCAGATAGGGTCTTACACGTACAGATCATAACGATGCCAACGTCCCAGACGAGGTCTTACACGAGTCAATATTATGCCGATGTCTCAGACATGATCTTACTCATAAAGTTCATATCGATGCCTACGTCCCAGACGAGGTCTTTTACATATACTTTATATCGATGCCTACGTCCTAGACGAGGTCTTACACGAAATTTTAAATTAACGCCAATGTCCCGGACGTGGTCTTACATGATAAAATAGAACAGATACCTATGTCATAACATGGCTAATCCTATCTATTCCTAGGTTCATACGGGACTTCTTGGCTTTATCACTATATCGAACTTATTTCAGAATTCACGCACTTAGTATCTCATACTCATTCATTTACATCGATAGACATATGAATACATATATTCAATTTAATACAGATAAGTTTATTTGCATAGTGACTTACCTCGGGTTCGGTTTAATGAAACGAAAATGGCTACTTTGTTACTTTCGCTTTCCCGTGATCTAAGTCTGTTTTCCTCGGTTCTTGATCTAAACATATTTAGAATTAACCCTTTTATTCACTACTTCATTCAATTCAATCCATAGATACACATTTAGAGATATTTACAAATTAACCCTTATATTTGCACACTTTAACAATTTAGTCCATTTTCACAAAACATCAAATTCACAAAATCCACACACACACATGCTTGGCCGAACCTCTCTAGGGACTATATAAGTCCACATTTTTCATCAAATTTGTAATTTAGTCCTTCCATTTACCATTTTCTCAATTTAGCTCTATTTAGCTAAATTCATCAAAACTTCAAGAACATAACATGTTCATCTAGCTCAAATCTTTCATATATCATCCTCAAACATCAGAAAGCTTGTAAAATCATCAATGAAATATTTCACATACATCATCAAAACACAAAATTAAGGCATGGGTTTTGTAGCTCTCAAAGCAACGATTACAAAAACGTAGAAATTATCAAGAACCAAAGTAAAAACATACCTTAATTTAAACCTTAAAGTAGCCGAATGTGCAAAACTCAAACCCTTACTTCTTTCTTTTATTTTTGGCTAGATGAATGAATAAAAGATGATCACTTTCATCTTTTGTTTTATTATTATAACATTAACACATATTTTCCTAATTTACCCTTTATCAAATAACATTTGATGCATATATTTATCAAGGTTATATTAGTCCAACAACTATCCATTATCTAAATATTTGCATAATTACCTCATAAGGCCTCCACATTTAAAAGCCACATCAAATAGGCACTTAATCAATTAGAAGGCCACTTTTACACTTTATGTGATTTAATCCTTTGCTCAAATTAAACACTCAAACGGACTAATTAGCTTACTAAATTTAAACACATGCTTAGTCACATATCAACGAGACAGAAAATAATATTAAAATATTATACAGGCTCAGATTTGTGGTCCCAAAACCACTATTCCGACGAGGGTATAAACCGGACTGTTACAGGGGCGCTTGTCAATATGACTCCTCAAAGGGCGAAAGAACTGATATCCACTGTCGTAACCATTTTTTGTTTGATAAAAAATGGGGATCGACTTTGGTTTCAAAAAGGAAAAAAAAGGGAGAGTCGCCACCGATCTTTATTTGGTGTGATCGGATCACCTTTGTTTTAATAAAACGTTTTGGTTTACTAAAACAGTGCTTTTGGTCTACGAAATTTGAGAAAACAGGTTCGGGAGTCGGTTACGTGCGAGGAAGGATTAGCACCCTCGTCACGCCCAAAATTGGTACCAAATTGATTAATTAATGTCCTAATGTCGGAAATTAGAAAAGCTTTAAAACACAGTCCTTTTAGAAATGTTTAAATCATTTGAGTTGGATATCGAAATTTTCTTACTCCGAAAAGATGAAATATCACATCCTGCACGATAGAACATGACGTTTCAAACCCTCGATATCAAGATCATTTCGTGATTTCCAAAATTCATGCATGGCGCTTTGAAAATGAATTCCATTATTTGGCCAAACTAAAAACCGAAACCCAGCACGATTGAGCACGATTCCTCGAATCCCCAAATATGAAATATTGCCTTTATTTAAGAAAACCCAGTCAAAAATACCTTAAAGGATATTTGGTCATTTGGACGAACAAAAAATTGAAACCCAGCACGATTGGGCATGATTTCTTCGAACTTCCAAACACGAAATAATACCTTTGTGAAAACCCTTTTTTACGAATAAAAGAACAAAAAAATGTTGAGATGCGATTCAAAACCGTCGATCACCATGAAATGATGAAAACGAAACAAAACATGATAAAATATGCAACAACAAAAACAAAATTAAAAGGATAATATTAAAATAACAACAAAAAAAATTAAAACAAAATTATGTTAATAATAATAGAGGTAATAATAATAAGAATAATAAATATAATAATAATACTAATAATAATAGTAATAATAATAATAAGAATATGGTAATAATAATAAAATAATAATAATGATACAAAATATGTACAATATAATAATAATGATATAAATACAACGATGGTGATGATAATAATTAAGTAGTAAAATGATAATAATAAAAGTAGTAATATTACTAATAATAGAATGATATAATAATAACAAATTAATAATAATAATAATAAAAAATTATAAAATAAAATTACAAAATAATATAAAAAAGGGGCTAAATTGAATTAAAAACGAAAGTTTTGGACAAATTATATAAAATAAATAATAGGGGGACTAAACTGAAACGCGCGCGAAATGGCGAGGGACTAAACGCGTAATTCACCCGAGTCCTTTAAACACAGCCCCAAAATGACGTCATTTTGAGGGGCTATTTAAGACCCTAAAACCCGAAAAAAACTCATTTTCACCTGTTTGCTTTAAAAAAATTATGATTCTCTCCTTTTTTCTCTGCAGGGGGTCTCCTCTCTGGCGCCGCTCCTGTCATCGTCGCCGTGGGCTCCATCGACGGCTATCACCGTGCGCGGCAACGCTGTAAAACCCCATTTTTATTTTTCTTTTTACTTAATATTTATATGTAAAACAGGTAGACCGTTTTTTAAAGAAAATGTATGAATGCATATAAGAAAAAAGGAAAACAGAAATAGAAAATACCCTTGTTTCGTATTCTTTATTTACTGTGATGTATTTTTTCTTGTTTAATCCCTGGTCTCGGTGTTGATCTCCGTTTATGTAAAAAAAAAAGCTATCACTTGTATTGATAATACCCGTTTCTGATTTTGAAAAATCTAGAGGAAAAAAAAAGTCCTTTAAAAATGGTTCAAAATCGGCTTTTATAGCCTTTCTTTACATGCTTTTATTGCTTCTATCTTGTCTCATTTACTCCTTTGCAAAAGCGTAATTTGTGCAAGTTGGGGCGGTCTTTGCAGCAATGGCGATGGATGGGACGGGATCAGATGGCAGAAGGCCTTAGGTGCGGCGCACTAGGGTTTCCTGTTTTCTGTTTTCGTTTGGGTATGGGCTAATTAGGTTTTGGGTAAGGGTAGTTTGAATTGGGTCTTTGTAAAATGGGCCCGATTTAGGTCTTGTTGGGCTATTGGGTTTTGAAGGGCAAAATTGGGCTACAACAGCTGCCCCTCTTTGCTCATTATCGTGAAACGAGAATAGAGCAAAGACAATAAAAGAACCAATTTTGCCCGGTCTTGGCCAAGCCTTGACTTCTTGGTTCTCGTCTTCTTCAAACAGTTTCAAACTCCACTGTAATTTGTTGTTTTGATCCACTCCACTGCTACTTCAGTGAGATAGGTCTTGTAGCTTCAATTTGCTCCTATTGTAACTTCGAGGAAATAAATCTGAACTTTTCAAACTACTTCCTTACTATCTTCAAGAAGACTGAAAATACCTCAGCTTGTGACCTAAGGCTCAACTCACCTCTCGCATTATGAGTTGATTTGATTTTTTATTTTTTTTGAAAAAGAAATTGAAAAATACCTCAGCGTGTGACCTGAGGCTCAACTCACCTCTCGCATTATGAGTTGATTTTTTGAAAAAATAGAAATTGAAAATACCTCAGCGTGTGACCTGAGGCTCAACTCATATCTCGCATTATGAGTTGATTTTTTTGAAAAAACAATTGAAAAATACCTCGGCGTATGACCCGAGGCTCAACTCACCTCTCGCATTATGGGTTGATTTTTTTGAAAAAGCAATTGAAAAATACCTCGACGTGTGAACCGAGGCTCAACTCACCTCTCGCATTATGAGTTGATTTTTTGAAAAAGAAATTGAAAAATATCTCGGCGTGTGACCTGAGGCTCAACTCACCTCTCGCATTATGAGTTGATTTTTTTGAAAAAGTAATTGAAAAATGCCTCAGTGTGTGACCCGAGGCTCAACTCACCTCTCGCATTATGAGTTGATTTTTTTTTTGAAAAAGAAATTGAAAAATACCTCAGCGTGTGACCTGAGGCTCAACTCACCTCTCGTAATATGAGTTGATTTTTTGGAACAAACAGAAATTGAAAAACAGAAATTGAAAATACCTCGGCATGTGACCTGAGGCTCAACTCACCTCTAGCAATATGAGTTGATTCTTTTTGAAAAAGCAATTGAAATATACCTCGGCGTATGACCCGAGGCTCAACTCACCTCTCGCATTATGAGTTGATTTTTTTTGAAAACGCAATTAAAAAATACCTCGGTGTATGATCCGAGGCTCAACTCACCTCTCGCATTATGAGTTGATTTTTTTGAAAAAGAAATTGAAAAATACCTCGGCGTGTGACCCGAGGCTCAACTCACCTCTCGCAATATGAGTTGATTTTTTTGAAAAATAGAAATGAAATATATATATTTTAAATCAAAATTTCAAAACATATCATCTGGTGGAACTCGGATGTCTTCTTTTTCCTTAATTCAGTACAACTATCATCAAAGCCTCTTGCTCTACTGGAGTACCTGTATATGTCATGCGTGATGTTATCATGATATGCACGTGTTTGTCTTAAATGCTTTCCTGCCTACTTAATTATGCCATGCGCATTGGGCGTGTTTGTCATACATCCCTTTTCGTTACGATTTTCATGATGACCTGCATTCATTACTTCGATTCTTGACTTTTCTTTCAGGTTTTGTACCCGTCCTTAAGCTTTATGAGTAATCTACGTTTCTCGTATATCACCCTTTTGCCCCCTGTTGAACTTTGTCCTTGCTTTGAGGCTCTTGCACTTACCAAATTCTCATCCAAATAGTGCTCAACATTTATTGTTTTTAGAGTATGTAATTTTACTATTTATCATTTAAATGAACTAAACATGAGATGCATGAAAATAACAAAGTAGGTATGAAAGGGATACCTCACACTCATATTTATTTCAAAAGCAACAAGCAAAGAAAATTGACAAGGAATATTTCAATAAAGAAAACGTTATAAAAAAGGAAAGCAGGTTCAATTGTCGCAAATGCTCTAGATATCCAACTCATGAACTTTTCCACGTTTCTTCATCCTGGATCTTTTCAAGCAAAGCTTCTTGTATAGAAGATTTTGAGCTTCCGAGTCTGCTTCAAATATTATAATCTCGGCATTTGACTCTCTGTTCAAATCGTCTTGCTCTTTATGTCTGAACCCCCTTCATTAGGATGCCCTTTCAGGTTTTCATCCTAATTTTTTGTTTATCAAAATGCCCTTTCGGGTTTTCATCTTGATTTTTTTACCAAGACGCCCTTTTGGGTTTTCATCTTGATTTCTCTTTTTTTTAGGCATAGTATTTTTTCACGGCATTTGAGTTCACTAGATTAGGTAACTTCTTCCCATCCATCTCAGTGAGAATCAAAGCTCCACCTGAGAAAGCCTTCTTTACGACGTATGGCCCTTCCCAATTTGGTGCCCATTTTCCTCAAAAATCTTTTTGTATTGGGAGAATCTTTCTCAGTACAAGTTCTCCCTCACGAAATTCTCTTGGCCGCACCTTCTTGTCATGGGCCATGATCATTCTCTTTGGTACATTTGTCCATAGCAGATCGCCTTCAAGCGTTTTTCTTCGATAAGATTTAGCTGGTCATATCGAGCTTGAACCCATTCTAATTCTTCTAGTTTCAACTTCATTAAGACTCGTATAGAGGGGATCTCAACTTCAATGGGCAGCACAACTTCCATTCCATAGACCAGAGAGAAAGGAGTTGCTCCCGTAGATGTACGCACAGATGTGCGATATGCGTACAAAGCGAATGGTAGCTTCTTGTGCCAGTCTTTATACGTCTCGGTCATTTTCCCAATAATCTTCTTAATATTTTTGTTAGCAGCTTCTACTACTCCATTCATCTTTGGGCGATAGGGTGAGGAATTATGATGCTTTATTTAAAATTGCTCACACACTTCCTTCATCATCTTGTTGTTTAGATTCAAAGCATTATCCGAAATGATTCTCTCAGGCAAACCGTATCGACATATGATCTCTTTTTTTAAGAACCTGCAAAATACGGTCTTCGTCACATTAGTAAATGAAGCGGTTTCTATCCATTTTGTGAAGTAATCTATGACCACAAAAATGAATCGGTGTCCATTAGAAGCTTTTGGGGAAATTGGCCCTATAACATCAATGCCCCACATAGAAAAAGGCCACGGAGAAGTCATAACATGAAGGGGCAAAGGGGCTGTATGAATTTTATCACCGTAAATTTGACATTTGTGGCACTTTTGTGCGTAACTAATGCAGTCACTTTCCATTGTGAGCCAGTAATAATCGAGTCTCATAATCTGCCTGGCCATAATGAAACCATTGGCATGCGTTCCACAAACTCCTTCATGGACATCTTCAAGTATTCTTCTGGCTTCAATAGCATCTGCGCATCTCAGGAGCACTTGATCTTTTTCTTTTTTGCATAGGATGTCCCCATCAAGAACAAATCCCACCGCCATTCTTCTGATTGTTCTTTTGTCGTTCTCATTTGTTTGCTCGGGACATCTTTGATTCTTGACATATTCTAAGATATCATGGAACCATAGCTGTCCATCTGCCTCTTTTTCAATGCTAAAACAATGTGCATGGACCTCATATATGCTCATTCGGAGAGGCATTATTTCCGTTTCTGTTTACTTTGAACATTGAGGCCAAAGTGGCCAGGGCATCAGCCAATTGGTTTTCTTCTTGTGGGAAGTAATTAAAAGTCACTTCTTTGAACTCTTTGACCAACTCCGCAACAAGATCGCGATATTTGACCAACTTCGAATCTCTCACTTCCTAATCTTCACGGATTTGGTAAATCACCAACGCTGAGTCCCCGTACACCTCCAAGATTTTGATGTTTCGCTTAATGGCTGCACGAAGTCCCATGATGCAAGCCTCATATTCCGCAACATTATTGATACAGAAGAAATTTAATCTGGCAGTGAGCGGATAATGGTTCCCCTCTGGTGACACTAGGACTGCTCCAATCCCATTCCCCAATGCATTTGATGCACCGTCGAAGCTCATCTTTCATGATTTCTCTTTTGACGACTCATACTCTTTTTCTGTAATGCACATCAAATCTTCATCTTTGAAATTAAATCTCAATGGCTCGTATTCCTCTGTTGTTCGAGTTGCTAAGAAGTCAGCTATCGCGCTCCCCTTTATTGACTTTTGACTCACATATATGAAGTCGTACTCTGATAGTAGGATCTGCCATCGTGCCATTCTTCTTGAGAGTGCAGGAGATTCCATCACGTATTTTATTGGGTCCAGCTTTGAAATTAACCACGTCGTATGATACAACATATATTGTCTGAGCCTTCAAACTACCCAGACCAAAGCACAACAGAATTTTTCAATTGACGGGTACTTTGCTTCATACTCTGTGAACTTCTTGCTGAGGTAGTAAATTGCCCTTTCCCTTTTCCCTGACTCATAATGTTGCCTCAGTATGCAACCCATTGAGTTTTCAAACACAGTCAGATACAATATTAACTGTCTCCGAGGAGTTGGTGGTACTAGCACCGAGGGGCTAGACAAATACTATTTTATTTTATCAAAAGCCACTTGGCACTCCTCGTTCCATTCTCCAGGATTGTGTTTTCGAAGGAGTCAAAAAATTGTGTCACACTGGTTGGTAAGTTGAGCAATGAACCAAGCGATGTAGTTTAACCTCCCTAAAAATCTTCTGACTTCTTTTTGTGTGCGCGGAGGTGGTAGTTCTTGTATGGCTTTTATCTTATCTGGATCAACCTCAATACCTCTCTCACTGACGGTGAAGCCTAGTAATTTTCCTGAGGTAGCCCCAAACGTACACTTGGTTGGATTAAGCTTCAGCTGGAACTTTCTTAGTCTTTCGAACAACTTTATGAGGTTCTCGACATGCTCTCTTTCCCCCCGAGATTTGTCAATCATATCATCAACGTAGACTTCTATTTTTTATGCATCATGTCATGGAACAACATCACCATAGCCCTCTGATATGTTACCCCGGCATTCTTTAATCTGAATGGTATCACCTTGTAGCAGAATGTTCCCCACATTGTCACGAATGTAATTTTTTCCATATCTTCGGGGGCCATCTTATCTGATTATAACCCGAGAATCTATCCATGAAAGAAAACAATGAATGTTTTGCTGTGTTATCCACCAACGTATCGATGTGTGGTAAGGGAAAATTATCTTTAGGACTTGCTCGATTCAGATCGCGATAATCCACGCACATTCGTACCTTGCCGTCTTTTTTTGGTACTGGGACTATGTTAGCTACCCATTCTGGGTATTTGGAGACTTGTAGGAAGCCAGCATCAAATTGTTTCTTGACTTCTTCTTTTATCTTTAACAACATTTCAGGTCTCATTCGTCTTAGCTTTTGTTGAATGAGTTAGCATTCTGGTTTCAGTGGAAGTCTATGGACCACTACATCCTCGTTCAACCCTGGCATATCCTGATACGACCATACAAATACATCTTTGTACTCACGAAGCAAGTCGATCAAATCATGTTTGGTCTTCTTTGAAATGGAGGTCCCAATCTTCACTTCCTGCCTCCTTTCTTCATTTCTCAAGTTCACTGTCTCAACAGATTCTTGATGAGGTAGAATCTGTTTATCTTCTTATTCTATCATTCTTAGTAAGTCAGGAGACAAGACATAATCTTCAGCATTTTCCTCAGCTTTGAATTCTCCTAAACAAATAGCTTTCTCTAAATCGATTTCAGGACTTGTAATGGGATTGTTCATGTCGTTGGTATCTGAGCACCTGAAAGGTGAATGGAAAAGAAAACTATAGAGGAGCATCAAAGTATTAGAACCAAACAAACATAATGTTATGGCATGATATAAGGTACATGTAAGGACAGACTGTGAGAAGAGAGAATAATAATGAAGTTAATAAGAATGAAAAGACTATGACAAAATGCATCTCCATTAATGTTCATTTAAATTATAAATAGCAAACATAAGCTCTTACAAAAGAATCCCACTATTACTTAGGGGCAAAAAGAGAGTTAACATTGAGCATTACTCTCGAGAGGACTTAGAAACTACAAGAAGATCCATAGCAGTCCAATTGTTCAAAATGAATCTAGGAGGACAAGGGCGTATCATTGAAACATCTTCAATTACATCATCCCCTTTGTCAATAACATTTATACTGACGTTCTGAAGGCCCCTTTCAATCAATAACAACTTGCTTCGTGAATTATCTCTCCCTAGGTATATCATTCTTGCGTATGTAAATGTTTTTGACAAAGGAGGATATGCTATGGGCTCTCATTCCAATTCCCGACCTGAGGCTCTTGCAATCCTCCTTTCTTGATCTTTCTGTAACTGTTTTCTTCTTCTATAATTTTAACTTATTAGGCTCTTTCTTTGGGCTAAAATGCATATAATGTGATGTAATGCAAATGCATGGAATGAATGCAAAAAAGAAAGAGAAGCGTTGATTATGAATTCAATTCCACTAGAAAAACTTTTCTAGAAAATAAAGCTCTTTACATAAAATGGATTGCATATACGGTTTTGTCTTCATAGTCCAAGTGAAAACACAAATCTTTTTCTTCGTATCCGGATGTTATGGTCATGTCCCATGAACTTTCTTCATAGATGCCTCTTCTAGCTCCTTGTTGCTTGGTTCAGATCGCACTTCTTCATTCGCTGATCTTCTGCGGTGTCCGTAAGTTTCTTTAAGAAAGTCGAGACATGACAACTCTTGAATAAACCTTGTTGGCCTGAATCATCAAGCAAAGTCTTATATTTTTCTGTGGACTATCAGCCTTCTCTCACCGTTTATTTGGACTATATTTGGGTGACTGTATTATAATCCACTTTATCAAGAAATTTATTTCCTTATGACAAACTCTTTTATTTAGCAACCGAATATTAATCAATACCTCCTTTCTTTGATGATGCAATGCAAATGCATGAATGCAAGAAGAAGTCATTGATTCAGATTCAACTTTATTTTAGAAAACTTTATTAGAAAACAAAATCCTTTACATAAAATAGAATACAAATATGCTTTCGCCCAAAAGCCTAAAGTTTTGATTTTCCCAAACAAAGAGATTAGCTCTTGATTACAACTCGACTGTAGCTCATATCTCACGCTCAATTTGTCAACCTCTGCAGCCAAAGTCTGTAGATGGTCAGCTACCTCTCAAATCTGGATTATCGCTTCACCCATGAGGTAATTTCGGCTTCTAACTTGCTCACAAGAATGACGAAGTTCCTCCTCCCAACACCTTTCTCTTGTTTTCAAAAGCTCAATCCGGAGCTCACCACTGTGTAATACCGATTCTAGCTCTTCAACCTTACCCTTCATTTCATTGATTCTGTTCAGACTTAATTCCAGTTTGCCTTCCGAGTCTTGACTTCGATAGTGGTGTAGAGACCGCCCAAGCTCAGCCACTCTAACTTTTAGTCTCTTTTTCTCTTTTTGGTTTTCTGTCATGCCCTTCTCTAAGGCCTTGTTTTGTGTTTGCATTTCTTGAAACTTTTTCTCCCAACTGCTAACTCTGGCTCTTTCCTCTCGGATCTCTTATCATCACTGCTCCGAAGTTTTTCCTAATCCAACATTTTTTATCGTCAGACGCATCTTCTTGTATTCCGTCTTCAAGCTATCTCGGTCTTCCTCTACCTTCTATTTTTCCCTTTTAAGTTTTTCGGCCTCCGATTTTTTACCATCCACCTCTAATTTGAGGAGCATCTTTTCTTCTTTCAGCTTTTCTATCCTTTTTCCAAGCTCCGAACTCATCCGTTCAAAATCTTGTTTCACAATCTTTAATTCTGATGGGACCACTCGCAAGCATTCTTCCCTCGATCGGGCGCCCACTGGATTTGGCTCAGGGACATTATCATTAATCCTTCTAATCCTTCATCCGCTGTACTTTGGGGTCGTATCGGGCCTGCGGATAAGCTTTTCATTCTATGAATCTGATTCCAAGCACCAGCAATCTTTTTAACCCTCTCTTATAGCTTTCCTCTCTATATGAAAACTCGCATTGAGCTAACCCATATGTGGTTGGTACAAACTTTCTTGAACCATACTGCCTCAGGACGAGTAAAGGGGCATACCCAATGGCCCCCCAAATTTTGAGTAAGGGAACCCAGTCGAAATCTCCACATCGATAAAGGATTCCGTTGGAGATCATTCAAGAGCCCTCCACTCGATGTCTTCTTCTTGGAGATTTTGAATGAGCGCTATCCAGCCTTCTTCGGATATGTCTTCTCTCCTTGACGTGGTGACTATCTCTTTCAACGGAGAGTAAGTTTGAGAGAGGACCCGGTAAGACACTTTTTCCACTTTCTAGAAATGACTATGAAACTAAGTCATCAATAACTATGCGCAACTGATGAACCTGCCTTCACCTGTTCTCCGACATGTATTCAAGGATCTGAACGTCTCGGCTAAAATTACAGGCACCGGCGTAACCCCTTTGTCTAGTCGGTCGAATAAATCCGTAGCTACTTCATCTACATGTCTGAGAGCCTTAAGAAATATTACCAAGCCGTAAATACATAAGGCAAAGACGTCAATCTACTTTTTTATGTTGGGATGTGACAGGATCAAGTCCTTCAAACTCTCCCAATGTATGCACTTACCCTCGCCTTTTCTCTAAATTCTGGCCGAGACCCATTGTTCGCTCATCCCTGTGATATTCATCAACTTTTCACAAAAGTAGGGGTATTGGCAACCCTAAAATACACTTTGTCGGCTTGGATCCTTGAACAGCGTAGTAAAGTTGTATATTCCTCCACTGTGGGTGCTAAATCTACTTTCTCAAAAGTGAAACAACTGTAAGCAACATTCCAAAACTGAGTCATAGCCCGAAATAGATGTTTATTGACCTTAATGTCGAGCAGGTAGTGTATATCGCCATAACTATAACAGAACAATTGTTTTGCCTCATTGTCCCATTGGTTCCATATATTCTTGAACTCGCAAAGCTCATTTTGTGTGATGCTAATATGAGTAAAATCCCACAGTTTTGATACATACCCGTCGACTAAGTTGTCCACTTTCTATAATTGGCTTTGTTCTGACCATACGCGGACGGCTGCATTGTCTTCTACTTTATCAAGGAATTCGTTCTCCATAACCAGTTACTAATTTAGAAACTGACTGTGAATCGATACTTCTTAAGAGATGACATGATATACATAAAAATAAAACATAACGAGTTAGTACCGCAGCATAACGTATATGAAACAAGTAAAATAAATGAATCTCTATCTGGGTGACCACTAAGGTTTGACATAGTTCTGCCTAAGGTAGGCTCTTAGGGTTCACTATATGTGGTTTTGGTTCTATAGTTTGAGGTACTCAAACCAGCAGATTACTCGATCCTCATCCATTATAGGCTCATACGGATCGAGTTCAGTTCAGGGGAATAAATTTCCCTATGGCCATGCGGAGGTGAAAACCTCACGGAACCATAGGTACGGATGTATTCCGGAAGCAGTCCCCTAGCCCATGCGAAGGTGAAAACCTCACGAAAGCATAGCTTATCGCTCCCACTTAAGGGGTGTGACCACAACGGTCATGCAAATATGAATGCAGAAACGTCCTATGAGACTCAACATTATTGCAATCATAGTACCCTCAAATGCATCAAAAGAAACATGATTTCTCAAAACAATTTTCCAAATTTTTGACAAAAGGATAAAGAATAATCAACTTTACGGCCTGACTCTCTTATATGTCCCCAGTGGAGTCGCCAAGCTGTTGTAACCATTTTTTGTTTGATAAAAAACGGGGATCGACTTTGGTTTCAAAAATGAAAATAAAAGGGGGAGTCGCCACCGATCTTTATTTGGTGTGATTGGATCACCTTTGTTTTAATAAAATGTTTTGGTTTACTAAAACAGTGCTTTTGGTCTACGAAATTTGAGAAAACGGGTTCGGGAGTCGGTTACTTGCGAGGAAGGATTAGCACCCTCGTCACGCCCAAAATTGGTACCAAATTGATTAATTAATGTCCTAATGTCGAAAATTGTAAAAGATTTTAAAACACGGTCCTTTTAGAAAATGTTTAAATCATTCGAGTTGGATATCAAAATTCTCTTACTCCGAAAAGATGAAATATCACATCCTGCACAATAGGACATGACGTTTCAAACCCTCGATATCAAGATCATTTCGTGATTTCCAAAATTCATGCATGGCGCTTTGAAAATGTATTCCATTATTTGGCCAAACTAAAAACCAAACCCAACACGATTGAGCACGATTCCTCGAATCCCCAAATATGAAATATTGACTTTATATAAGAGAACCCAGTCAAAAATACCTTAAAGGATATTTGGTCATTTGGACGAACGAAAAATCGAAACCCAGCACGATTGGGCATGATTTCTTCGAACTTCCAAACACGAAATAATACCTTTGTGAAAACCTTTTTTTACGAATAAAAGAACAAAAAAATGTTGAGATGCGATTCAAAACCGTCGATCACCATGAAATGATGAAAACGAAACAAAACATGATAAAATATCCAACAACAAAAACAAAATTAAAAGGATAATATTAAAATAACAACAAAAAATTTAAAACAAAATTATGTTAATAATAATAGAGGTAATAATAATGAGAATAATAAATATAATAATAATACTAATAATAATAATAGTAATAATAATAATAATAATAATAATAATATGGTAATAATAATAAAATAATAATTATAATGATACAAAATATGTACAATATAATAATAATAATATAAATACAACGATGGTGATGATAATAATTAAGTAGTAAAATGATAATAATAAAAGTAGTAATATTACTAACAATAGAATGATATAATAATAACAAATTAATAATAATATAAATAAAAAAATTTATAAAATAAAATTGCAAAATAATATAAAAAAGGGGCTAAATTGAATTAAAAATGGGAGTTTTGGGACAAATTATATAAAATAAATAATAAGGGGACTAAATCGAAATGCGCGCGAAATGGCGAGGGACTAAACGCGCAATTCACCCGAGTCCTTTAAACACAGCGTTTAAATGGATTAAAATCAAAACTACGTTAAAATTTTGGGGAAAAATTAAAACTAATTGAAAACCTGACTGCTAGATTCTGAAAAGGCGGAGGGACCAAAAGCGCAGTAAACCCTTTGTTTTAAAAACGCGAGGATCCTGAGGCAGGTCGGGTCAACACGCGGATCCTGGAGGTAAAACGACGTCGTTTTGGGCTTAAAGGCCAGCCCCAAAACGACGTCGTTTTGAGGGGCTATTTAAGACCCTAAAACAAAAAAAAAACTCATTTTCACCTGTTTGCTTTAAAAAAAATTCTGATTCTCTCCTTTTTTCTCTGCAGGGGGTCTCCTCTCCGGCGCCGCTCCGGTCGTCGTCCGTCGTGGGCTCCATCGCCTGCTACCACCGTGAGTGGCGGCGCTCAGGTAAAACCCTTTTTTTTCTTTTTCTTTTTACTTAATATTTATATGTAACACAGGTAGACCCTTTTTTTAAAGAAAATGTATGAATGCATATAAGAAAAAAAGAAAACAGAAATAGAAAATACCCTTGTTTCGTATTCTTTGTTTACTGTGATGTATTTTTTCTTGTTTAATCCCTGGTCTCGGTGTTGATCTCCGTTTATGTAAAAAAAAGCTATCACTTGTATTGATAATCTCCGTTTCTGATTTTGAAAAATCTAGAGGAAAAAAAAGGTCCTTTAAAAATGGTTCAAAATCGGCTTTTATAGCCTTTTTTTACATGCTTTTATTGCTTCTGTCTTGTCTCCTTTACTCCTTGCAGGTGCGTGAAATTTGTGCAAGTTGAGTGATCTTTGCAGATTAGTGGCGGTCGATGGGACGAGATCAGATGGCAGAAGGTCCTAGGTGCGGCGCACCTAGGGTTTGCTGTTTTTTGTTTTCGTTTGGGTATGGGCTAGTTAGGTTTTGGGCTAGGGCAGTTTGAACTGGGTCTTTGTAAAATGGGCCCCGATTTAGGTCCTGTTGGGCTATTGGATTTTGAAGGGCAAAATTGGGCTACAACATCCACAATGACGGTAAATTCTCAACAGTATCGACCGAATTCGGAACCTACAAGACGGGTTCATGGGGTAAATGTTTCATCTTTAGAAGATAAATTGGATAAACTTACCAATGTTGTTCAATCTTTGCTTACAGAGAAGAAGAATCTGACTTTGTGCTACATCTGAACATCTGACGGATTTGTGCCCAATCTTAACGACAATTCAATGGCATATGTAGATGCTGTCGGAGGTTTTCTGGGACCTCCTCAAAGACATTATGTTCCTTTATCCAACACCTACGATCCTGGGTGGAAGGATCATCCCAACTTTAGTTACGGAGCTAATCCCTGATATAATCCATCGTACCAACCGAGACCTCTGCAACCACCACAATAGCAACTCAAGCCGAACACATCTCTAGAAGCTATTGTGGAAAGACTTGCTGCCGATGCTGCAAAATATCAACAAAGGACAGATGCATCAATACAAGAACTAACTAATTAAGTTAGTAAACTCTCGATGGCAGTTAATCATTTGGAGTCTCAAGGTAAATTGCCTTCCCAGATGGAGTCAAATCCTCGACAAAATGTAAGTGCAATAACTCTTTGTAGCGGTAAGGTTCTGGAAACAGTGCCAGCTAAAAGTTGTGGGCAAGACAAGGAATGGGAAAAGTAAATCTCGGATCCAACAGCTAGGCCAGAATTAGAAATTCAGAGACCAGTTGTGATGCCACATCTTTTCCATGGAGGCTTGCAAATGATAAGAAAGAGAAGGAGGAAAAAAAATCCTCGAGACATTGAGAAAGGTAGAGGTAAATATCTCTTTACTCGATGATATCAAAAAAATCCCTCGTTATACGAAATTCTTCAAAGAATTGTGTTCTAGCAAGAGAAGGTTGATAGGTAACGAAAGAGTAAATGTAAGAGAAAATGTCTCCCCAGTACTGCAAAAGAAAGTCCTCCCAAATACAAGGAGCAATGTATGTTTGCTATTTCTTGTGAGATAGGTAATGTAGGCATTAAGAAAGCCATGTGTGATTTAGGGGCTTCAATTAATGTTATGCCTTATTCTACTTATAAGTTGATTAACGCGGGTCCTTTAAAAGAGATAAGAGTAATAATCCAGTTGGCGAACAGGTCAGTCATCTATCCCGAATGGGCTGGAAGACGCCCTTGTTAAAGTTAACGAATTAGTATTTCCTGTAGACTTCTACATTATCGACATGGAGGATGACAACTCGGCCAATTCATCTGAGATACTTCTTGGGAGACCGTTCTTGAGTACCGCGCGAACAAAAATTGATGTTTGGAGTGGAACACTCACCATGGAATTTGACAGTGAAGTGGTTAGATTTAATGTTTATGAGGATATGGGACATCCCAATGATAAGTTACAAACTATGCCTTGCAGGAATGCTAATCTTGATGTTAAGCAAGAGAAATTATCGATTAATCCAAAAACCAGTATGTGAAGCTATCATGAAAGCCTCGAAGTTAGAGCTGAAATTATTTCTAGAAAGTACAAGTATTCCGACAGAGAAAAATGCAAACTTGAACGAAGAAGCTCAAAGACTCCTCAATCCACAAATGATAAAGGAACTTGGGAAGGGCTTCAAGGATAGCGGAAAAAGGTTGAAACCTTTCTGCAAGGATATCCAAGTGCACAAGATGGAGAACTTAATTCTCAATAAGCCAAACGGATAACATTTAAGGTCGTCGAGCTAACGATGTTAAACAAAAATGCTTTTTGGGAGGCAACCCAAATTTCTTTTCATTTATTTAATTTTAAGATTTAGTAAGATTTAGGGTGTAAATAAATAAATTTTTACTTAATTTAGTTGATTTGATGTTTCTAGGAACATAATGGAGATCATGAATTTTTTTCGAAAGACGGATAATAGTGATGGCGTGGGTACGACATGCTAATTTGGTGACAAATATTTACCTAAAAAAAACCCAACTACTTAACCTTCATAAAACACCAAAACTAAAACCAAAACCCAAACCCAATACCCATCCATTCAACCCACCCACACTTACCCAAAAACACTCTCAAAACAAGCCCTCTCCCCCATAACCAACCCACACTGCCGTCACCATCTCCGTCACTGTTGCAGCACCCGTTATCGTCGTCGCACTACCATCACCGACGCCACTACACTACCGTCGCCGTCTTCCCCCCTCTTTGCTATAAGGTTAAGGTGTGGCAATGGGTATATGCATTTCTAGGATTGGATCTAGGGAGAGCTTGGTACTTAAGCGGTCTTAATGACTCACCTACTCTTCTCTGGAATTCTACCTGGGCATAGTATCTATTCACTTTAATTAAGTCTCCACAATCCTTGATATCCTGCAAAGCCGTTACCCCCAACATCGACAAAATCATTGAAGACACACATGGGGAGTACTCTAAACTTTTCATTTTGTTTATTTGAGCTGTTGATTTTTTATTTATTTATCTATAATATGACACATGCTTGAGGACAAGCTTAGAATAAGTAGGGGATGAATATATATGAATATAGTAAGTATGCATGAATGGTTGATTGGTTTTTGCTACATGTTTCGCATATGTTCAATCTTGCATTGAATTCATTCAACAGTTTATTTGACTTTGAGCCTTTGATCTCATACTTAGTCAACTTGGACAATTTTTTGAATTTAAATGCTCAAGTATATAGATTAACCGACACTTGTGTTTTAAGGTTGATGTATGTAACTAGATTTTCATGAATTGATTGTTTGAAAAATATTTTCTTATGCACGAAAAAAAAAAGAGAAAAAAAGAAAAAAAAGAAAAAAGAAAAAAGAAAATTAAATAAATAAACAAAGGCTCAAGTTATGAGTGAAAGTTTCGAAAATGTGATCGGATTGAGTAACCAGGGTGAGGTGCTTGGGTTGTCATCTCATCTCGCGTAAAAAGGTTCGAGTGACAAGTCGATAACTTAATATCATTCCGCTAACAGAGCCCAATAATAAACACTACTTGAACTGAGTAACCGGGATTGGGTGCTTGGGTTGTCATCCTAGTTCGCGTAAAAAGGTTTGACCATGTCTAGTTTATTTTTTCTAAAAGTATATTAATAATGCCTTGCAATTTATTGGATTCAAACTCTATTTCATGAAATTATCTAGTCCACATATGTCGAATTTTATGACACTTGTCTTGTTGATTAAACTATATGTTCTGAGCATTTATTTAATTATTTTTGCCTATGTTGTTTACATTGGGTAAGGATGCAGAAAAGAGGCTCGGTTCTTAATAAATTGTGGAATTAATTTTAATGTTTGAACGAACAACATGCTTAAGGGCAAGCATGAGCTAAGTAGGGGGATTTGATAACATGATTATTTTGCATGATTTCTTGTATGTAATTCGATTTATTTCTGAATTAATCCCTGCTAAATTTGTATTTTTATGATTAAATCTTGTCAGGGATGCAATTGATCAAAAGCAAGCTATAAGGGCTAAATTGAAAGAAAATCATGGAAATGGGGCCAAATAAAAAAGATAGAGGAAGCCAAGGAATCATCAAGCAATTTGACTTTGTAAAAAGCCAAGAATAGAAAATTCCATTTTTAGTTTATTTTATTTTTATTTATTTATTTATATTTATTATTTAAGATTTTATATTAATTTAATTAAGTCTATTTTTAGTAAATCTATTAGTATAAATAGGGGTTATTTGTAATTGGATGATCATCAATCAATTCTCTCTTTTCCTATTCCTATTTGGAGTTGTTTTTCTCTCTTTTCCTATTTCAATTTTGAATAGGATTTCTTTTATTCTATTTTTCAAGCCAACGTCCAACATTCTGCTTATTTCAATTATTTTTGTTTGTTTTCCCAAAATTGGTTTAATTTCCTTCAAAGCCCCTTCCCTTTCCAATTTCCATCATCCTCCACAAAAACACTTTCCACCACCTTCAAGCATGAGTAAAATCATGTCACACTAAACCCCTTTCAACTTTAAGTCGGTATTAACCCCGTCAAAAATCCGCGAGTTATGAACCCGAGCTATTCAACTCCCGATTTTCGATACTTATTACTTCTCCGGATTAAGAGTATGACTTCGTCAACTCACAAAGTCAAGTCATGCTAAGTCAAAAAAGACGTCGTTTGAGTTAGTGCGGCTAGACATACAGTTGGAATTCCGAAAGGATCGATTGTCTAATTGGTCTTCCGTGAACACATTGGCGTGCCAAGTGGGGATTGCTGTTTGGTTCCGTCAAGGGAAGTAGTAACCGGATTTAAATGTCCCAACGTTTGAGGGCATTGGTTCGAGCTAGGCTCTTCTAGAACGCAAAGCTGCCAGAGTTCTAAACCACGAACGTTTCGTAAGTTGTTCGATCGGTAAGGGTTAGTTATAGGACGTTCCATAACTAATTTACACAAGGAAGAGTTAGTGTCCGAGGCGTCCTTGGTAGCTATAACTAGCTTATCGGAAAAGACGAGTTCATCTAATTTCGAGGATCGGGTCAAAGACGGAAAAGACTCGTGCTTAAGGCTGAGCTAAGATTAATCGATTTCTTTCCAGATTATTTCAATTTTATTTTCCTATTTAGTCTGTTACTTTTTACGTTTTTATTTTCTGTATTTATTTCAAGTTTAATATTTTACCCCCCAAACGTCGCGGGCACGACAATTGCCCAGACATTAATCTGGTCAAGAGATAGACAATTTTTCAGTAAAATCAGTCTCTGTGGGATCGATCCTACTCCCTATACTGTTTGAATTTGTAACTAGGTATAGATTTATATTAGTGAAATTGACAGCCATCAGTATTTTAAAATTCATTTCTTATTGGCAGATACGAGTAAAATTAACGAGTATGCACCATTACAATCAGTACAGACTGAAATTTGCATCACAAGTATACCTAAAATTCATTGCTCTGGACGATATGAACGATCAGATTATAGTTACACCAAACTTGTAAAACGGTGTTGAGGGGAAGAGTTTTTTTTTAATTTTTTGTATGTGAAACAAATCTAAGAAAAGTAGTTAGATTAAATGATAATATTGTTAAAATCATGCGATTAGCTTTTTACTGTAAGTTCATATATATATATATATATATTATTATTATATAACCAAAGCTGGATATTGACAATAGATGTGCTTTCATCATGGTTGATACGAACAGTGCCGCAAATCTTAGTCACGCGGGTTTACCTACTAGCACTAGGGTAAATTAATGAGTTTACATTTATAAAAATTCGTGCATCACGTTTTTTCATTTCTGGTAGGTCCAATGTTCATATTGTGACAATAATCTATAATTACTATTTGACCAGATCTGGTTAAGATTCAAGCTAGCAGCATTGTTGAACACCCATGACACTCAAAATAAGAGGAAAAGAGTCAGCAGGGTGTTGAAAATATGCCTTTTCTGGTAGGTCCAATGTTCATACTGTGACAATAATCTACAATTACTATTTGACCAGAAATGGTTAAGAATTAAGATTCAAGCTAGCAGCCTTGTTGAACACCCACGACACTCAAAATAAGAGAAAAAGAGTTAGTAGGGTGTCGTAAAACCGAGTAAAGTTAGAATAATGGTAAGTTTGAGTTGAACTTAAAATTTAGTGTTCATTTATTTACATGTAAAAAGTTTTACGAAAAATATTTTTTATATTTTTTGTATTTATTTTACAAAAAATAATTTGGTCAACGAAAAATAATTTACAGGTCAAGGTAAAATTAATCCCTTTTCTTATAAAATGACTTACCTTTTTGAAAAGCGTAAGTCATTTTCAAAAAACTCATCTATAGATAATATTAT
The DNA here is from genome assembly GCA_025506655.1 of Gossypium rotundifolium. Taxonomy (NCBI): domain Eukaryota; kingdom Viridiplantae; phylum Streptophyta; class Magnoliopsida; order Malvales; family Malvaceae; genus Gossypium; species Gossypium rotundifolium. The sequence continues at coordinate 195,226,625 of CP106729.1, read as the reverse complement.
TTTATTTTATAAAAATTAATTTAAATCAAGCTTAATATTATTATATTGATAATAAATTTTATTTTTATTTTTAAAAATATTTAAAATATTATAATTTTTAATATTATTAAACATACATATTTAATTATTTAAATTTAGTTTTATAATAAATTATTAATATAATAAATATAATTTATTTTAATAAATTATTTAATATTTCAATTTTGTTTTAATAATAAATTTTAAAATAATAAATTTAAATAATATTATTCACATATTATTGAAAATATTCAATATTAATATTTTAATAAAAATATTTATTATAATTATAAATATGTTAATAATAAATGTTTTGTAGTATAAAGGTTAAAATATGTCATAAGTCTATGTATACTTCATAAATTTGTAATTTAGTTTTTTACTTTTATTTTCAAGAATTTAACCCTTTACTTTTCAAATTTGAAAATCAAGTCCAATTGTTGACATCATTAATATTTTGTCAATTTTTGTCAATTTTTTGATGTCACATTTTAAATAAAAATACTCACTTAGTAGTCATTTAATTAAAAAATGACATTGTAATGAATCTAAATTTAACATAATATTTTTAATATATGCAAAAACAATGTAAAATATAAAATTATAGATAAAAATAAATTCAATTAAACAATGAAAAAATAAGAAAATCTCAAATATATGTTTGTTTAATTGAAAACAACGTTTAAAAATTTAAGAAATCTACCAAACAACATAAAATATTTTACATTGATTCATCCAAACACCAGAAAATATTAGCTTTTCTAGAAAAGTAAATCATTTTCTAAAAATCATTTTCCAATAATCATTTTCAATGAAACAAATGGAGCCTAAAAATTTGATATTTAGTTCGATCGAACATCTGTTTTTAAGTTTGAGGTTGGTTTAAAATATAATTGTGTTCAAGCTTTAACTTAATAATTAAACTTATGATTAATAATATATTAATATATTCAAGCTAATCGATAACTCAAGTTAGTTGAATTCGATTAAATAATTACTGAATCAAATTTAAATTTTTTTTGAATTAAATACGAGTAACTTACAAGTATTATTGTCTTGTTTACACTCTTAAAATTAAATAAAAAATATAAGCACAAAATTCCATTACTCCCTGAGCGATGCGAGATTCTTTGATAAAAGTTTAGTCAAGGAGGGAAGGTAATCCCAGTAGCAAATTATTTAAATACTTTATGTAATACATCAAATGATGATCTGCATGTCTTAAACATGTTTTAATTTAATTTTTTCTTGGACTTTCTAATAAATGGTCGCGTAAGTCGAAATAATTTTTAAGAGGATTAGATAAAATTTTAATTTTTATAGTTTATATCTTTATAATTTGTAAAAGATTAAATCGAATTTTTATAATTTTAGAGGAGTCAAAATGTAATTTTACTTTTATTAATTTAAATTTTTAAAACTTAAATAAAAATTTTACATTTTAAAAAATACCATACCCCATGCCAACCCCTGACTTCGTCCTAAAATGGGTAATGCACCATGTTTGAAAATTCCACTATTTGATGGGAGCCCTCCAATAGTTGTAAATGTCAATTGCTCAGTTGAGTTGTGGTTGTCATTGCACGATACTCAGCTTCTATGGTTGTCAAAGACACTGTCGGTTGTCTTTTGCTACGGTAAGAAATTGCTCCAACCAAGCAAAAACATCTACCCATTAGTTGAGTGCCGAGTATTATGGTCACCTGCACAATCAGCAACACAATTGCCAACCAAGGTGTAATCTCCACCCCAAATCGATATGATAAATTACGAAAAATATGTTATAAATTGAAACATGAGAGAAATGCAAAAAAAATAAATAAATAAATTAAGTCGCAATAATATTATACAAAATAAATATTCTAATTCATATTAAAGTAGGGCCAATCAAGCACTATCAAGGCTGCCCATTATTGTTCACATGATTCATCCTACTCTTTTACATTGTTAATCTTATTTGTTCTCCTCTTCACTATTTTTAGAATCAAATCAATTAGATCAAGAATCAATCAAGGTATGAATATATTGAATTGATGGTTAAATTAGACTTGAAATTTTGTTGAACTGACAATTGAATCTGTTGAATCGATTTTATCTATTTTTAAATTTTTATGATATTTAAAGAGTTGATTGTGTAGACATCTTTAAACTATGATCTTCATTCTAAATTGATCCCTAAACTTCAAAACATTCTAATTACAACCTTAAACTATTGATGTTATATTAATCAAGTCCTTCTATTATTAAAATTATTAATTTAACGTTAAATGCATGCCGATTTTATGTGATATAATTTAAAATAAAATTTTTAAAGAAAAGTAAAATTATCACATAACATTTAAAAGTGAAAACTAAAAATAAAATAAAACGGAAAATAATAGAGAAAACAATGAAGTTTATGTAAAAGCTTCAAAAACCTCAAAACTAGGAGTTTTACAACTCACAATATTCATTTTCTTTAAAATTTTCATTTTAAATTATGCTACGTGAAATATTATATTTAATTTAATGATTTAAATTAACAATTTTAATAATGAAAAAACTTTACTGGTATAACCTCAATAATTTGCAATGTTTGATGTAATTAACTATTTTTAAATAATTTATTCGATTGAATCGAATAAACTGGTAAGAACAATCAAATCAATCGAACTAAAAATTAATAATTTGACTAATTCAACCTCGAATGTAATTCTGAAAACCTTAGATTCTTTTTTAATTAAATTCAACTTGACTTTCCTTTGCACTTCATATCTCACGAGGTCTATGATCATGATGAAAATTGAGCGTTTTGGAAAAAAAATAGTTTTATATGTTTTAAATGTGGCGATACAGTGGCGAAACTAGTTCACTAAAATGAAAATATTTTCATATGACTGTAAAATTATACTTTAGTTCCTCTTAAAATATAAAAATTTAATTTAATTTTTAAAAATTATAAAAATATAATCTATTAAAAGATAAAATTACATTTTTATCATAAAAATTATAATTTAATTTCGACCTTAAAAGATTTTCTAATTTCGAGCAGATCACCATACATGCTACCCAAAAAAAAAAAGAAAAGGGACAATATATGAAAAGATTCATATTGTTTTCTTTTTCATGGGATGTTATTGGTTTAACATATAAGTAGGAACAGGACTCTTGGTAGATTATTTTTTTGAAATCAACTTTGTAGATATTTTTAATATTGTATAATAATTGCAATTAAACCTATAGTTTAAAATGAAATTTTAATTCACATTAGGCGTTGAGTTTGTACTTTATCCGTTAAAATAAATAAATAAAATATCACATCATTATTAAATTATTTTTTACAAATTAAATTACATCCTTAAAATAAATATAAACAATTTTTTTAAGAAAAAAATATTTAAAGAAAATCACTCTTCAATTAGGGTGGATTTGAATGGACGGTGCGTTTAGCTTACTTTTTGTCTCATGCTATAGTATCGCTATAATATCTAATTTCACCATCACCACTATTTTTAAACTAATAGTAAATAAACACACTGTCTATCCAAACTCACTTTTAATCTTATTGTATAAATTAACTATAAACTAATAAATACAAGAGAAATAATAATCTTCTATCATATCTCTAAATTTTTTAATCAATGCACCTATTTAGATGTAGAAATAATGATTTTCTATCATATCTCTAAATTTCTTAATCTATGCACCTATTTAGATGTACTAATTACTAAAATTATAACCACATATTCTCCTTTGACAGGATAGCAGCCTTTCTCTCCTCATTGGATGCACCTATTAATAAAATAGTAATTGTCAATAATTGAAACCCCCAAATTATAACTCTTAGCATACAAATCCTACCACAAACAACGATTAACACAATCCGAACTTGCACCTTGCCAATACGTACCAACGTTGTCAATAGATAACAATGAGAGTGAGCCAATCCCATTGAGCCTTGGACTCCAAGTTGATCACACAGATGAGATATAGCATGAGGTATTTTCCTAGGGTTCATCATCTTCTCCATTATCCATCTTTATTGTTACTCTACTTTTCTCCTTCCTTAAGCTCTTTCCCCTCATTTTTCCTTGAGAGACCTTATTGAATTAAGCATTGAAGAGTGCATAGCTAAAGGTAAATTTATAAATTTCTTAAAAGGGTTTGAAATTGAATTATAATTTTTTTACGAAGTTAAAATGAAATTTTATATTATATTAACTTATAATTTTATCAATTTAAAAAATAAAAATATATTTATTTTAGAGAATTAAAGTACAATTTTACTTTATAGTAACTTTTGATTCAATTATTTATTAAGAGACTAAAAGATATGTTTCATTTAGCGGGGTCTGCACCTCCAAATTCTCCCATGCCCAAAGCTATCATCCTTGCACGACCAAAGAAGTTCAATAGAAACTTGAATTTCATAAAATTTGACTTGCACTTTAATATTTTTAAGACACAAATTACACAAAATAAATAAAAATCACCAAAATAAATATTAATTATATTAAAAAATATTAAAAATATTAATCAAAATTATAACGACACTACACCAAAACAGACTTTTAACGGCGTTTTTAGTGGCGTTTCAAAGAAAAACGCCGCAAATATTATACATTAGCGGCGTTTTAAAGAAAATGCCGCCAAAAAATGAACAATAGCGGCGTTTATTTATAAAACGCCGCTAAAAATGAGCAATAGCGGCGTTTATTTACAAAAAGCCGCTAAAGGTGTGAGCATTAGCGGCTTTTGAAAAATGTCGCTAAAAGTCTGAGCATTAGCGACGCTTTTGGAAAAGCGCCGCTAAAAGTCTGAGCATTAGCGGCGCTTTTGAAAAAACGCCGCTAAAAGTCTGAGCATTAGCGGCGCTTTTGAAAAAGCGTCTCGAGCATTAAAAGTCGAGCATTAGCGGCGCTTTAGGAAAACGCCGCTAAAAGTCTGAGCATTAGCGCTTTTGAAAAAACGCAAATAATTTTAAAGTTTTTTTGGATATATATGACTGATTATTTTAAATTTATATATTAAATAGTTTCTTATATAATTGAAAAGAGATAACATTAATTTTAATACATTAAAATTATGATTCTAGTTTAAATTATTTAAGAGAAAATATTTATTAAAAATGAAAAAATATTAAATAATTTCTTATATAATCGTAAAAGAGATAATATTAATTTTAAAATATTGAATATTAATTCTCATGATTATTTAGGGTTATGGTTTAACATATATAGTTTAGGGTGTAAGGTTTAGGAGTTACTATTTTAATGTTTAGGGATTATGGTTTATGATTTGCAGTTTAAGGTTGTCCTAGGGTTTTATGGGTTAAAAGTTAGGGTTAATGGGTTTAAAGGTAAATGGTTAAGGGTTTGGGGTTAATATGTTAAGGGTTAGAGGTTTGAGGTTTAGAGGGAAATTAATGGTTAATAAGTTAGGGTTTTAGGTTTATGGTTTATGGGTTTAAGGTTAGGGTTTTGGGAGGAAATGATTAATGTGTCAGGTTTTTGAGTTTAGGGTTTATGATTTAAGTGTAAGATTTTAAGGTTTAGGGTTTAAGGTTTAATTTACGTTTAGTGTTTAATTTTTTGCCTTAGTGTTAAAGGTTTAGCATTTAGTGTGTAAGGTGTGGGTCGTAAGGTTTAGAGGTTAATGTTTATAGTTTAAGGTTTTAGTTGTTTAGAGTTTTTGATTTAAGGTTTAGTATTTATGCTTTTAGGGTTTATATGTCTATAAGGGTTTATGATTTAAGATTTTGTGGTTTATGGTATTTTAGGGTTTAAAGTTTATAAAGATTTATAGTTTAGGGTTTTAGGGTTTATAATGTTTTAGGGTTTAGATTTTGGGGTTACGTGTTTAAGGTTTTATAGGTTTTAGGGGTTTAAGGGCCGACTTAGGGTCTGGATTTAAACAAACTAGTCTTGTACATTCTGATCCATCATCCAAGTGGCCATCATGTATTATTTTCGATCATCCTCTTCGATCTATTATTATTTATCTAATTTTTATATTAATTAATTAATATAAAATTTATCTATAATTTACTTTTTAAAATATTCAAAAATTAATGATAGGTAGAAAAATTTAGAACCAATAACATTAAAAATAAATGGTAAAATGAAAAAATAAAATACTATTATTTAAAATACTTTTAAATTTTTTTTTGGTATATGAGTAATTTTTTTTAATTTATATATTAAATAACTTTAAATTTTAAAGATTTCAAAATTTATCCAATTCTTTTAAATATTACTTAAACTTTAAAATAAAGAAAAAATTTGATTAAATCTTTAAAAATATATTAGTATCAAGAATATTAGCGGTGTTTTTAATAAAAAATGCCGCAAAAGGTAAGAAATAACGGCGTTTGTCAAAAAAGCCGCAAATAATCATTTTATTTTAGTTAAAAACGGCGCCATATTGTTAGCGTTTATCAAAAATTGCTTAACGCTTTCTGTTCCCCCATTTTTTTGATTTCCCGAAATCCCTAACTCTCATCTCTTTGCTCTTCCTATTCTCATCTTTGTTTCCAACAGTTGTAGTCTGCACCTCCTATTCCTTTTCTTTTGCTTTGATTTCCAATCTCTTCATTTTTTTACAGTAAAAAGAAAAGCTGCACCTTTATTTTCTTTTTTCTTGAATCCCCTTCTCTTTTATCTTCTTTTATTAAAAAAAAAACACATTTGTTCTTGTTCATTTTGACTTTGAGCAGAAATCCCTAAGTGTTCAATTTGTTTTCTGCTTCAACTTTTCCCCGAAATCCCCTTCATCCCCGTCGACCCTAAATTCCGTCGTCCCTAAACTTTTCGCTCAAGCTTCTCCCTAGGTTTTGTAGTCCTTTGTTTTTCGCTCAAATTTCCCAATATTCGACATTCAACAAACAACGACGGTATGGAATTTATAAACAGAAACTTTTTTAAACATATATATTAATTTGAAATGATTTTCTTTTCTTTTATCAAATGCAGAGCAAGTGGAAGCATAAGGTCGAAAAGTTAGGTTCCAAGAAACTGCAATAAGAGGTTGAAGATGAACTTGAGCGGGAAACAAGTGGTGTTGTGTCTGTTGAAGTGGTAAGATAGAACCTAACAAGACGATGGCCATCTGACTTTTATGTAAACGCAGTAATAAATATCTGAGTAATTGTCCTTGCCCTAGCCGTAGCCCTAACGTAGACTAGAACCTTGTAGAGAATGTACTGTACTATAACTGTAGGGGGGACTTTAGTGCATGGATGGTGTAGGGTGGTAGATGATTAGAGATAGTTTGCATGACATTGATAGGGTACATTTGTATAGTTTAATTGTATTTTGGGGGATTGTTTTACAACTTTAGTTGACTTTAAAACATCCATATCAAATTGATCATTGTTTCACCATCGCTAAATCGCACGCTTCGCTTTCGACCTACCATTGGTCGTAGTGGGAACACGAACTATTTGAATTATTTTGTGAATCAAATATTCTGCAATTGGAAGTATTTGTGTGAATGCTCGGTCATAAACGCGTCCCAATCGTTTTGTAGAGTCAATGGATGGTTTTGGTTTTTCTTTCTTTCTTCCCTCCTTTTGGTTTTTCTTTTTCCTTTTCTTTATATTTGTCTTTATTATTGAGTCCCTTTCTCATGTTGATTCTTAGATAAGCTCTCAAACTTTTGTTTAAATACTTTTGTTTAAAACTTTTTGGGTATTTTTTTTAATTCGTTTGCATGTGATGTACTTATGCGTATTTTTATTCGATTTTAAAAGGTATCTGATCTAAACAAGCTTTCAACTGTTGGATTGGTAGTTCTATCGTATTGAATTTTATCTTCTTCTTTTTTTTTCCTTTTTGTACTCTAAATTTCAAATTTTGTATTTTTAAAGTTAAGTCTTAATTTTTAAGTAACTTAGAAATGATTCTGCATTAAGTGGATGAATTGTTAGATTCCTTTTTTTATCTTTCTTTCTTTGCATGTTCAAATTTAACCAGTGTGGCTAAAAATTTGAGGTTTGAGTCAGATTGAGAGACCAGAAAAGAATATTTTAATTCTTTGTGTTTTTCTTAAGTGGTTTTATAACTTCTATCATTAATCTCACTTTGTTTTTGTTTGTGTTCTAATGTTTTAATGGTTTCAGGTGCTGGTACCTCTGCTCGTCCCCGTACTTTTAAGAAGGTAAGATTTTTATGCTAATTTTAATTCATTTGTGATTATAAATTTGGAGAATAAAATATATACGGTGAAATTAGTTTTTGATTATTATTAGTTAGCTTTCTTTTATGGAAATATGTTGTTGTTATCATGTATTGTCGCTATATATTGCCCAAAAAGAAGTGATTATTTATCTAGAGAGTGATTTTTGTGAAGAAGAAAACACTACGAAGTTTGAAAAACCAAAATCGATTCTTCGTTTGAACTTTTGCCAAGTTATGTTCGGTCCTTTTTCTTTTAAGGTAGATGATGGGTTGAATGTTGTAGTGTTCTTGGGTTTTGGCTGTTTGGGTTATTTCTTATCATCTTTGATATAACTTTTTTTTGAAGGGAATGTTAGTTTGGATTGGACTTTATTTGTTTGGAGGTCTATCTATCGGTTATCACATTTAGATGCTTGGAATGGTGAAAAAAATTGAATTTGGCTTATATGTGTAAAACTATAGCTACGAACTATCAATGCTGTTTGGCAGCTAAGAAACTAACCGAGAAAGCAAGAAAGTAGAAGCAGCATACTGGAAAACAATAATGTCATCACAGAAACTGTAGGTGAGGAACTAAAAGGTGAGGAACAATTTTGTTTCATGTCTTGTTAATGGTTTCATGTTTTTAGCACAGATTACTCAAGTGTATGGCTTTTATGATGAATGCCTAAGGAAGTATCTTAGAATCTTGCTATATAAATTTATTTGTGTACAGAAATACTTTCTTTCTTAGGGTTGAGATTGATACCTTTCTTTATTTTGATTATAAATATTGCCTCGTATCTGTCCTTTGTCATTCATTTCATTTCTTTATGTGGTTTGCAAAGGTAATCAGGCTTAAGTATTAATTTTGTATTGCGATTTGGTCATAGTTTGTTGTCAATGTCCAGCTTTGACGCAACATACTAATGTGCAAAATAAATAAAACAAAGAGGACATATGATAGGGCACTATGTGAAGATTGTTTTAAAAAGTATGATCTAGATTTAAGATATGTTTTTTTAATAGCTACCATATCTTCCTTTACTAACTCAACTTTGTTGTTTAAATCATTTATTGCCCAATTGTTCAATTAAGAAAAATAATGTGTTATGTTAGTCTTTGAGGCAATGGGATGTCGCCCATATCCATGAATCAAGCTTGTTTTGCATCTGTTTTCTAATTTTAAAGTACATGTGAAGTTTTCGCAATTGAATCTTGGATGATTCTTCGAAATTTAGAACCAGTTATGTGGTCAAAATTATTTGGAACTACTTTAATGGCGTATGCTGGTCCTGTGTTAATTATTCATTCATTTTCTTGGATTATCAAGTTTCTCTTATTAAATTTTTGGTTGGGTTTGAAGCTGCATTTTCTATTTTATCTGCAGGTACGGAAATGCTAATGTTTGGAAGATCTTTTTAATATTATCTTTTAAATATTGTACCTTTAAATTTTTAAAAATTACATTTATCAAACAATCTAATAATATTTTGCATTTTATTTTAAAAAAATATACCAAAGAATTTTATAAATTAAATTCCATTTTTAACATCTATTATTTGATATATTTCAAAAACAATATTTAATTCATAGAAGAAAAGCAGTTGCTTCATTGTCATTCCGAGTTTAGAAATTGGCATGTGCATGCAATTTGAATGTAATCTATAAGAGTTAAGGGTTCCATTTGGTTTGCTAACTTGTCCTCTTTGTTGAGTCCAAAGTTCATCTTTTTGGATTTTAGGCTTATATATGTTCAAACCTTTCTAGCATTTCATTGTTATACTACTTGATAAGTTGGATCCGCGTTTCTTTCTGCAGGAGCTCAACAACTTAAAGCCTCAGCTATATTCAATTTGTAAAATACAATGAAAAGTCATTCTTTGCATAGTGAATGAAGCAGATGTGAGGTCGCACCCTTTTCACGTTAAATTTTGTTGCTTATATATATGTACATATGCAAATCATAAACCGGATATTCTTGTTTTCTACTTCCAATTTTCTTGCTTTGTTTGCTAAAGCCTCTCGATATGGATAATTCTATGTTCTTTGAACATTTTTATTTTACTACACTATATCAATGGGGTTGTCCACGATTTGCGTTGGAACCAATCCCTTTCGCTCTGAGAGAGCAATTCCTCGCATAAAGACTAAAGTGGCTAGTTTGGTGAAGGAGTGTGAAGCTCCTAGGAAAATGGAGAGCGAAAGAGCAATGGCATTGAAGAAGATGCTAAATCGATGTAAATGGAGAGACAACCTAATGTGGTAGATGATCGCTTTGAGCAAATCTAGGTTTCCTTTTGTATTTTTTTCCTTTTTGGTCATTTATTAAAGGAAAAAATGTAGATTGATGTGACATAAAATGTGGTATTTCAGTACCAAACAAATTAGAGATACAATAGTAATGCAAAATTTATATTTTTTTAATTTGTTGATATGAAGAAAAATAATTTTTTTTATTTTTCATGACAAAATTAGCGGCGTTTGTAAAAAAAAAAGCGCCGCTAAAAGTCATACATTTAGCAGCGTTTGTAAAAAAAAGGCGCCGCTACAAGTCATACCTTTAGCGGCGTTTGTAAAAAAAAGCGCCGCTACAAGTCATACTTTTAGCGGCGTTTGTAAAAAAAAAGCGCCGCTAAAAGTCATACTTTTAGCAGCGTTTGTAAAACAAGCGTCGCTAAAAGTCATGACCTTTAGCGGTGTTTGTAAAAAAAGTGTCGCTAAAAGTCATGATCTTTAACGGCGTTTGTAAAAAAAGCGCCGCTAAAAGTCATGCTTTTAGCGACGTTTGTGGGAAAAACGCCGCTAAAAGTCATAGTTTTTAGCGGCGTCTTTTGCTCATAAATGCCGCTAAATTTTGCGGCGCCTCTTTTAGCGGCGTTTTTTGTGGCGCTTTTAAAAGCGCCGTAAAGACTATTAGTGGCGCTTAAAAACGCAGTTAAAGGCCTAAAAAAACGCCGCTAAAAGTCCAAACTGCTATAGTGCGAATGTGTTCACTAGCGAATGTGTTCACTATCACCCCTGCCTCTGAAAAAAAAAGGTTTTTAAAATATGGGAATAAAAATTTTGTTGGGTTGAATTTTATAATTAAAAAACTACTATTACCACTCAACAACAAAATAATAAATTAAAGAAATAATCCAATTGACAAGATCAAATGCCTAACATCGTACGAAGGAACGTTCAAACATGAACAGATAAAAACCAAGGAGGAATCACATGCCAAGGACGAAAAATTTGTGTCTTCTATTAATATTGTGGGTCTAAATGAGACGTGAAGTCCTTTTTCAATAGCATGTAATGTATGTGATTGATATTAACACTAATGTTTGAATGAAAGCAACCCTTTGAAATTGAAATTTCTTTGGAATTTGGAATTGTTTCACGTTTTAATGTTTGTATTGATGCTCTTCTAAAAAGTTTGGTTAATCATCATGCTACATTGTGTTTGTATCAATTTCATCTTCGATGTTTCAGTGAAGTGATCCCTTGAAATCAAAATTTTATTGAAATTTGAAAGAGAAATTAAATTGTTTCACGATTTTATTATCATTGCACCAATGGTTTCCAAAAAAATTTGGCTAATCATCACGTAGAAACAATTTTTTTAAAAAAAGGGGTCGACTTTAATTTTAAAAATGAAAACAAACATGAAAGTCGCTACATGTTGAGAAGGTTAAATAGTTAGCTTGTCAGTTACAGATTAGTTTTATGGAAGTTAGTCTGTTAGTTAGTTGAGTATATAAACATGTGATTGTACACTCAATATTACGGATGAATTCTTGATCATTTCAACATGGTATCAGAGGGAGCTACAGAATTCATTGTTTTCTTGGGGGTCTGTCATCATTGGTATTGTTGCCATTCATAATCACTGCTGATCATAGTTCTGATGGTAGTCTTTCTAGGGCACCTATTATGCATCAAAATTTTGATTGTTTTTGTGTTTGTCGTTTCCCACAGATTATAGCATTGGGTATTTTGAATCATGAGCACAGAATTCGTTCTTGATTTCAGCCATCCGCTTTATCTACACCCTTCTGATACTTCAGGTACTCTGCTTGTTTCTTATCAATTGACTGGTGTGGAAAATTACAATATTTGGAGTCGAACCATGAAGATTGTATTGCTGGCTAAAAATAAGCTAGGATGCGTTAATGATTCTTCTTCTAAAGAGTCGCTCCCAGAAGAATTAGGATCTCAGTGGGAGAGATGTAATGTTATTGTTTTCTCTTGGATACTGAACACGGTCAGTAAAGAACTTTCGGCGGTATTGTATTTGCATCTAGTGCCGCAGTGGTATGGGCTGATCTCCGTGAACGATTCCATAAAATTGATGGCTCGAGGATTTTTTTCTTACATCGAGAAATTGCATCGCAGGTTTAAGGTACGACTTCTATTTCTACCTACTTCACTAAACTGCTGTTACTCTAGGATGAGTATGATGCACTTGTGCCTTCTTCTTCATGTGGTTGTATTCAGTCTCGGCCAAGTGTTGCGCTTATTTCATAGCAGCATCTGTTTCAGTTTCTTATGGGGTTAAACGATACTTATAATATGGTGCATAGTCAGATTTTGTTGATGAGTCCTTTGCCCTCGGTTAATCATGCCTACTCGATGCTTATGCAAAAAGAATCGCAGAGACAACATACCTCCACCAACATCGGGGTTGATTAGGTTTCGTTAGCTTCGGTTCAGATAGTAAAAAAAACGTTTCAATGGAACTTGTGATTATTGCAAGATTAAGGGGCATAAACGGGAGAATTGTTATAGGATAATTGGGTATCCTGCTGATTTTAAGTTCACCAAGAAAAGGGCAACAGATAGCTCAAAGTCGGTCATAAATAATGCCTCTGCTACTACTTCTGCCTATGACAGTGAAGTGGTTGATCCTGTTAGTTCTCATCTGTAGGCACCGGTGTTTACACAGGATCAGTATCATCAACTTCTTGGTTTATTGAACAAGGCACCTCCAGTAACTGGAGTCGAGGCTGCTACCAGTATAGTAGGTATGATAGACATTGGTCGCAAATAGATAATCGATACTGGTGCTACTGACCATATACTGTCTGATCTTTAATTTTTAGAATCTTCTATTGCATGTGCTTTGGATTCACCTCACGTTCGACTCCCAAATGGTTTTTTCGTTTCTGTTACTCATATTGGTTCTTGTACAGTTTTGCCTGATCTTAAACTTTCTAAAGTTCTTTACGTTCCAAATTTTCATTATAATCTACTTTCCATTTCCAAACTTACCACTTATCTAAATTGTGTTGTTTCCTTTTACCCTCAATTTTGTCTTATCCAGGATCTCTCCAGTGGAAAGATGCGGGGGATTGGTAAAGCACGAGGTGGTCTTTACATCCTGGATCAGTCTCGACAGACTCGTGTGGATTTGCATTCTTCTGTTGCAACTGTTGCTTCTATTGATACTTCATTTCTTTGGCACACCCGACTTGGCCATGCCTCGGTTTCAAGGCTCAATAAGGTCACTAACCTTCCCTGTAAAGTCTCTTCTGATGATAGCATTCATAAATGTCCTATTTGTCCTCTAGCTAAATAGACTAGGCTTCCGTTTCCTGTTCATTTTTCTCGTGTTACTCAAGCTTTTTTGCTTATTTATATCGATCTATGGGGACCATATAGAATTTCTACTCATAGTGGTCATAGGTTTTTTTTAACAATTGTTGATGATTTTACAAGAATGACATGGGTATACTTGTTACGACAAAAGAGTGATGCGATTATATATCTAAAACAATTTTTTTCTCTAGTAAAGACTCAATTTTTCTCTTGCATTAAAATTGTCCGTAGTGATAATAGGTATGAGTTCTTCAATTCTGAATGCAAAGATTATTTTAATATGCTTGGCATTATTCATCAAAGTTCTTATGTTCACACTTCGTAACAAAATGGGGTTGCTGAACGAAAACATCGTCACTTACTCGAAGTCGCTCGCTCACTAAAATTTCAGTCTCACATGCCTAGTAAATTTTGGGGTGAATGTGTGTTAACTTCTTATTTTCTGATAAATCGTCTACCTACTCCTCTCTTAAATTGGAAATGTCCTTTTGAACTATTATATAATACACCTCCAAATTTTTCTCGTTTAAAGGTATTTGGTTGTCTCGCTTATGCTACTACACCCATTTATCATGATAAGTTCTCACCTAAAGCCATTCCATCTGTGTTTATGGGTTATTCTCTTGTCCAAAAGGGATACTTATTATTCAATCTTGAAACAAAAACCTTCTTTGTTAACCGTGATGTTGTTTTTCATGAAATAATTTTTTTTTTTTACTTTTCCTACTAAGCATTTTTTATCCTTTCCCATTACTGATAACTCTACCTTTCTTCATATGGAACCACTGACTTCTATTCAAATACCTTCATCGTCTCTTGTTTTACCTATACCTTCTTCTTCTCCATTACCCTCTCCACCAGCCCCTGTCCCTTTGCGACGCACCACACGGTCTGTCTAGCCACCAGTTTGGATGAGGACTACGTCTGTTCAAACCACTCTTCAGCTTCTTGTGCCACTGGTTTGTTTCCTATTTCTCAAGTTTATTCTTCTTTACATTTGCCTATTCAAACTCAAATATTTGTAGCTCATATTTCTTCTTTACTTAAACCCTGTACCTATGCTGAGGCTTTGTCGGATCCGAGATGGGTCGAGGCTATGCAACAAGAGATTCTAGCTTTGGAGGCCAGTGGTACGTGGGAGATTTTTCCTTTACCTGCTGGTGTAATTCCTATTGGTTGCAAGTGGGTCTATAAAATCAAATTTAAGTCTGATGGTTCGGTGGAACGCTTTAAGGCCCGGTTGGTTGGGAAGGGGTATAATCAAAAAGCTGGTATTGGTTTTCAGGAAACGTTTTCCTCTGTGGTTAAACATGTTACTGTTCGGACCATCATTAGCTTGGCCGCCATTCATGCTTGGCCTATCTTTCAAATGGATGTGTATAATGCTTTTTTGCAAGGTGATTTGTGTGAGGAAATCTATATGCAACTTTCGGATAGTTTTCGCAGCCAAGGGGAGTCTCGGGTATGTCGTTTGCGTAAGTCATTATATGGTCTGAAATAGGTATCTCGATAGTGAAATTTAAAGCTTACTGAGGCTTTAATACAAGGAGGTTACTTGCAAAGCAAACATGACTATTCCCTATTTACAAAGAGGAGCGAGAATTACATAGTCATCTGACTCATTTATGTTGATGATTTGTAAATTACAGGGAGTAGTATTACTATGATAAATGAACTGAAACAGCTTTTGAACCAAAGTTTTAATATGAAAGACTTAGGTGTGTTAAAGTATTTTCTTGGCGTAGAAGTGATGCGATCGATAGAAGGAATTGTATTGAATCAATGAAAATATGCTTTGGAATTGATAGCTAATCTGGGATTAGGGGAGGCAAAAACAACATCTACACCTCTAGAATAGAACCAGAAAATTACTTCAGTTGAGTATGATGAATCAATAGATAATAAGGTTGATGGCGATGGGTTAGTAGAGGACATTACAGTATATCAACGGCTCTTGGGAAGATTGCTATATTTAACTAATACTCGGCCGGACATTATGTTAGCAGTTCAACACTTGAGTCAATTTATGCACAAACCAAAAAAATCACATTTGGAGGCTGCTTTTCGAGTGGTACGCTATATAAAAAAAATCCGGGCCAGGGAATTTTGTTGTCTGCAGCTAGCAAACAGCAGCTTATTATCTTTTGTGATTCTAATTGGGCCTCATGTCCCATGACTAGGCATTCCGTTACTGGTTTCTGTGTTCAGCTTGGAGAATCTCTTGTTTCATGGAAGTAAAAAAAAAACAAAATACTGTTTCTTGATCGTCACAAAAAGCGAGTATAGAAGTATGGCAGCGGCAGTAGCAGAGGTTGTTTGGTTGAACGGCTTGCTAAAAGAAATTGGGTTTAGTCAATTTGACAAGTATATACTTTTTTCAGACAGTAAAGCAGCTCTGCAAATTGCGACTAATCCTGTTTTCCATGAGCGAACTAAGCATATAGAAATTGACTGTCATTTTGTACGAGATAAAGTCAGAGAAGGTTTGATTCAGATGCAGTATGTTAGAATGGCTGAGCAACCTACTGACTTGATGACAAAAGCTTTAGGGATTAAACAGCATGAGTACTTAGTATCCAAGTTGAGTGTTAGAGACATATATCAACCCTCAACTTGAGGGGGAGTGTTGAGAAGGTTAAATAGTTAGCTTGTCAGTTACAGATTAGTTTTATGGAAGTTAGTCCGTTAGTTAGTTGAGTATATACACATGTGATTGTACACTCAATATTATGGATGAATTCTTGATCATTTCAACACTACAAATTCTTTTTATTTAGGTGTGATAGGATCACCTTGTAATTTAATCATTTTAATAAAAGTTTAAATTTATTAAAACAATGATTTTTGGTCTACAAAATCTAGAAAATGGGTTCGGGAGTCGGTTACGCACGAGGAAGGATTAGCACCCTCGGTACACCCAAAAATTGGTACCTAGTTGATTACTCAATGTCTTTAGTGTTGAAGATTGAAAATTTGAAGAAATTTTAAAATACAATCCTTCATTAAAATATCGCTTAATTGAAATTTTTTTTTGAGAAAAGGGCATATTCTACGTTAATCGAGAAAAAGAATTATGTCCTGTAAGTTAAGACACAATATCTTAAGTCCCCGAAATGAGAATAAACACCGAAAATTATTTATTTTGAAAGATGTTTGATTATCTTGATTTTAGAAAGAAATCATGTTCTGTAAGTTAGAACACGATCTTTTCGTAATCCCCGAGATAACTTAATATTTTAAAACGTTCGTTTGTTCGGATTTATCGAGAAGGTCAAAACCCCGTAAGTTAGGGAATGACCTTTCAAATTTTTAAAAACACGGGGTCTCGCTTATTTTAAAAACAAAATTATTAATGCATCATGTAAAATGCGACGCAGTTTTGTGGTGAAATGTAAAACGGGTTACGGTGTTTGTGTGCATGACAGAATAATAAGTATGTTAATGTGAATGACAATACAAAGAACAGAAATAAAATAAACAAGCCAGAAAGAAAATGACAAATAATAAGAATAATAAACTAAAAAAAAAAGCGAAGACCTAATGTTACATAAATAAATAAGAGAAAGGATTGTATGAAACAGAGATATTATCCCTTTCCAATAGTTTTATGCCACATCAGTATTCTTATCCTGAGTTTTGGGATTTTAATTTGGATTTGATTTTTTTCAGGATGAAAATACTGATGTGGCATAAATCTATTGGAAAAGGGATACAAATGACGTGGAGTCACTGTTTCATACAATCCTTTCCCAAATAAATAAATATGGTGCAAAGCAGTTTACGAACAATAATAATATTAATAAGAATGATGATGATTGTCGAAACCTTTTTTTTTGGGAAAACAGGATCAACTTTTAAAATGAAAATGGAGTCGCCACCAATCTTTTTTGAGGTGTGATCGGGTCATGTAACATCCAAAAATTTGAGTATCAATATGTTGCTTGGCTTTGGTGTTAGCTCGGGTATAATTTTATTGTGTGCTTAATATAGTCTTGAAAAAGGCTCAGGTTTACTTCGAATTAGAATAAATTTTACTAAAGAGTACTTTAGTGTAGAGAAATCAGGTGACCTTGAAGTTAAGTTAATTAAGTGATAAAAGATGGCATAGATGAGTAATTGGCAAAGAGGTGATGGCGCCATAAGTTGGACTTGAGGGGAGAGGTTGAATCTCCTAGCATGCAAATTGAGTGTTTTATTTTATTTTATCTATATGGCATGTGTTGGTCATGGATAAGGATTAGGATGAGTTGGATCTTTGAATTTTTATGGCAAGAAGACCATGGGAAAAAGGCAAGTGTTAACTTAAGGAAAGGAATCATTTGATTAAGGCATGAAGGGGAACACAAGGTACTTATCAAGGAGGATGTTTTGGAAAGTTGGTGTAGCCAACTTTGACTTGAACAGGTGGGTTTTGGGGATAGGGGTGGTAGAAATTTTGAGGTAGGCTTGGTAAGGTTGTGTAGTTAGTGATACTCCTTTTGGTCATCCATATTTTTCCCAAAACACTTATTCTCCTTCTATTTGTTTTCTCTCATAGCGAATGTGTCTTGTGCTAAAGGTAAATTTTGTTTTGATTTTGGTCATTTCATTGAGGCCAAATTGATTTTTGTCTTTCATTTTTTCCCAAGAGTTTTTCATTGTGCCGAAACCATATCATTTTGAAAGGTCAAATTCTTCTTTCTTCTTGGCCGATTATGCATCAAAACCAAGACAAATTCTTTGTTCATTTTCTATCCTTGGAAATCGACTCATAAACACTCTTTTATTCCTTCTTCTCTATTCTCTCTTCTTGTAACCATCTTTCGAATTATCTTTATTCTTTCTCAAAATCTTTCACCATGGCTGAATGTCAGTGACTATCTACCTAAACCGAAAGTTTCTTTGCTTTTCACATATTCTTTCTTCTCAATTCTGTTTTATTAAAACTTTGAATATTCGGTAAAAACCCTCTTTGATAGTTTTAATTTTGTTCTTATTTTCTTTATTGCCAAATCCTTAGGTTGGTTTTAGAAAGCCTTTTGACCTAAATCTTTATCTATTTCTCTTAAATAAATTCCCTTCATTTTATAGTGAAATAGAGAAAGGCCGAAACTCAAGTGTTCGTAAGCGTCGTGAATCATTGGAATCGATTTAAGGTGTTAAGGTAAGGGATTATTAAGGACTCTCATATTACTCGACATATTGATATAGATGGATTATTAATCGATTTCGTTTTAGGGGACGTTATCGCTCGATTGTCATATTGTGGAATGTGGATATTTGTGGTAAGCCAATCTCACTCTTAAAATCGTTAGTCATAATTTCGATAATTTATTAGTCGGACTAATGATCTTTTGTCAATAGAGACAATCTAGAGAGGGACGAAAAGGGCGGTAAATAGTGTTCGGAGAGGTGGTTCCGCTATTCCCCCTAAGTTTAAGTGAAGGACTGTTTCGGGAATCTGAGATTTTCCACCGGGTTGTGGACGCTCATCCGAGGAGAACCAGTTGTTTGAAGTCGTTTGTACTCCCGAACCTTTGTTTGTTCGTGGATTTTCATCGGGTAACGAACCAACAATCGGGGAGAAACCGCAAATAGAAGTGGTTCAAAATTTTGAGGGTAGAAGTTTAGATCGTTATTTCTAAGATTCGATTTGTAAATAAATAATAGTGTTCTAATTTATCGTGATGCGTTTTGGTATCGACGAGCGGGAAAGTCTAGTTCTCACAGTAACCAAGTGTGTAACTTCACACTTATTCCGGGTTACATACAATACCGTAATTATTGGGATAAAATCGTAAAGATGGCAAAATCAGAAAATGCATAATAATTAACACTTTTGTGAAATGCATGAAAACAGTTAAAGTCGTGAAATTTATGAAAAACGCCCTCAATGAGTTAATCGGTAAATAATAAATTTTATGCTAGATCGTTAAATGGGCCGAAAAATGCTAGATCGTTAAATGGGCCAAAAAATGCTAGATCATTACGTGGGTCGGAAATCTGCTAGATCGTTAAATGGATCGAAAATCTACTAGATCGTTAAATGGGCCAAAAATCTGCTAGATCGTTAAATGGGTGGAAAATCTGCTAGATCGATATACGGGCCAAAGTTTGCTAGATTGCTAAACGGCTATATGCTATTTTGTCTTATGGGCCAAAATGAAAATTTGAAATATAGACTCACATGTATTATGAGTTTTTGTTAAATTATCATATGAATATAGATTAATATGCATACATGATTGCATGGGTTGGGATAAATGATGAAGAGAAGAAAGGCCTGTTGCCAAAATCTAGTTCGGTGGCTCTGCCACAAATATTTTAATGGCTTAATGCCCTAGTTCGGTGACTTTGTCACAATCTAGTTCGGTGGTGCACCACAACATTTTTAAAAATGGCTTTATGCCTACGATTGGTGTGTTGGCGAGGTGGGTTGACTTGATCCCCACAGGTGTGTTGGTTGGTACGGGTGGTGTGTAGCGGATGGAAATTAGGTTTGGTTGGGAATTTCATTTTACATGCATTTTATTTATTATATTGTTAAATTCGTATATGAGCTCAAGCCCAAAATAATTACTTTATGATCCGGCCCAGTGGATATGGTAAGTGAGTTATACACTGAGTTCTGAGTAACTCACTCCGTTTAATTATCCATCTCAGGTAATGGCAATTTACGGAGGCTTGGGCTGAGGATGACTTCGTGGAGGCCATACTTCGAACATGGGTTTTATAAACTATGAACTTTTAATTAAGTGAATTCTTTTAATTACTATTTTGGGTATGATGTAATAAGGCCTTTATTAATATTTCATAGATTTTTATGTGTGGATGGATTTAAATTTTGTTTTAGATATTTAATATGGGCTTATGTTAATCCTATAATGTTTCCTTAAAATACTTTGGTTTTTAAAACATATGAGATTCTTTAACTATTCTTGTTTTTAAATTCTTTTGAACTCTTTAAAAACCACTTTAAGGTTTTTTTTACAATTAAATACTAAATGATAAGATTTCAACTAATGTTTCTTAAATTCATCGATTTTAAATCATTTTTTTTGGTTTTACTAAACTTCACTTTCAAGAGGTTTTGTAGAACGGTTTCACCTAAACCATTAGAAAAATTAAAAGGATGTTCGATCTGTGTGACAAACCAAATCTCGTCTTAACGCATAGACCTGGTTTGGGGTGTTACATTTAATGGTATCAGAGTTGGTTTCAAAACTCGGCTGTGGTTGGGTTCAATAAATAACTTTCGTCTGAAATTATTTTTATGTTTTATAGTTAGTATGGTACCACAAGCATCCGGCACCAAGTCAAGTAAGTATTCATTACCGAATGATTATTGTGATGATATGATCATAGGAATACTCTAGAACTTCTAGTTTTAGATGTTGAAAACTGTAGAGATCAAAACTATAGGATGTGTTTGCGAAAAACAACTTTATCTTTTGAATCTCATAAAATATCGTTAATAAACACTGAAACAGTTTTCTAATTCATAAAATTCGTAATCAGATTAAAATGAGCTAGTCAGTATGAGCGCCAGAGGACGCGGATGTGGTAGACGTGGCCGTGGTAGAGGCCGAGGTGCTAGAACTGTGTCTGAGGAATCGAGACATATTCCAAAATGGATACACCGGCATCACCAGCGTCGAAAAATGATTCACAAGAGAATAGAAGAGAAGTTGATGCTTTAACATGAGCAATGTTGTGAGTATTTGAAAGGGTCGCTGGAATTAGAGTTGGGCCAGCAGCTCGTGGGTCGATATCGGAGCGATTGAAATCAAGTGGTGCTGAGGTTTTCAGAGGTGTCTCAGGTGTAGCTCCAAATGTTGCTGAATATTGGCTTGAGGCAGTGGAGCGACTTATGGATGACCTAGAGTGCACTGTAGAATAGAAACTAAGAGGAGCGGTGTCTGTGTTAAGGGACGAGGCATACCAATGGTGGCTTCTTGTCAGAAGGCCTTTCAAGTCGCATTTGTTACTTGGGAATTCTTCAAAGCTGCCTTTCAAGGAAAATATGTAGGAACAAGTTATGTGGATGCTCGGAAGAAGGAATTCCTGAATCTGATTCAAGGAAATAAGACAGTGGCAGCGTATGAGGCTGAGTTTTTACGCTTGAGTCGCTATGCTCGGACAATAGTGCCAACGGATCATGAGCACTGTGTATGCTTTGAGGATGGGCTGAATGATGAGTTGCGGGTTTTGATAGCCCCACAACAAGTTAGAACTTTTGCCACGCTTGTGGAGAAAGCCAAGATAGCCGAAGAGGCTAAGCACTCAGAACGTCAGAACCGGGAAAGAGTCAGAGACAAGAGAGATATAAAGTATTCAGGTTCTTCAAAAAGGTTTCAAAAGAGGCCTCGAAATGATGAGCCAGCTCAAGATAGAGCACCTGTGGCTATTAATCAGAGTCGAGATTGTGCTGAATGGGGGAAACGACATTCCGGAGAGTGCTGGAGGAAAACTGGTGCTTGTTATAAATGTGGTTCAATGGATCATCAATATAAGAATTGCCCTCGACGGATGGATAGGACTCAAAAAGCTTGTAATCTTGATGTGCGGTGGCAGATGTACTCAGTAGCCACCTAGAGACCGTGGACCGAGCCGTGGTGGTAATGGGGCTGGACGTGGTCAAGGTGCACCAGGTCGAGGCAATGGTTCTAGAGGTAACGCGGATGCAAGACAGCCAGGATTGGTCTATGCAGTTAGACGCCGCGAGGATGGCAATGCACCTGATGTGATAACTGGTACGTTCTTATCTATGATGGACCTGTTACTGCTTTGACAGATATTGGTTCTACCCACTCGTATACTGCTAGTGCCATATCTAAAAACTTGAATCTAGAATCTGAAATTTACGATAGTGAGATGATGGTAATTAGCCCTTTAGGACAGTCGATAATTGTAAATAAACTATTTAAAGACGTACCCTTAGAAATCCAAAGAGAAATATTTCTGGCAAATTTGATGGAATTGCCTTTCAGCGAGTTCGATCTCATTCTGGGCATGGATTGGTTGGTTAAGCATCAGGCGTATTTGGATTGTTCTAAAAAGCGGATGTCAATAAGGACTTCGGATGATAAGGAAGTAGTAATGATAGGCAAACGAAGGAATTACTTGGCAAATGTGGTATCTGTGTTAAAGGCAGAAAAGTTGGTATGGAAAGGGTATGGAGCATTCTTAGCTTTTATTTGTGCTTTGGATGCCAAAGAATTATTAGTGGAAGATGTGAGAACGGTGAAGGAATTTTCAGATGTATTTCCCGAAGAACTTTCTAGTATACCTCCAGATTGGGAAGTAGAATTTGGTATTGAGCTTTTGCCCGGAACGGCTCCAGTGTCCATTACTCCTTATAGAATGGCACCGAAGGAGTTGGCGGAGCTTAAAGCTCAAATTCAAGAATTGTTGGATCAAGGATTTATTCGACCGAGTGTGTTTCTGTAGGGAGCACCGATTTTGTTCGTTAAGAAAAAGGATGGGTCGATGCGTATGTGCATTGATTACAGGCAGTTGAATAAATTGACGATCAAGAATATGTATCCTTTACCGAGAATTGATGACCTGTTTGATCAATTGAAAGGAGCTTCGATTTTCTCCAAAATTGATTTGAGATCGGGTTATCACCAACTCAAAGTGAAAGAAGTAGATATTCATAAGACGGCATTCCAAACTCGTTATGGACATTATGAGTTTTTGGTGATGCCGTTTAGGTTGATCAATTCACCAGCTGAATTTATAGACATGATGAACCGGGTCTTTCAACCATATTTAGACCGATTTGTGGTAGTGTTCATAGATGACATTTTGGTATATTCGAGGAATGAAGAGGAACATGACTCACATTTGCGTATAGTATTGCAGTTACTTTGAGATAAGTAACTTTATGCCAAATTCAGTAAATATGAATTTTGGTTAAGGGAAGTAACTTTCTTGAGTCATGTAGTGTCAGCTGAAAGAATAAGGGTGGATCCTCGGAAGGTTGAAGCTGTACTGGATTGGAAACCACCGAAGTCAGTAGTTGAGATTCGGGGTTTCTTGGGTTTAGTCGGTTATTATAGGCGCTTTGTTGAGGGGTTTTCCGATTCTTTGCCCTAACTAAGCTATTGCGAAAAGGAGTACCGCACGTATGGGTGATAAGCAATGAAGAGAGTTTCAAAAATTGAAAAGATTTTGACGGAAGCACTAGATCTTGATTCAACTTTGAAATTTGAAAAAGAATTTATCATTTACTGTGATGCGTCACACACGGGTTTAGGTTGTGTGCTGATGTAAAATGGAAAAGTGGTGGCTTATGCTTCTCATTAGTTGAGACCGCACGAAGTAAACTACCCTACTCATGGCTTGGAGTTAGCTGCGGTAGTGTTTGCTTTAAAGATTTGGAGGCATTATCTCTACGGTGAGAAGTCTATTATCTTTACGGATCACAAAAGTCTTAAGTATCTTCTTACTCAAAAGGAGTTAAACTTGAGACAAAGAAGATGGGTGGAGCTGTTAAAGGATTATGATTTCTCAATCGAGTATCATCCTGGAAAGGCTAACGTGGTAGCAGACGCGTTAAGTCGTAAGGTGGTATCTGATTTGAGAGCAATGTTTGCTCATCTGAGTTTGTATGAGGATGGTAGTCTATTAGCAGAACTTCAGGTGAAGCCTTTGTGGTTAGATCAAATCAAGGAAAAGCAGATATCAGATGAAAAGTTGGGACCCTTATTTTAGCAAGTTGAAAGTGGTGAAATAGGGGATTTTGGTATAAACACGGATAGAGTGTTGTGTTTTCGTGGAAGAGTTCGTATGAACAAGGACTCAGATTTGAGACAAATGATTCTACGAGAGGCGCATAGTAGCCCTTATGTTATGAACCCCAGAGGAAATAAGATGTATCGAGATCTTCGTGAACGGTATTGGTGGCCAAGGATGAAGCATGAGATTTCTAAGTTTGTAGGAAAATGTTTGACTTGTCAACAAGTGAAGGCGGAGCATGAATTGCAGTCAGGCTTATTACAACCGGTAAAGATTCCTCTTTGGAAATGGGAGCGGATAACAATGGATTTTGTTAGTGGGTTGCCTTCAACACCTACTAAGAAAAATTTTGTTTGGGTAGTAGTTGATCGATTGACGAAGACTGCTCATTTTCTTCCAGTTCGTACGGATTACTCATTACAGAAGTTGGCTAAGTTGTATGTATCTAAAATAGTAAAGTTGCATAGGGTATCAGCGTCTATTATATTAGACAGGGATCCTAGGTTTACATCACGGTTTTGGAAAGCTCTGTATGAAGCTTTGGGAACAAAGTTAAACTTCAGTACGGCTTTTCATCCTCAGTCAGATGGTCAGTCGGAAAGAGTAATTCAGATATTGGAAGACATGTTAAGGGGTTGTGTAATTCACTTCAGAGGTAGTTGGGAAGATTTTTTACCGTTGGCAGAGTTTGCGTATAACAACAGCTATCAGTCTAGCATTCAGATGGCACCCTACGAGGCATTGTATGGTCGTAGGTGTCGTACTCCTACTTGTTGGATTGAATTGGGTGAACGGCAGATGTTGGGTCCTGAATTGATATTTGAGACGGAAGAAAAGGTAAAAAATTATTTGAGCACGGTTAAAAAAAGCTTCGGGTAGACAAAAATCATATGCGGATCTGAAGCATAAGGATATTGAGTTTGTTGTGGGGGATCAGGTCTTTCTGAAGGTCTCACCTTGGAAAAAGATTTTCAGATTTGGAAGGAAGGGCAAGTTGAGCCCTAGGTTCATTGGACCATATTGTGTGATGAAGCGTGTTGGTCCAGTGGCCTATCAGATTGAATTACCTCTGGAGTTGAGTTAAATTCATAATGTTTTCCATGTTTCCATGCTGAGGCGCTATAGATCGGATCCGTCTCACATAGTACCGGTGGAAAAAGTGGAGTTGAGATCAGACTTATCTTTTGAGGAGGAACCAATGAAAATCTTAGACCGAGATGTTAAGGTGCTAAGAAAGAAGACTGTACCGTTGGTCAAGGTTTTATGGCGTAATCACGGAGTGGAGAAAGCTACATGAGAGCCTGAGGATGCAATTCAGCAACAATATCCTCACTTCTTTTCATCAGGTAAATTTCGAGGATGAAATTTTCTTTAAGGGGGTAGAATTGTAACATCCAAAAATTTGAGTATCAATATGTTGCTTGTCTTTAGTGTTAGCTCGGGTATAATTTTATTGTGTGCTTAATATAGTCTTGAAAAAGGCTCGGGTTTACTTGGAATTAGAATAAATTTTACTAAAGAGTACTTTAGTGTAGAGAAATCATGTGACCTTGAAGTTAAGTTAATTAAGTGATAAAAGATGGCATAGATGAGTAATTGGCAAAGAGGTGATGGCGCCATAAATTGGACTTGAGGGGAGAGGTTCGAATCTCCTAGCATGCAAATTGAGTGTTTTTATTTTTTATTTTATCTATATGGCATGTGTCGGTCATGGATAAGGATTAGGATGAGTTGGATCTTTGAATTTTTATGGCAAGAAGACCATGGGAAAAAGGCAAGTGTTAACTTAGGGAAAGGAATCATTTGATTAAGGCATGAAGGGGGAACACAAGGTATTTATCAAGGAGGATGTTTTGGAAAGTTGGTGTAGCCAACTTTGACTTGAACTTGGTCGGTTTTTGGGGATAGAGGGTGGCCGAAATTTTGAGGTAGGCTTGGTAAGGTTGTGTAGTTAGTGATACTCCCTTTTGGTCATCCATATTTTTCCCAAAAACACTTATTCTCCTTCCATTTGTTTTCTCTCATAGCCGAATGTGTCTTGTGCTAAAGGTAAATTTTGTTTTGATTTTGGTCATTTCATTGAGGCCAAATTGATTTTTGTCTTTCATTTTTTCCCAAGAGTTTCTCATTGTGCCGAAACCATATCATTTTGAAAGGTCAAATTCTTCTTTCTTCTTGGCTGATTATGTATCAAAACCAAGACAAATTCTTTGTTCATCTTCTATCCTTGGAAATCGACTCATAAACACTCTCTTATTCCTTCTTCTCTATTCTCTCTTCTTGTAACCATCTCTCAATTATCTTTATTCTTTCTCAAAATCTTTCACCATGGCCGAATGTCAGTGACTATTTACCTAAACCGAAAGTTTCTTTGCTTTTCACATATTCTTTCTTCTCAATTCTGTTTTATTCAAACTTTGTATATTCGGTAAGAACCCTCTTTGATAGTTTTAATTTTGTTCTTATTTTCTTTATTTCGAATCCTTAGGTTGGTTTTAGAAAGCCTTTTGATCGAAATCTTCATCCATTTCTCTTAAATAAATTCCCTTCATTTTATAGTGAAATAGAGAAAGGCCGAAACTCAAGTGTTCGTAAGCGTCGTGAATCGTTGGAATCGATTTAAGGTGTTAAGGTAAGGGATTATTAAGGACTCTCATATTACTCGACATATTGATAAAGATTGATTGTTAATCGATTTCGTTTTAGGGGACGTTATCGCTCGATTGTCATATTGTAGAACGAGGATATTTGTGGTAAGCCAATCTCACTCTTAAAATCGTTAGTCATAATTTCGATAATTTATTAGTCGGACCAATGATCTTTTGTCAATAGAGACAATCTAGATAGGGACGAAAAGGGCGGTAAATAGTGTTCGAAAGAAGGGTGGTTCCGTTATTCCCCCTAAGTTTAAGCGAAGGACTGTTTCGGGAATTCGAGATTTTCCACGGGTTGTGGACGCTCATCCGAGGAGAACCAGTTGTTTGAAGTTGTTCGTACTCCCGAACCTTTGTTTGTTCGTGGATTTTCATCGGGTAACGAACCAAAAATCGGGGAGAAACCGCAAATAGAAGTGGTTCAAAATTCTGAGGGTAAAAGTCTAGATCGTTATTTCTAAGATTCGATTTGTAAATAAATAATAGTGTTCTAATTTATCGTGATGCATTTAGGTATCGACGAGCGGGAAAGTCTAGTTCTCACAGTAAACAGGTGTGTAACTTCACACTTATTCCAGGTTAGATACTATACCGTAAGTATTGGGATAAAATCGTAAAGATGGCAAAATCGAAAAATGCGAAATAATTAACACTTTTTTGAAATGCATGAAAACAGTTAAAGTCGTGAAATTTACGAAAAACGCCCTCAATGAGTTAATAGGTAAATAATAAATTTTATGCTCGATCGTTAAATGGGCCGAAAAATGCTAGATCGTTAAATGGGCCGAAAAATGTTAGATCATTAAGTGGGCCGAAAATCTGCTAGATCGTTAAATGGGCCGAAAATCTGCTAGATCGTTAAATGGGCTGAAAATCTGCTAGATCGATATATGGGCCAAAGTTTGCTAGATTGCTAAATGGCTATATGCTATTTTGTCTTATGGGCCAAAATGAAAATTGGAAATATAGACTCACATGTATTATGAGTTTTTGTTAAATTATCATATGAATATAGATTAATATGCATACATGATTGCATGGGTTGGGATAAATGATGAAGAGAAGAAAGGCCTGTTGCCAAAATCTAGTTCGGTGGCTCTGCCACAAATATTTTAATGGCTTAATGCCTCTAGTTCGATGACTTTGTCACAATCTAGTTCGGTGGTGCACCATAACATTTTTAAAAATGGCTTTATGCCTACGATTGGTGTGTTGGCGGGGTGGGTTGACTTGATCCCCACAGGTGTGTTGGTTGGTACAGGTGGTGTGTAGCGGATGGAAATTAGGTTTGGTTGGGAATTTCATTTTACATGCATTTTATTTATTATATTGTTAAATTCGTATATGAGCTCAAGCCCAAAATAATTACTTTATGATCCGGCCCAGTGGATATGGTAAGTGAGTTATACACTGAGTTCTGAGTAACTCACTCCGTTTAATTATCCATCTTAGGTAATGGCAATTGACGGAGGCTTGGGCCGAGGATGACTTCGTGGAGGCCATACTTCGAACATGGGTTTTATAAACTATGAACTTTAAATTAAGTGAATTCTTTTAATTACTATTTTGGGTATGATGTAATAAGGCCTTTATTAATATTTCATGGATTTTTATGTGTGGATGGATTTAAATTTTGTTTTAGATATTTAATATGGGCTTATGTTAATCTTATAATGTTTCCTTAAAATACTTTGGTTTTTAAAACATATGAGATTCTTTAACTATTCTTGTTTTCAAATTCTTTTGAACTCTTTAAAAACCACTTTAAGGTTTTTTTTACAATTAAATACTAAATGATAAGATTTCAACTAATGTTTCTTAAATTCATCGATTTTAAATCATTTTTCTTGGTTTTACTAAACTTCACTTTCAAGAGGTTTTGTAGAACGGTTTCACCTAAATCATTAGAAAAATTAAAAGGATGTTCGATCTGTGTGACAAACCAAATATCGTCTTAACGCATAGACCTGGTTTGGGGTGTTACAGGTCACCTTGAGATTGATCGTTAAAACATTTTGATTTATTAAAACGATACTTTTGGCCTACGAAATTCGAAAACGTAGGTTCTGGAGTCGGTTACGTACGAGGAAGGATTAGCACTCTCGTAACGCCCAAAATTGGTACCAAATTGATTGATTAATGTCTTAATGTCAAAAATTTAAAAAAAATTTAAAATACGATCCTTTTTGTTAAAGAAAACTTGTATAAACTAAACCGGACGCCGAGACCCGCTTATTTTGAAAGAATAAAATATCATACCCAGTGAGTTAGGATACGACATGTCGAATCCTCAAAACTAAGCTTGTCTTTTACCATTTAAAACTTGTATATTTAAATTTAATAAGGATATTCGGTTATTTGGGTTAAATGAGAAATCAAAACCCAATAAGTTAGGGCACTATTTCTCAAAATTTCCGAATATGGAATATTGCCTTTGTTTTTGGAAATACTTATCTCGAGCTAGCAAAATGTTACATCCAGTGAGTTAGGACACAACATTTTCGAATTCCCGAGAATAAGTTTTTATTTAACTTATGCGTTTTAAAAAATAATCGTTCTTTAGACTCGACGAGAAAAATCGAAACCCAGTAAGTTAGGGTACGGTTTATTTCGAATCTTAGAACACGAAGTATTTGCTTATTTTGAAAATCGGATAAAATATAATATGATCATAGTAGAAAGAAAAATTTTAGTGTCAATATGTATAATAAAATAAAAATGAAGGCAATAATATAATTAATAATAAAAAAAGGCAAAAATAAAATAAAATAAAAGCTTAAGCCAAACAATCTATATGAAATATGAGATAAAAAAAAGAAATAAATAAACAAAAGAAAATAATAATGAAATAATAAAAATACTATGTACAATAGTTTAAAAATAATAAAATAATAATAATAACACAATAATAATAATAATAAACTTAATAGTGATAGTAGTAAAAATAATTGTAACAACAAAAATTAGAAATAATAATACTAGTAATATTAAAAGTAATAATAATAATAATATTAATAATAAAAATAATAATGGTAATAATAATAACTATAATAATAATAACAATACTAATAATAAGAAAAGTAACAATAATAATAAATACAATAGTAATAAGAATATTAAGAATAATAATGATAAAATAATAACAATAATGGCAAAAATAATAAAAATAAAAAAAGACGAAATTAAATTTAAAATAAAAAATTGGGGCAAATCTAAAAATAAATAAAAGGAAAGGGACCTTATTGAACACGCGAATAACAAGGAAGGGCTAAAAGGGAAAATATCCCCGTCCTCCCAAAACGTAGTGTTTTGCGTAGGACCCAATTAAAACAAACGAGAATTAAGGGGGAAATTAAAAATAAATGAAAACTTAATTGCAAAGAAATAAATAAGTGGAATGACCAAAGTGGTAAATATCTCACTTTTGTAAAACACGCGGATCCTCCCCTGGGTAGGGCCAATGCGCGGGTCAGAGGCCTTAAACGACGCCATTTTGAGGCCACTTAAATAAGCCTAAAACGACGTCGTTTCAAGGGCTTATAAAATGGAAAATTTTTGTTGAAGATTTCATTTCTGCTGGGTTTTAAAAAAAAAAACAAAAAGGAAGGAGAGACTTTCTTTGCCAGGTTTTTTTTTTAACCCACTTGCACCGTCGCTGGACCACCGCCGTCTTTCGCCATACACGGCGGCCGGTTGTCCAAAAAGGTGAGTTTTTCTTGCCTTTTTTTTATTGCATACTATTTTTATATTATATGTGAGGTAAAACAAAACTAGAAAATTATTTCATATTTACAAACAGTTTCAAAGAAAAAAAAAGAAAGAAAAAAAATAAAAAGATGAACAACCTTTTCTGTTTTTGCTTTCTTTCTATTGATATTTTGTGTGTAAAAAAACGTAGAGACCATACAATGATTTTTCTTTCGGATTTTATAGACAAAATCTAAAAAAATAAAACAAAATACAATTATTTGCTGTCAATCTTTTGCTTTCTATTTTCGCTTCTCTTTGCAGGTGAAATCGTTGGGCGTGGGGTGGCCCGAGTGACGTGGCTGCTGTGGCGTGTGGGAGCTGCTCGTGGGAGAGGCGCTGCAATGCTCTAGGGTCTTCTAGGGTTTTTTGAAACTATTAGAAATTTGGGTCATTCAGGCTTTGTTATTTTGGGTTAAAATTTGGGCTAATTTCTCGGTTTATTGGATTTGTAATAATTGGACTGCTATTGGACTTTTAATAATTTTGGTTTTTATTCTATTTGCTTTTTTTTTTGTTTTGGTCTTATTCTATTAATCGGGCGGGCATAAATGGGCTCTTACAATGATATTAATAATAATATAATAATAAAATAAAATAAAAATAAAGTTTTAAAATTATATAAAAGGATATAAATAGATAGCGATAGGATAAGCTAAATGTGTGTATATAAAAAATTTTAGGTAGATAAATATATATAAAATACAATAATAATAATATCGCAAAATTAATTAATTTAGTAATATGATAATAAAACAAATAAGTATATTCAAAAGGAAATATAATAATATTATTAATATTAAACTAATTAATTTAATAATAAAGTAGCAAAAATAACTAAGAAAAGGAATAAATTGAATTTTAAAACAAAAGTTTGGGGCAAATCATAAGTAAATAGAAAGGAAAAGGACCAAATTGAATGCTCGAATAACAAGGAGGGACCAAAATGGGAAATAATCCCCACTTTCCAAAACGCACAGTTTCAAGGCGAACCAAATTGAAATCGAAACAAATTATAGGGCCAAAATTAAAAACGAAAGAAACTTAATTGTAAAACACTTAAAAAGCGAAAGGGCTAAAGGTGCAATTAGGCCTTCCATTGAAAAACACGCGGATCCTAAGCCGGAGCCGGTCGGTTATTGAGTCAGAGGCCAAAACGACGTTGTTTTGGGCGTCTGAGGCCAGTCACAAAATGACGTCGTTTTGGGGGCCCATATAAGTCAAAAATCCTTCAAAAAAAATCATTTCATCCATGTTCTAAAAAAAAAAAAAAACCTTCTCCTTTTCTCTGAAGAGCCTCCCTAGAATCCGGCCATCAGTCACCGTGGCGGCCGCTAGTCGCCGGTGACGGCGCCGCAGTCCACGGTGGCCGGAGATGAAAAAATGGCTATTTTTTGGCCTTTTTGATTTTTAGACCAAAAAAATACCATCTTTCATCAGAGATGGCAACCTCGGCCTTCCCCTACGATGGCGCGAACGCAAAAAGGTGAGATTCGACCCTTTTTTTCCTTTTTATTTTTGTTTATTTCTTTTAAAATAAGAGTAAAAAGATATAAAAGAATAAAAGATATTAAAAAAACCTTTGTTTTTGAATCGGCCTCTCTGTTTTCTTGTGTTTGATTTTTTTTGTATTCGTATATGTCTGAATCAATGTATTTTTTGGGTGCTTGAATCTCTGTTTTTTTATATTCAATTGGTAAAAAAAATAAATCGGTTTTAGGTGGCTTTTATAGCTATTTACACTTGTTATTTTATTATATTTGTCACTTCTTGTTGCAGGCAAATGGGTAGTGGCTAGTGACGGTGGCCAGTGGTGGTGCTGCAGTGGCAGTTGGTTAGGGCTGCAGACCTAGGTGCGGCGCACCTAAGGTTTGATTTTTTTTTTGATTATTGGTTTGGGCCTTTTGGGCTTTTTAGGGTTTTTATTTTTTGGGTCGTTTGGGCCTTGTAATTTGGACTTTTATTTTATTTTTTGGTTGTCTGATTTGGGCCCAAGGCTAAATTGGCCTACTACAGGTAACCCTCTTTGCTTGTTGTTGTGCAATGGGAAAGAAACAGAGACTTTAAAAAGGGCCAATTTTGCCTGGTCTTGCCGAGTTCTTGACTTCTTTTGGTGCTTATTTTCTTCAAGTAGCCTCATTCCAGTCCACTGCATTTTGTTGCTTTGATCCACCCCACCGCAACTTCAGAGAGATAAGACTTGTAACTTCAATCTGCTCTGCTGCAACTTTAGGGAGATGAAATTTGTAGTTATAGTAGATTCAATTCGACCTACTGTAATTTCAGATGTATAGGATTTGTCGCTTTAACCCGCTCCACTACAACTTCAGGGAGATAGGATTAGTAGCTTCAATCTATTCCGCTGCAACTTCAAGGAGATAAGATTGGTATCTTCAGTTTGCTTCACTATAACTTCAAGGAGATAAGACTTGTAATTTGTAGCTATAATCTGTTCCAGTACAACTTCAGGAAAATAAGATTCGCTATCTTCAGTCTGCTCCACTGCAACTTCAGGGAGATAAGACTTGTAATTTGTAGCTTTAATTCCACTACCTCTGAGGAAATAAGATCATTATCTCCACTCTTGCAACTTTAGGAGAAATAAGATCTTGATGCTATGCAACTTGATTATCTTGATCTTCCTTTGCAACTTTAGGGAGATAAGACTTGCTATCTTCAGTCTGCTCCACTGCAACTTCAGAGAGATAAGACTTGTAGCTTCAAAATGCTCCACTACAATTTCAGGGAGGTAAAATTTGTAATTTCTTCCATCCATCCCACTGTAACTCAAGGGTATAGGATTTGCATCATCTTCAATTCATCCCATTGCCACTCAGGGGTATAGGATTTGTATCTTCTTCAACCTATCCCCTGAAACTCAGGGGTATAGGATTTTTGGCTTCTTCAATCCATTGATCTGTTACACTATTCTCTGGGTAACAAGACCTTTATAACCCATTTCATGGCCTATGTTTGTATCAAATGATTAGTATGTCATGATCAGAATTAATCAGTTACTCCTAACTAGATGTGTATGAATGATATTTGCATGAATGCAGAATGCCATTTTACGAGAATGATCCCTTTTTCAATGCTTAGGTTGTCATTGCTCGTTGCTCATCAAGGTTCTATCATTGACGTATTACCCTGCCTTCGTGCTCAGCTGGTATCTTTGACAGAAAACCCAAAAAAGTAGTCATGATTTGCTACTCTTTCTCAAATGTTTCCAACCCTTAGGTTTGACTAGTTCTAAATAATAGTCCTGTTTCAGGTTTACGTACTATGTAGAAGCTTTCAGAGTAATATGCAAAACTCCTTTTATGAGAGTATTATTAGTCTATTAATCGTTATTTTAAAACTCCTTTTAAAATTTTCCTTTTTTATGCATCGAGTAAAAACAAATGTAACATTTAAGGCAATGTGCATTTAACTTGTTTAGGCATAATATAAAAGTGCATAAATATATTTAAACACGATTCGTGATATGGTTGTAGCAAAATAAAATAAAATGGAAGTGTGTAAAAATGAAACGATTATATATAAAAAATAAAAATGAAAATGTCAAGCTTGTGAATGACAATTATATAACTCTAATGGTAATAAAACACCAACTCACAATAAACAGTGGCAATAATCATGCCATAATTACTATTCTAATTCTAATATAGATAATCCAAGTACAATAAATAATAACTATAATAATAATAATAATAATAATAGGGATAAAATAAAATAAAATGTATAAATAAAAAGAAACATAAATGACATAAATTTTAAGTGTTAATATAAATGAAAGAGGCAAAATTAATCAAGTGATGGATTAATTGAAATTTAAACGAAGATTAAGCCATAAATCGCAAAAAAATTAAAGAATTGGGGAATAAAGGACTAAATTAAAAGTCCAAGAAAATCTAATGTCTAAATTAAAAAATAGGATAAAAAAGGCCAAATTAAAATGCGGAGCAAAAGTTCAGGGGCCCCGAAGACAATTGATCCAAAACAGTACATGTGTCATTCCCTAAGGGGTCAACGGTATAAGGACTAAATTGAAAATGAATTAAAATCAAAAGGTACAATCTAAAAAAATGAAATCAGGACTGAATTGAAAAACAATTAAAAAGTGGAAGGACTGGAGCGACAATTAGACCCTCCCCTACAAACACGCCGACCCTATGGGGATCCGGGTCAGGTCGTCGGGTCGGCCCCAAAACAGCATCGTTTTGGGGCATTTCGGACCACCCTAAAACGGTGTCGTTTTACAAGCCTATTTAAGTTAATTTTTTTCAAAAATTTCATTTCTCTTTTGTTTTTTTTTTAAAAAAAACTTCTTTCACCCCTTTTTTTCCTCTGAAATTTTTCTAGGGCCGACCATGGGAGTCGCCACGGCCATCGGCCGTTAGCGTCGGCGATCGCTATTTTCGGTGGCCAAAAAATTTCAAAAAAACCCTTTGTTGCCCTTTTTTTCTGCGTAGAACTTTGATTTGGAGTCGAAAACACTAAACTAAAGCCTAAACTCCCAAAAAAAGAGAAGAAAACCTTTCGATTTTCGACGTTCTCTGCTGCGGCCTTGGCCGAATCCCTAGGGATTTGACGGCCTTTCACACCGGAAGAGATACCGACAGTGACGCGAAGACCAATCTGCAGGTAAGGGTTTTATTTTTATTTTTTCAAATCTAAAAGAATAAAAAAGTAAATCACCTTTTTTTTTTATGTTTGTATCTAAGTTCTTTTCTTCCAAAAAAAAGTCCCCCTTATACAATCTATTTTATGGCTTTTATAGCCATTACATACATTTTTTTTCTATTGTTCTTACTGTTGTCCTTTTTTTTTCTTTTGCAAGCGATGGTGGGCACGTTGACGTGGTGCACTGCACGAAAGGGCTAGGTTTTTTTGGTTTTACTGAAATATGTTTAGGTTGTTGGGCCAATAGGCGATTAGGATTTTTATTTTGGGCCGTTTGTAATTGTAAATTTGGGCTTGATGTTTTCTGTAAATGGACTGTTGTAATGGATTCTGATATCTTTTATTTTTATTTTTTGTTTGGTTTCTGTTTAGGCCCGGGCTAAATTGGCATATTACAATATTTACTTGTATAGATTTATGTTATCCAAGAAAATATGAGTTGGGCTGACTTTATAAATCGATCCTTTTTTTTTGATAAAATATATATCGATCCTTTATATTCCTATATTAAGGTATTTAATTTGTGATATTTGATTAGATCGATATGGATTAAAGGTTACTTTATGAAATTAGATTCGTGTTCTAAATATAGAAGTCTTATTCAACCTTTAAAGAGGTAATTACTGAGGCAGTTATATGAAAATGCAATGAGCAATGTTCATTGCTCATGACACTCCGCAAATCAGATAACTTGTCTTATTTGAAATTGACAATCTTTTCGATAAAATCAATTAGATAGTGACTTAGATGATTTTATGGACCTATGTTGGCCCATATTTGAAGGACCAACTTGTGGAGCGATAAATCTTTGAATATTGAATCAATTCAGATCAAGTAAATCGGATCCATTGTTTTGTGAAGATTAATTTGACCGAGTTGAAAATTTATCTTGGAGACATTTGATTTATTCTAAATTTTATAAGGATATTGTAAAGCCTTCTTATGAGGCTATTTTAATGAGATCTTAATTGTAATTGATTTTTATCTTAACAAGTTTTAAACTCTTATAAAGTAAGGGTGGAGTGTGAGCACTTAATTTGTTCATTAAGAATTCATTATTAAGTAAACAAGTGAATTACTTGGTTTGCGAGCTAAGTTTTTAGGAGAAAACCTTAGTGAAGAGAAATCTTGATCTTAGGTGCAAAATTGTAGCTGTTATACCAGTATTTGATAAAACTTAAATCACTATTTATATGAGATTTACCACGTTAACAACTTTATTGTGTTGAACTTTGTTTTCTATCATAGTGAAACTCTCATTTAGCTACGGCGAATATCAACTGAATTCTTTCAAATTAGATTATTCTTTTACCTTGATTAAGAAAACACTCAGTTACGTCCTGCTTTTACTTTACATCAAACTTTCATTTAAGAAAGAGGCACATGTACAACACATACAGAAAATAAGTCCCAAACGAATACATAAAGAGATCAATCTATAGGCTCGAGCTGGCGGACACCTCCCCTAGTGTGACCCAACATAGACAAAACTGTGGCGGCAATATGCTTTGAGCTTAGCCCTGCCTCTTTAATTTGATCATTTTGAGATCCATGGTCAATGTATTTATCTGGTAGTATCATTGGCCTCCACTGCACCATGTAACATTGATGTTAGAACAATAACATACATTTCCACCAAGTATAAATTTTAATGGATGTTAGTGTTACCTTAAGCTTGCCATCTAGTAGTCCATTCAAGCACAAGAAATGAGAAAAGTGGGTGCTGAACCCTCCCATTGATCCTTCTTCTGCGGTGATCAATATCTCATGTTCTCGAGCTAGTTGTCTCAGTAAATCTCCGTCAATTGGCTTACAGAAACGAGCATCCGCCACCGTTGTAGAGATGCCAAGCATTTGTAACTCCTCGGCTGCTTTCATACAACTTTGTACTATTGTTCCATACCCCAAAATGGCCACCCTGCCACTTCCTTCTCTTAGTATTCTTCCCTTCCCAATCTAAACATTTTCGAATTTTGGGTTACAAACATATGAGTGACTGTTTGTGACTAAAGAAATCTTAGTAGGATAACATTGATGTACCTCTAACGGTGTTCCTTTGTTGTTTGGTGGGAGAATGGTGCCGATGCCATTGCCTCTGGGGTACCTAAAGCAGCTAGGACGATCATCGATGGCGGCTGCCGTGGCCACCATGTGCATGAGCTCAGTTTCGTTCGAAGGTGCCATTACCACCATATTAGGTAAGCATGCCATAAAAGTAGTGTCAAATGCACCGCAATGGGTGGGTCCATCTGCACCCACTAGGCCAGCCCTGTCTATTGCAAATCTCACTGGCAGCTTTTGGAGATCAACATCGTGAGCAACCTGCAATAATTAAACACTTTGTTATTATTAATTTTGATCACACCATTGCTTTCAAGTTGGCTTATAATTAACTTGGAATTACTTGATCGAATCCTCTTTGTAGGAATGAAGAGTAAATGGCACAAAATGGTTTGAGCCCTTCAGAAGCTAGACCAGCAGCAAAAGTAACAGCATGTTGTTCAGCTATCCCGACATCGAAACATCGATCCGGGAATTGTTTTTGGAATAAAGAAAGCCCGGTTCCTCCACCCATGGCAGCATGGATTCCCACTATTTTATCATCTTCTTCTGCTTCAGCTATTAAAGACTCTGCAAAGTACTTAGTATACGAACATGTTTCCGACTTGCTCTTCATTTGTTTTCCAGACTTTGGATCGAATTTCACAACCCCTACAACAAGAAGAAAAACATCCGTGTTGGACACAATTCAAACGGAACTCATTTTGAGTCCAGGTGACATTGGTGTTGAATTGTACTTATACTTACCATGCATTTTATCTGGTGCAACCTCAGCAGGGGCATAGCCTTTTCCCTTCTCGGTAATGACATGAATGAGAACAGGCCCAGGGGCTGGCATTGATCTAACTTCATTTAACACGTAAACAAGGTCTTCTACATTATGACCATCCACTGGTCCTATGTAGTATAGTCCTAGTTCTTCAAATAGGCTAGCCCCTGAACCACCAACAACTCCTCTCATGTAGGAATCGAATTTGGCAGCGATTTCATGTGTCTGTCCACCGATTTGCTTTGTGATCCCCTATCAATATGTCAAAAAACCTAAATAAGCCCATTTTGTCTAGTTATCATAGTGAAGTATTTAGGTTCGAATAGCCAAATTTAGACACCTTTGCGGCTTCGCGTAGTTGACGAAACTCCCTGCTTGATTGCAGCTTTGTTAAAGCTTTGCTAAGAGCTCCCACTGGAGGAGCCGGACCATCGACTGTGGCGGTCGGCAATGAAACTTGCTTGTTATCATTCAAGATGATGATGAGATTTGAGTCAAGATAACCAGCGTTGTTCATTGCTTCATATGCCATTCCAGCAGTCATTGCTCCATCACCTATTACTGCAATTACATGATTGTTCTTCCCTAACAAGTCTCTCCCAACTGCCATTCCTGCCAAAAAACAGCCCACCAGTATCAGCCTATCACGATCAATCAGATAAATATCGGCTATGAATATCTATGTGAAGAGCTTAGAACTAACTACCTAAACCAGCAGAAATGCTAGTAGAACTATGGCCAGCTCCAAAGGCATCATGAATGCTCTCTTCCCTTTTCGGAAACCCTGCTAATCCGCATGTTTGTCTAATCGAATGCATTCTCGATCTTCTACCAGTTAATATCTTATGCGGATAGGACTGTAAACAACAAAATACAGTATGTTAATAACCCATCATACATCGATGGAGCTAATTGTAAATAGTACACTACGAACAAACTTCCAAAACCTGTCGCAATAAACAACATAACGTTATTACCTGATGCCCAACATCCCAAATAATCTTATCCTTAGGAGTGTCGAAAACATAGTGAAGTGCCACTGTTAGCTCAGCCACCCCCAAGTTTGAACTGAGATGCCCACCAGTGTTTGACACTGTGTAAACCACCTCTTCTCGTAGCTCATCAGCTAACTTCCCAAGCTCCTATCGTTTTTCAATCAACAAATTAATAATGCGTGATTAAAAGTGTTAATAATTATAGTTAATGGTATAATAATTATTACCTCGATGGAAAGATTCTTCATATGAATGGGATGGTTTATGGTATCAAGAAGTGGAGTAGACGGTTTTTCTCCTGAGAAATTCAGCAACCTTTTGGTTCTTGTTGTTTGTTGTCCACGTTTATCCATGATGTTCCTTTCATAGTTTGCATTCCCCGTTTCAAACTGAGCTGCTGTAACTCTATTGAATCGACACTGCAATCAACAAAGTCCATTAATGAAAAACTTGGAGGAAAAAAAGAAGAGAAAAACTTGGGCATTTTTTCAGATAACCGACCTTGCGATGGAAGCTTGAAATGGAATTATATCCATCTTGGGATTGGTGTGAAGGAAGAAAACTTGTTCTTAAAATAGAAGAAGCCATTGTTGTTACGGTAGTATGAAATGTGAAGCTAATGGCTGCGATGTAGGGGGGTATTTATAAGGCTAAGACCACATTCTTTCTTAGAAAAGTCTATATCTACGTAATCAGCAAGCTCTCTTCCACGTGAAAAACCATGGATGATAATGCCCATGGTCTAATGCCCCAGTGGCAATCTTAAATTAATTATTATGGATATTTAGGCAATAAAGTTTTGACACTTTTCATCAAGGTACAATTTTTGGATTTTGAATATTTAGGATCCATATTTATCATATACAATTATGAAGAAAAGATAGTATAAAATTGTGGTTTTAAAATATTATTTTTTATTTTGTAGATTATTAAATTCAAATATTTAAAAGATAAATTAATTAATTAATTGTAATTTAGATAATAATATTTATGTTTAATGTTATAATACATGTAAATTTGAATTTTAATTCTTATAAATTATATTTTGATTTTGAAGTAGAAATTAAAGTTTAAATCAGTTTGATTTCATATTCAATAACTTCATGTTAATGTACTTTTCCAATGAGATTTTTTGGTAGGTAAGTGTGAAACAAATTCAAGATAAGTAGTTTTCGACAATTTTAATGCAGATTGTACATATATATGATAAATATTTTTTTTGGTACATAATTTATTGTACGAGAAATTTACTCTACACCATAAACCAGAGGCATAGCTAGGGGCTGATAGGGCCAGGCATCATTAAATGGAAATAAAATTATTTAGGGTCTTTAAAATTTTTAAAATTTTAAATTAGTAAAAGTAAAATTACGCTTTGACCTCCTAAAGATGATGAAATTTTAATTTAATTTTTTAAAAATTATAAAAATATAAATTATTTTAATGACCCTCCTAAAAATATTTTCGGGCTTCGCGCCTACCATAAAAAGAATTAATCTATTATTTGAACCCATAACATAGGTTTTAGGTTTTTAAAAGAGTTGGGTACATTTTATATATCTATCCATATATATATATATATATATATAGATAGATAGATAGATAGATATAGATATATAATATGGTGCATGCATTATGTTTTAGAATTTAATCTCTATACTTTTATTTTTAAGAATTTAGTTCTTTTATTTTCAGATTTCAAAATTTAAGTCCATTTATTAACACTTTTTAGATTAATTAGTTAAATTTAAATTCATTAGAACATCATTTTTAGTTATATTGCTACCAAATGAGTACTTTTTATATTTTAAAATAACAACCAACAAATTTAACAAAAAAATAAAAAAACTAATAGTGTTAACAATTGAACTTGAATTTTGAAATCTAAAAGAAGTGGGACTAAATTTCTGAAAATAAAAGTATAAGGACTAAATTTTAAATTTAAAAAGAATACAAGGACCTATGAATATTTTAACCTTTTGAATGTTGTCCATCAGAGGAGTGCAACACTCATGACTATAACAACAAACAAAGGAATAAGGATTTTAATGATTTGAACAAGTTATCTAATAATAAAAGATTACACGGACATAGTTGCATGTACGAATTTGCAAAATGGTACAATGACATGTTGCTCCTTTGACTTTGACACAAAGGAGACCTTTTTGTAATTTTCCCTGGATTCACAAATTAAAAGTTTCCCAAAAATTATTACTTGGGGCTTGAAAACTTCAATTTCATCCATTTTTATTATTGTAGTTTTAAAATTTGAAATTTGAAATAATAGACATGAAATTTATTAGATTAATTTTTATTATTATGCGT
This sequence comes from Gossypium rotundifolium, assembly GCA_025506655.1. Taxonomy (NCBI): domain Eukaryota; kingdom Viridiplantae; phylum Streptophyta; class Magnoliopsida; order Malvales; family Malvaceae; genus Gossypium; species Gossypium rotundifolium. The sequence continues at coordinate 195,184,933 of CP106729.1, read as the reverse complement.
AAATTGTAAACTTAGCCTATATTTTCTAATTTTATCTTTTTAATATCTATACTTTACAAATTTAAAATTTTACCTCAACTCAAATAGTAGTTCTAAGTCTATAAACTAAAATAAACATAGCCTTTTTGGTGAATATTATTTGAAAATAAGAAGTTGGCATATTATTGCATATGTGATAATGTGTTTGTCGTATAAGATTTTAGAAATGATAGCATTTAATGACTGCCTTTTGGGTGAAGACTGAAGTTTCAACATTTGAAAAGTACAAAACTAAAAATAACCAAATTTAAATATAAAGACTAAATCTAAAACTTACATATAATACAGGGACTAGTATCATAACTTGAACTTGCATTATTAGAGAGCTAGAAGACTTTCTCTCTTTCTTTTCATATTCTTTATTTCACATTTATTTTCTAAAAGAAATAAAAGTACGTAAATTCAAAAATATCGTTAATTATATTAGAGATCCTCAAATAATGACTTATATTTAAATTGATCATCGAGCTTCAAATTGTTATAAAAGAATATTCAAAATATCGGTATTAATTAGGTCACTTCGTTAACTTGGGTGTCGATTATTAATTGAATGTAACATACATCATATTTAAAACATATAAATTAAATTTTAAATGTCTTGAATCAAGAAAATAACCCTCATTAATTTTAATAACAATTTATATTTTTAACTTGTTAAATTCAAACTTAATTGACACTTTTATTTATTTATTTCAAAAAATGGCTTAATGCATAATTTGACGATTGAGTTTGATATTTTTTCTAATGCGGTATTTGTGCTTTTGTCCAATGCAATAACTTTTTAGTGTTTATTTTAGGTTTTAGAATTTATTTTATGAAAATTTATAATTAGTTATTAATATTAGTAATTAACTTTCATCGAATCAACCCTAAAATCGAATTGAATCACATCCATCGATTATATTTAACAAATTAAATACAAAATTAAACAAAGTCAAAATCATGAAAAGTTCAAATCTAATAATTTTAGCAATTAACCGTCATTTAATTAACTCTAAAATACAAATTAAATACTAAAAAGTTAATACTATTACCTTTGGATACCAAAATATATAAATTTTGTAAAATATACCTATTAGATTAGACAAAAAATAATATAGATACCATATTTAAAAAAAAATCAAACTTAAATGCCAAATAATATATTAAACCAAAAAATTCCAGTTGAGTGGATGTTATTTGTCTTGGGTCTACATGGTCAGAGGGAAGGTTGAAACTAATAGGAAGCCTCACCAATCACTGTTTTGTCTCAAACACCTGATATTAAAATGTTAAAATATAGGGATTAAATCGATAATTTACTTATAATACAAATATTAATAGCGTAATTTATATTTTTTGGGTTAAAATTAAAGGGTATTCATCATCGATAATAACAACTAACTCCCTCACCACTAATGTTTTTCGAAGAGGTAAATTATAGGTCACAATTTATGTTCTATTCTCATGGACAAAGATCAAACCTTCGACCATATGATTAAAGATAAGATGAACAATCACCACGTCACACTTTATAATTCTCTAAACTTTAAATTGTTATAAAAAAATCTTTAAAATATCATTACCAAATTAATTAGATCAGTTCATTAACTTAGATATCATATAACATATTTAAAATGCATGGATTAAATTTACAGCACACACGAATCTATCGTATCGACTTGATATTTTAAAATATTAATCCTCTTAAAATTTTATAATAATCTACTTTTTTTAAACACATTAAATTTAAACATAATCCGTATTTTAATTCATTTATTTATTTTAAAATATAAAATTCAATTGAGTGGATGTTATTTGTTTTGGGGCTAACATCCTACAAGGGGTAAGTTGAAAAAAAAAGACTCATGAATCACGATTTTGTCTCTAAGCACCACAAATTTTTGTTATATGTTTTTATTTTGTGTGTTCTAAAAAATAAACACAAATTTATGGTATTTAGAGCATGTATCATGCTTGCATCATGCTTGCATCTAAATTATTTTGAGTGGACAAGGTCCACACGTCTCTCCATAATTTTATTAAATAACATCCATGTTTCGATCCAAATTTATAATAATTGTTATAATAGACATCGATAATACTAATAGAACGATTATAAAATAATAAATAAAATAAAATAAAAATATATAGATTTTATATGAAAAACTTTTTTGAGAAAAGTCACGGGTGGAGAAAGAAAAATTCACTAATATTGAAAAACAAATGATACAAAAGGAGTTTCGACTATATTTATTTTTAAGGGTTGAAAAATCTAGTTTTAATCAAAGTCAAATAGAAGAAGTATAGTTCTATACGGATTCAACTTGTGCTGTATTTATTTCTTTAACAAGTGACGAGATTTTGGTCACAGAAACTCTAACAATAACCATGAAATCAACAATCAAAAGAACTAAATTACAGTTTGGTCATTAAATTTTAAAAAAATAAAATAATCATTAAATTATTTGAAAGTTTTCATTTAAGTTATTGAATTGTTAAAATCGTTGTTGTATCACTTGCACCAATCGAAAGCTCTCATTTCCTTTCTCTTCTACAATTCAGTTTTTTTTTCATAAAATAACTTTAAATGTATACAAACCAAAATCCAAGTAGTTTTCTTTTACAATCTCCGACACGGATCGCTATAACAACTTGGATTTGAGGTATGTTCTTCTATTCATCGATGGGTATTGATCCACTGTATCAATCGTTGAATTATCATTTGGATTTAAATTTTGAAATCTGAAAAGTAAAAAGACTAAATTCTAAATTTTTAAAAACTACATAGACTTATAACATATTTTAAATAATATTTTTTTACAAGTAATATCATAGGATTAATAATTAAAATGAAAATAATCTTAAAGTAGTCAAAACCAGAAAGTATCAAAGACCAAAGAGTAGTCTAGTCCAATCCAATCTAAGTATGAAACCTCTATTATAAGTGCATGGTTTAAACCCTAATTACAGTCACAAAGCAATTAAAATAAACCCAACAATTCTTAATTAACAGTTCCATGTTTGAAGCAAGTCCAAGAAAAAAAATGAAAGGATTTTGCAGTCCAAAAATATAAATGATTTACTCATAAAGCTAGTCAAATTCAACATAGAACAAGGGAAAGAAAGGTTGTTCATGTTTAACCAAAAATAAATAAATTTTTACCTGTATGTATACCAGAGGCTGATGGTAGAAAATTCGGAAGGTCTATGGGCACGATAACCGTTCCGGGTTCATACCAAGTGAAACACCGTTCACTGATTCATAGCTACGGCATGATCGTTTAGCAGCAAAGATTCTAATGCTTGAGTATTTGGAAAATAGCATCTCCAATATGGCCTGTGGAGCAAAGGGAAATAAGAAACTAAAGAACGCTAAGCAAAAGGGTGGTCAACCTCACATGAGGTTAGCACCCAACCTAAAATCAGCTAGCAATAGGCAAAGGGGCTTAAACTTGAATGTAAGACCACACAAAACTCGATACTTTAACATTCTTTCTCACTTGTAGCTCAACAAGGGTTTGCACGAGGACGACCTCACAAGGGGATGGACACAACTACTTATGAGATGTAGGATAACACCACTTAAGGAGCTCGAATTAAATTGTTTATGTAGTGCTCTACTGTAGGCTCGGAAAAACACAATCTAGAACAGAGCTTTCCGAAACCAGTAATCTCAGAGAATAGTTTTCGACTAAATCTAAGTTAAACGATGCTCGGAAAAAAGTTACCTGATACTAGTTTCTCCACCTGCATCAGAAAATGATGAAGATGTCATATCAGGACAAACAGTTAACATCATTTTATGATAAAAAAAGTGGTTAGTTCGGGAAATTTGCAATTGAGATTTATCATTTATGGCAACACAAGTCATAATCATCTTCAGCCGAGCCATTGATATACGAACCTATGAAGATGTATGTATGTATGTATGTATGAACTAAAAAAAGTGTTTCACTTTATTCTACAAAACATGCAAAGTTAAAGGCCTAACGCAAATTTATGTCTTTGCTCAAATGGTTTTTTAAGAATGTTTTAAATCTTTTTAGGTTTTGGTGATTAAATTTCTTAGTATTTTAATTGTCTTTAAAATATTAATATTGTATTAATTGTTCCTTTTCATTAATCTAACCATCGATTTAGGCGTTAAATATCTACTTAAATATGACATATAGCATTTTAAAAATACATAAATCGAATTATAAACGCTTATATAAATCTCTTGGATGAGCGTGTTAAAAGAAAAACCTTCTAATTAATTTATTTTCCTACCATTATTACTGATATATTTTAATTTAAATTTATTATCATCATTATAAATTCATTAATCAACTCATATTATTTTTTAAAATTCAGGTTCAACTAAAAAAATCACTTGGTAGTCATGCAACTAAAAAAATGACATTGTAATGAACCTAAATTTAACAGTGTTAATAGTTGAACCTTGTAAAGAGGAGTTGATGGTGGTGCAAGGAGGGCCCGTTCACCTAAACAAGCAGAAAGCTAGAGAATGAGTGAGGTACAAGAGTAAGGTAACAAAGGAGGCTAGAAAGCTATATAGTACTTAGGGTTGTTGAAGGGCCAAAAGTTCCCTTCTCCATAGCAACAGAGGGTATTTATAAGAGAAGGTCTTGACGCTGGTGATGCCACGTCATCTACAGTACATGTGGTGGCCTACTTGTGTGGTAAGTTAGGTGGCAAGCTAGTTGTCCTCATGCATGGTATTGCTCTAACATTCCTTGGTGTGAGGTACTATAAGGTTGTTGTACTTGTGGTCCCTTAGTGGTTTCCTCTAGGAGGTGAGTGTGTTCTTGCTAAAAGTAGGTGGCTATGAGTGTAACACCCAAACCCGGCCTAGACGTTATGGTCGTATCTGGCAATATCACACGATAGTGTTTTTGAAATCTCGTTGTTACGATGAAAACATTTCATGTTATTGTCACCTTTGTTAGAACTTAGGAAGTCGTCTTTATTCATTTAAAATATTTGTTTTGAAACATCCCTCATTGCGGAAGCTTTAATAAAACAGTCTAGGTGATCATGCGTTTAGAAATTACTTTAGCTTTTTGAAAACCGAATTTCCTACAACCAGCAGGTATAAATCCACAAAGTAAAAAAAAAACTCTAATTTAAAACCAAAGTCCCAGAGGGTACTTAAATTACAACCCAAATAATCAATAATAATCAAATCAGAAATCGTAAATTGAAAATCATGAAGTCCAAAAATTACTGTGGTCACCGCTGAGTCCTTCATCGCACCGATCCATCTAAGTCCGGGATTACTGTGCACATTAAACAAAAAGGGTGAGTTTACGTAAACTCGATGTGTAATCCATGAGAAACAAACAAGCAATCGATATTCATAGTACGCAGTTGAACAGCCTTGGGCCTAAACCCTTTTCAGTATTAGTGACAATTTGGGCCTTAGCCCATCTCAGTATAGTGTCAAAATGAAGTAGGGCCTTAGCCCATCATAGTATCGATGGCGATATGATTATGCGAGAGCAAAATCCTATCCAACCAGCCTCTACACATTATTTCCGTCCAACCCTACACTCCATATGGAGATATAATCAATCCACCTATCCCTACACTCCAAGTAGTAAAGAATGTTGCACTGTCTGATGAGTTTAGCAAAATTTGCCGAAGAATTGGGCTTAAAGCCTTTCAAGACACTTCCTTGAATAACAACCCCAACCCAATGCAATGCAACACACAATGGATGACATGCTATTATGCAATTTCAATACATATATTGATTCGAGATATTAACATGCGATCAGATATCATTCAGTCAATTTCACACATTTAGGGGTCTAAGTAGCGCTTACCAACCCTACGGTAGGTTCACAGTCGACTTGGGCGATTTGTGCAACATTAAAAATATTTTGATAAAAATGGGCCCACATGCCCGTGTGATCTGCCCGTGTCACCCACTCGGCCCAAATCGGCCTTGGCCGTGTGATCCATTTTTAAAGTAACCCATGCTATCTCAATACTCATATATGTTTTCACTATTTACTTATATGTTCATTCAAAGTTGTCTACTTGAGTCATTATCACTAAATTATTTATATCTTGAGCTATAGAATTCCAAATTAAGATCCGATTGATGTTTTTGAAATTAGACTCAAATACCTTTCTACCATAAAATTTTCAGAATTTATAGTTTATCAAATAAGAACAGCAAAATCTTTAAAATTATCCCTATTCTGCTTCATCCTTTCCTTACTAAAAATTATTTATCTCTTAGTACGTAATTTAGATAGTGTTTTTGTTTGTTTCTTTTGAAAATAAACTCATTAAGGATTTAAAAATATAAATTTAAGCCCATAATTATTTTTTTACAATTTTTGATGATTTTTCCTAAGTCAGAACAGGGGAACCCGAAATCATTCTGACTTTGTCTCATAAAATTTATTATATCTCATTATTTACAATTCCATTGCTTACATTGTCTCTTCCATGAAAAACTAGACTCAATAAAATTTAATTTCATATTTTATTCAACCTCTAACTAAATTCTCACTATTTTTGATGATTTTTCAAAGTTAGACTACTGTTGTTGTCCAAAACTATTTTAGTGCAAAATGTTGATTTCCAAGTTTATAACACCCTTATTTCCTTTATCTACAATTTTTCGCATCATTTTCTCTTATTTCTTGAGAGCAAGCAATTTTGGCTTTTCTCCAAATCTCGTTTTCTGCATTTCAGGTACACACCTGGTATCGTTTCTGATGCATAAGCACTCCTAAGCCTCCAGAACCTAAAAATCAACCAACATATCTCCAGATTAATCATTTAATTCATTTTTAATCAACCAATTTCGAAAGCAACTCGACTAAAAACCTAGCAAAACCCTTACCTCGCTTGAGTAACCACGACTGTAATAACCCATTTTGTCGGGCTAAAATAAACCAGAAATGTTTTTAACAGTCCCTATTATAGACTTTAGCCCAACCTCAGCCTAAAACCAATCAAAATACCCAGACCCAATTACATTACACCTATAGCCCACTTATACTCCTAAACGGATTACAGCCTCAACCCAACATGTGGAGCCCAAAGTGGCCCAAGAATCAAACAAGCCCAGCAGAAACTTAGGGTTTCCTGAAACCCTAAGTCATCTTCGTGCTGCAAGTAAAGACTACCCAACCGTCATCCAAAAGGAGCTTAACAGTCACGCCGCTTCAGATAAAAACCAATCGTCACGCCAACGCCTCGTCCGTCCCTCGTTTATGCCTTGATTCATGATTGAATCACCACCGTCGTGAGATTTCAAACCTACAAAGGAAAGAAATAAGCAGCAAAAAGGGAACAAATCGTAGCAAAATAGGAAAGCACAGATATGGAAAGATACGAAAATATATCTTTTCCATTTCTTTTATTTTGTTTTTGGGTTATAAAACCCGGGTAAAATGTAACAGCCCAATTACGACCCTAATTGGAATGGTGGTTTTGAGACCACGAATCCGGGTTGGAAAATATATATATATTATTTTCTTACTATTTACTTATGTTATGTGCTTAAGCATATTCTAAAATATGATAAGTTAATTTATTCATATGGATGCTTAATTTAAATCAAGGGATTTAATTGTTTAATGGTAAAAGTATCTTATATTTTATTAAGAGGTTCAATTGAATTGTTTTATTTCATGAATGGATTGTATGGTAATTACCCAAAAGCTTGTTGGGTGGACAACATAATGATGGATATATATATATATATATATATGTATATTTATTGTAATTGGTTAGTAAGTGGTGTAATATTAATATTTTAATATTAGATTAAGAATAAAGAAAACATAAAAATGTGAGTGGATGTTTATCTTCCATACATTTTCTTCTTCATTTCCAAATTTTGACAAAGAAAAAGGGAAACTCAAGCTCTCATCTTTCGGCTTTTTGCATGTTCATCTAAGGTTAGAAATTTATCATGATTTTTGTAATTTGGTATATTTTTGAGTTAGTTACTTTGAATATTAACAAACCCATGTGGAAATTTTTATTTTGAAGCATATTTAAAATTTGGTTTTGATGAATGTTGGTGATTGTTGCGTTTAATGAAAAAAATAGAAATATATTCTTGTAGATTAATATGTTCAAAGTATGGAAAAATTTAGGTAGAATGGAGGGTAATGGTTTAAATTTCGAAAATGAGTAGTTGAAAGATTGTAAGGTGAAATAATTAGTTGATGCTGATGTATGAGACCCTTAGAAGGATTCGGTCCTAAAGGATGTTGGACAAATTTTGAGTAATTCATGAATATTGCTTTAGGGACTAAATTGTAGATATTATAAAAGTTATGGGTAAATTTGTAAATTTTCTAAAGTATGTGGTTATGGATCAATTGAATAGAAATTATTTTTAAATGAGCTTAATTGAACTCTATTCTAGACCAAGGACGAAAAGAACCGGAATCGGATCGGAGTAAAGCTAAATTAATCGAGTAGCAGAAAGATTTTTAACCTCTCAACTACCAAGTAAGTTTATAAGTAATTAAATTTAAACCAAGTAATTCTTATAGTAGAATACTTACTCTCAATCGAAAATGTGTATATATATATATATACAAATTTTTATTGCCGAATGAGACATGGAACTTAATTGTGTTGGTTGATCGATATGTATCAAGTACATATAATTGGTTATTAGATATTTTGATTTGTGGAATTGAGTATATTCGTAGGTAAATTGCGAAAGTAACATAGTATGGTAATTCATTATTTATATATATATATAATTGATTTAGAAAGGAGCTAAATATGAATATGTAATGAGATGGATATTTGTACCTAATGTATGATTAATAATACATATTTGTGTATATGTATTTGGGTTGTCTTGAATGTGAAAGTATGACCTATGGAAATTGGATTATTGTTATTGGGTAATTATATATTTATACACATAAGTATGAAATTTTGATATGTTTGGATTGAATAAATAATTATGGGTTGATTAGTATTTAATTGTGGAATATGAAGTGAGCAATGGTAGTGATTGAATAAATAACTACACGTTTAGCTGAGTAACGGCTCTATGTGAGCGATACGTTACGGGAAGTGGCATTGTGTGTGCGGACATGTTAAATGCGGCTCTATGTGAGCAATACGTTACAGAAATGGCACGTGTGTGCGGAAAATGCTAAATGTGACTCTATGTGAAGCGATACGTTACGGGAAGTGGCCTGTGTGTGCGGACATGTTAAATGTGACTCTATGTGAGCGTAAGCGTTACGTGTTTGTACTACGTGTGTGGGTTTTAGATTTTCCTAAAGACGGAAACACTTAGTGGAGGTAAACGGAAGTGTCAGGTATTTATGTTATATGATAGTTCACTTTTGATGTAAATCGGGTAAGTTATTTTGTGTGGAAATTCAATATGTGATTACTTGGATTTATTTGGTGACTAAATAGGTATGATTTTGATTGATGATGATATATTATGTGTATGAATGTTGCAACCTAATCCATGTTTGAGTTAAGTAAATGAGAAACTGTTAAGTTGCTTGTATATAGAAATTCTACCTTTTGCTTATAACTTACTAAGCTATAATAGCTTACATGGTGTGTTTGTTATAACGTACCATAGGTGTTTCGAAGTCAAAGCTCAAGCTCGGGAATCCCTGTCGAAGTCAAGCATCCTATCAACTATTTTGGTACCTCTTTTAAGAATGAACTTAAGAACTATGGCATGTATAGGCTAAAATTATTTTTGAGTTGACTCAACAATATTTTGGCGAATGTATTTATAAATTAAAATGCCATGCGAAAATGGCGAAATTCCTATGACTTTGGTTGATTGATTCTGTTTCGTTTAATCATACATGTATTGTTGTATTATAGGTTCGGCTTAAGCAGGTTTTAAAAGAAAATGAAAGGGTTGGTTTGATGTTATTAAATTTGAAGTATTCGTTTTGAGCATATCACATTTATGGTATTATGAAATGTGATGAAGTAGTATATATATATTCGGTCATGTCTAAACCTTAATATTATGGATACTTGTGAAGTCTGTTATGGTATTTGTTAGTATGGAAATAAATTACATGAAGTATATATATATGTTCATGGATAACAAAATGGGTGAATGCTTTGGATAGTTGGTATTGAAATTGTGGTACCTTAGATTAAGGTTAAGAGGATTTTTGCCATGTGTGTATATTCGGCATTAGTTGACAACTTGTTTGATAGCATAATTATGCGATTATGCATGTGTGGTTATTATAACTTAATGACCAAATGAATAGTACTTCTACTATTTGATTTAAATTTCTTTCATGCGAAGTTGGTAATATAGATGTTTGATATATTCATTAAGTTTTAATCTTACTATGGTAGTGTAACTTTATCAATAGTACATTCGAATATGATAGTGAAATTTATAGATAATGCCCATAACACTAATTCGGCGACGGATACGGGTTAGGGGTGTTACATAAAAAACATGTAAAAGGGGGATTTTTTTGGAGGGAGAAAAATATACACACGGAGAGATTATTTTCAGAAAAGATACAAACACAAAGATTAGTAGGTCGAAAGCATTGTCACAAACTCAGAGAAATAAAAATCGAGTTCACTAAGGTGATTTTCTTAAATTTCATACTGGTTTTAACCCAATTACATTACACCCATAGCCCACTTATACTCCTAAAGCGGATTCTGACCTAAACCCAACATGTAGAGCCCAAAGTGGCCCAAGAATCAAACAAGCCCAACAGAAACTTAGGGTTTCTGAAACCCTAAGTCATCTTCAGCCGCAAGTAGAGACTACCCAACAGTCATCCAACAGAGCTTATGATCCGCCGCTTCAGATAGAAACCAATCGTCATACCACCGCCTCGTCAAGCCCTCGTTTGTGCCTTGATTCATGATTGATCACCACCGTCATGAGATTTCAAACACCGCAAAGGAAAGAAATAAGCGACAAAAAGGAACAAATCGTAACAAAATAGAAAAGCACAAATATGGAAAGATACGAAAAGATATATTTTCCATTTCTTTTATTTTGTTTTGGGTTATAAAACCGGGTAAAAAACATGTAAAAGGGGATTTTTTTGAGAGAGAAAAATATACACACGAGAGATTATTTTCGAAAATATACAAACACAAAAATCGATGAGGTCAAAAGCATTGTCACAAACTCGGAGAAATAAAATCGAGTTCATCGAGGTGATTTTCTTAAATTTCATCTGTTTATTTTATTATTATTTTTATTTATCTATTTATTGCATATATAACTCTTGTTTTAAAAAAGTAAAAGGAGAGGCGTTTACCCTTCTGAGCGATCGTTTCGAGTCTTGGGCCTCGGCCACCTACCGTGAGTGGTAGCGTGGCTCAAAACCAAGAATCGAGTCAGGTTGGAGGATGAACATTTGAGAGTATTTGATTTTTCTTTTCTAAACTGGTGGAAATGATTTTTGGTAATAAAATGATATATATAACTAAAAGCGAGCAGCGTCGTTTTTCCTTTGGTAGGATCCGCGCCCAGGCCGATGACGAAACAAAGATCCGCGTTTTTATGCTAATGGTTTATTTATTTATTTAGTCCTTCCGTAATTCTATCATTTTAAATCGGTCCGATTAGCATTTTCATATTTATAAAATTAACCCGATAGGTTTACTTTTATTATAATTTAACCTGGTTTATTTATAAATTATTATTTCTATTGTATAAGTTATTATTATTATTTACTTACATTATAAAAATTGGCATATTATTGTTTTATGTAATTTAAATTATTATTTTATTTTAATTATTATTTTATTTACGTAATTATTTTAATATCTATATACTATATTATATATTTTAAAATTTTTATATAATATTATATTATATCATATATTTAGTTCAAGTTATTTACAAAATATTCCGTTTACAATATTTTTTATATTTTTAAATCATTATATATTTTATACATTGTTTATATTATTTATATGTTCATAGTTAATTGTGTTGTTCATTATATTTGTCTAATCCTCATTAAATATTTGTAAATGACTTTAGTATAGGAATTATTATTTGTTGCATTTTGTATGATATATTATTGTTTATATTAAATGTTAATGCAATTGTAATTGCCTTTAATATGAATGTTGATAGTATATAAATATAATGTTGTTACATTGTTGATTAAATAAAAAATCCATTTTTGCAAAATTATCATTTTTTTAAAAAAAGTTTTTTTTTTTAAAATAAGGCAATGTTTTGGTATTTAGGAATTTGGGAAATAGTGCCCTAACGTACTGGGTTGCGATTTTCCGTTTGGCTAAATAACTAAATACCCTTTTCAAGTTTTGTAAATAATGAGATGATTTTGATTTCAAAGGTTCTTAAATATCGTGTCCTAACGTACTGGATGTGATGTTTACATTCCTTCGGAACAAGAAAGTCTCAAATTTTAACCTAGATTGCTCAAAGTTTTTTTAGAAATCATATTTTTAAATAGTTTTTAAATTTCAAACATTTGGACATGATTCAATCGATTAGGTACCAATTTTTGGGCGCATGAGGTCTTGATCCTTCCTCAAATGCACGTAATCAACTCTGAACCAATTTTACGGTTTTTGTAGACCAAAATTAAATGTTTTAAAATAAAATGTTTTACAAGGTGATCCGATCACACCTAATTAAAAAAGATTAGTGGCGACTCCCATTTTTCGTTTTTTAAAGTTGATCCCCATTTTTCTAAACCTATTTTAAAAAGGGTTTCGACAGGTTGGCGACTCCACTGGGGACTAATAAGAGAGTCAAGCCGAAAAATTGATAGTTTCATGTCCTTATGTTTGAAATTTAAAAATCTTATTTAAAAATTATGATTCTTTTATTGCATGTGGTTTTAATATATATTTCTGCATTGCACTGCATGACCGTTGTGGTCACACCCTTAAGTGGGAGTGAGAAGCTACTCCTTCGTGAGGTTTTCACCTCCGTACAGGATAGTGGATCGCTTTCGGGATACATCCGTACCTATGTCTTCGTGAGGTTTTCACATCTGTGCAGCCATAGAGAAATGTATTCCCCTGAACCGAACTCGATCCATATGAGCCTATAATGGGTGAGGATCGAGGAATCTGTTGGTTCAGGTACCTCAACTTTAGATCAAAACCGCATATAGTAAACCCTAAGAGCCCCCTTAGGTAGAGCTATGCCGAACTTTAGTAATTACCGAGATAGGTGTTAGTATATTTTATTTTATTCATATTTTATTCTATGGTACTAATTGGTTGTGTTTATTTTTGTGCATGTCATTTCATATTTTTAAGAGGTATCGATCCACGGTCAGTTTCTAAGTTAGAAAGTTGGTTATGGAGAACGGACTCCTTGATAAAGTGGAGGACAATGCAACCGTCCGTAAGTGGTCAGCGCAAACGCAACTAGAAAAAGGGGATAGTCTAACTGAGGGGCATACATCAGAATTATGGGACTACACTTGCATCAGTGTGACACAGAATGATCTCCAGTAGTTGAGAGAGATATGGGATTAATGGAGTGAAGAGACCAAGCAGTTGTTTTACAGCAGCTATAGAGACTTACCATACTTGTTGGACATTCAGGTAGATCCACATTTATTTCGAGCTATTACTCAATATTGAAATTCAGCGTATAGTTGCTTTACTTTTGGAAAAGTTGATTTGGTACCTATGATAGAAGAGTATACAACTTTATTACGATGTCCTAGAATTCTAGTAGATAAAGTTTACTTGAAGGCTGCTACTGTTCTGACCTTTTTGAGAAAGATGATGAGTATTACGGGGATGAGTGAGCAGTGGGTCACGGCTAGAATCAAGCAGAAAGGTAAAAGTAAGTGTATTCCTTGGAAAGCTCTAAAAGACTTGATCTTAATGCATCTTGATATGAAGAAAAAGATAGATGTTTTTGCTTTGAGTATATATGGGTTCGTAATTTTCCCAAAGGCATTGGGATATGTGGATGAAGCGGTTTCAGATATTTTTCATCGACTTGATAAACAGGTCATGCCTATTCCTACAATCTTGGCTGAGACATTCCGATCATTGTATGCATGTAGGAGAACTGGCGAAGGTAGATTCATAGGTTGTGCGCAGCTTTTGTTAGCTTGGTTCCACAGTCATTTTTGGAAGATGGATAAAGTTTCATATCGGGTCTTCTTAGAAAATTATTCACCATTAAGAGAGATAGCGGCTACCCCAAGGAGAAATGATATATCGGAGGAAAATTGGATAGCGCTCTTATGTAATCTTCATAACAAGGATGTTGAATGGAAAGCCCCTTAGTTGATCCCTGATGAAGTCCTTTATCGATGTGGAAGACTTGATCGGGTGCCTTTGCCTGGAATCTGGGGAGCTATTGAGTATGCACCATTACTCGCGCTACGGCAATACAAAGCAGGACAATTCGTACCAGTGACGCATGGGTTAGTTCAAAGTGAAACAAGAAGAGGATTCGAGAGATTTTTGAGGCATGGCAGCAAGCTCGTCGTATGAAGATATTGACTCGAGGACCTATGACAACCCCAGAATATGGTAAGTGGTTGAGTAGAAGAGTTAATGACAATCTCCCTATGCCAAGATCAGAGGGTGCTCGATTGATGGAAGAATATTTGCGAGTAGTCCCATCAGAGCTGGAGATGATAAAACAGGATTTCAAAAAGCAGAGTTCAGAGTTTGGAAAAAGGATAGAAAAGCTCGAAGAAGAGAAGATGTATTTGAAGTTAGAGGTGGATGCTCAAAAATCTGAAGCCGAGAAAGCAAGAAAGGAAAATAGAAAGATTGGGGAAAACTTCGGAATAATAACGACAAAAAGTCCAAGAGGAAAAGACCAAGGCTGAATATTGGGAGAGAAAGTTACGAGAGATGCAAGCGCGAAACGAGGCTTTAGAGAAGAGCTTGGCAGAGAGGTCAAATGAAAAGGGAAAATTGCAAGCTAAAGTGGCTGGACTTGGACGGTCCCTTCATAATTACCAGAGCCGTAATTCCGTAATTGAGTTAGAATCAAGCCTAAACAAGATTCAAGAAATAAAGGGTAGAATTGAAGAGTTAGAATCAGCACTGCACAGTTGTAAACTTCGGATCGAGTATCTTGAAACAAGAGAAGGGCATTTGAAGGAAGAACTCCATCATTTACATGTTCAAGTCAGAAATCAAGATTATCTCATGGGGGAAGCCATAGTTTAGATTCAAGAGGTAGCTAATCACCTACAGACTTTGGCAGTACAGGCTGACATATTGAGCATGGAGTATGAGCTACAGTCCAATCATAATCAAGAGCTAGTTTCGTTATTAGGAAAAATTAAGACTTTAGGACGTAGGGCGAAAGCTTATTTGTAATCCATTTTATGTAAAAGAATTTGTTTTCTAATAAAGTTTTCTACAATGAAGTTGATCAGAATCGATGCCTCTTTGCATTCATGCATTTGCATTACATAACATCATATGCATTCAAATTCGTAGAGAGAGTCTAATTAGTTTAAATTATAGGAGAGAGAGAAAAAAAAATCTGGAAGCTGTACATCCTTATGGTACACAAGCAAAGTCAAGGAAAATGCACCAAAGGATGGAACAATTCCAGAGAGACATTCAAGACCAGATGCAAGAGCAGATGGCAAAGCTCCAACAGGAGATGATGGACCAAATGTTAGAGGCCCAAAAGAACATGATGGCCCAGATGGCCCAGATGATAAGTGGGATAGTAGAAAAAGCAAAAGGTCCTATGGTCAATACTGAGAACAATGTGGATTTCCCTAGATGATTCACTCCAACACATGAAGAATACCCCAGAAGGCCACCTGTCACAATAAGGCCTCAGCAAGGGCAAGCTGACACTGAAATGCCTACAAATTTTCAAGTTGGTATGGGATCCAACCCAGGAGACAACCCAACTAATCCTGTTGTCCCTGACTTAGACATGGTTGAAGGAGAGAGGATCAAAACTGAATCTGCAAAACAGTTAGAGAATCACTGTAGGTGGTTAGAGGAAAAATTCAAGGCTTTGGAAAACGCCGACCATCATTACGGTATCGATGCCAAGGATTTGAGTCTGGTCCCAGATTTGGTGCTTCCTCACAAATTCAAGATGCTGGAATTTGAAAAGTGCAATGGAACTACTTGCCTCAAGCCCATATCACTATGTTCTATAGGCGCATGATGGACATGTAAACAATGATCACTCTTGATTCATTGTTTTCGAGGATAGTTTGTGAGGACGACTTCTAGATGGTATAATCAATCTGAGCCGCACAAATATTAGTTCATGGAGACTTAGCTCAAGCTTTCATGAGGCGATATAATTATGTTACGGACATGGCGCTTTGATAGAATCATGTTGCAAAACATGGAAAAAAGGGCAAATGAAAGCTTGAGCAATATGTGCAGAGATGGAGGAAATAGCCATGCAAGTTCAACCATCTCTTTTGGAGAAGGAGACCACTATTACATTTATCAACACTCTAAAAGCACCATTTATCACTCATATGATAGGAAGCACCATCAAGAACTTCGCAGATACAGTTATGGTAGGAGAAATGATCAAAAATGCCATAAGGGGTGGCAAGATCGAAGCAGGAGAAACCACTAGGAGACCTGCTCCTAGGAAAAAAGAGAGTGAAGTAAACAATGTGAGTACGTACAATAAAGGGTACTCAAAAGCAGTTACTATAAATCAGTCGAAAGTAATTACTGCCGGACAACAAGGGTCAACAAGACAAGAATCAGGTCCCAAACAAAATATTGACAAAAACCAATTTACGCCAATCCCTATGACGTATAAGGAGCTGTATGATACTTTACTAGAGGAACGCATAGTTTCCTTATACTATTTACAGCCAATGCAACCCCCATATCCTAAATGGTATGACTCAAACACCCAGTGTGATTACCATGCAGGAGCAGTGGGGCATTCTATAGAAAATTGAACTGCCTTCAAAAGGGTAGTTGAGAGGCTTCTTAAATTGGGAGTTGTCAAACTTGAGGACATGCCCGGTAAGGCGAACCCATTACCCAATCATGGAGACAAGAGGGTAAACGTGATTGGAGAGGATATTATAAGAAAGACCAATAGAGACATCTCGAAGGTGAAGACCTTGTTGAGGATAATCTGGAATGAGATGGCAAAAAGAGGCTAATAAAATCAAGTACCAAAAAAAGAAGTGAAGAACCAAGAAACTATTGTGAATTCCACGAAGATGACAGACATGAGATCCAAGACTGTGTTGAGTTTAGGGCATTGGTATAGAGCCTTATGGACAATAAGGAACTGGAGTTTTATGAAGAAGGTTCTGAGGGGAAATATATATGCAACAGAAGGAGGGTGGACTGGTCTAAAAGTCAATCATCCAAGGATTATTATTTCCCGATTAAAGAATACGGAAGGTGGAGCACAAATTGCACCTAAAGTAGTAATTCAGAGACCTGCGTCTTTTCCTTACAAAGATGACAAAGCCATACCATAGAATTACAATTGTAATGTGACAATACCGAAAGTAGTAATTGCGGCTAGCACTTCCAAGGAGGTCCAAAGAGAGGGATTTTATACGAGAAATAGGAGGCATTATAACTCGGTAAACGTTAGAACTGAATCAACAAAGGCAAAAGACGTGCCAATTGAACTAGAAGAAGGACTTGATAACCTTATCAATATACCTGTGAAGGAGGAAGAGGCTAAAGAATTTTTGAAATTCTTAAAGTACAGTGAATACAGTGTGGTGGAGCAGCTACGCAAACAACCGGCTCGTATTTCGGTGTTAGCCTTACTTTTAAGTTCTGAAGTTCATCGAGAAGCTTTGATGAATGTGCTGAACGAGACTTATGTTACTAAGGACATATCGGTCAATAAGCTGGATCGATTAGTTGTAACATAAGTGCCGACAATTTTATTTCCTTCAGTGATGATGAGATTCCACCTGGGGGTATAGGGTCGACTAAGGCCCTACACATAACCACTCGTTGCAAAGGATATACTTTATCGAGTGTGTTGATTGATAATGGATCAGCCTTGAATGTTCTACCATTGTCAACACTGAAGAGGTTACCAGTAGATAGTTCTCACATGAAGACGTACCAAAACATAGTGAGAGTGTTTGATGGTATTGAGAGAAGAGTGATGGGGAGATTGACATACCTTTGCAGATTGGCCCAAGCACATATGAGGTGGATTTTCTAGTGATAGATATAAAACCTTCATACAATTGCTTGTTGGAAAGGCCTTGGATTCATTCGGCAGGGGCAGTGCCCTCATCTCTTCATCAAAAAATGAAGCTGGTAACGGATGGTCGACTAGTCACTATAAATACAGAGGAAGACATTATAGCGACTGTTACAAATGACGCACCATATATAGAGAAGAACGAGGAAGCCATTGAATGTTCTTTCAGGTCCTTAGATTTTGTCAACGCAACTTTCATCTCAGAGGAAAGTGAAGTCCCAGTGCCTAGGATATCCAAGACAACAAGGATGGGCTTACAGATGACGGTGGGAAAAGGAGCCCTACCAGGGAAAGGATTAGGCAGATACCTACAAGGGGCAATTGGAGTGCCAATACTGAAGGAGAAAAGAGATCGTTTTGGCTTGGGTTTCAAGCCGGATGCTAGACAAAAAAGGAAGGAGTTAGAAAAGAAGCAGGAGAGCAGAAGGGCACGCTTGAATGGAGAAGATGTCTAGTGGGAACCGATGACATTCCTGCATATATCCCAGAACTTTGTATCCGGAGGGATAATTCACCCTGAGAGAGGGTTATTGGAAATTCCTCACATCAATGCCATACATGAGGAAGGAATGGAACAGAGGAACCAGATGGGTATTTGCCCTTATGAATCTGAAAGCGTTCTGGACAATTGGACTGCAGTGGAGCTCTCTGTAGTTTTTAGGAATTATACAGAGTAATATTCAGAACGCTTTGTTGTTTTTAGCCTAGAAACGATAAAGATCTCTTTATGAAATAGGCTTATGTTCAGAATTTATTATTTCAATAAAATACATTTTGGATAATCAGCTTTCATTCTTTTAAACTTCTTCTCAAATTGCATATTCTTTCGTTCATATCATGTGAATATTTGTCCCCAAATTCATTGTACATTTTTTCGCACCCATCACAGGTCCCTAAATATCAATGGCATGAGCAACGATACTATGGATTCAGAAGTCCATTTTGAGCAGGACATGTGTTTAGAGGAATCTCGAGATTTTGAAGGTGACCGAGATAATGATTTATCTCCAGATTTATTGAGAATGGTAAAACAAGAGGAGAAACAGATCTTACTCCATGAAGAAGAAATAGAGAACATAACCTTAGAAGAAGGAAAAATTGTGAAAATTGAGACGCTCATAGCCAAGAAGACGAGACAAGATCTTATTGAGTTATTGCAATAGTTCAAAGATGTTTTTGCGTGGTCATACCAAGATATGCCTGGGTTAAGAACTGATATTGTGGTACATCACCTTCCCATCAGAAAAGAATGCAAGCCAGTTCAGCAAAAGCTACGAAGAATGAGGCCTGATATAGTATTAAAAATAAAAGAATAAGTCCAGAAGCAGTTTGATGCTGGTTTTCTACGAGAGGTCAAGTACTCAGAATGGGTTGCCAACATTTTTCCAGTCCCTAAGAAAGATGGAAAGGTCCGAATGTGCGTAGATTATAGATATCTAAACAAAGCTAGCCAAAAGGATAATTTTCCTTTGTCGCATATTGATACGTTAGTGGATAATACGGCAGGATTTTTATTGTTTTCCTTCATGGATGGTTTTTCAGGATACAATCAGATCAAGATGCACCCCGAGGATATGGAGAAATCTACCTTCATAACATTGTGGGGTACCTTTTGCTTTAAAGAAATGCCTTTCGGACTAAAGAATGCTGGGGCAACATATCAAAGAGCTATGGTAACATTGTTCCACGGCATGATGCACAAGGAAATTGAGGTATATGTTAATGATATGATTGCCAAATCTCGAATAGAAAAAGAACACATTGAAGTCTTGAAGAAGTTATTTTTGAAATTGAGGAAATTTCAATTGAAACTCAATCCGGCAAAGTGTACTTTCGGAGCTTGATCAGGAAAGTTACTGGGATTTGTGGTCTGTAATACCCCAAAAAATTTTTACTGAAGATATTATCTTTAATATAGTAAAATAAGGAAATAAAGCGACAAAAGAAAAATTTGAATTATGTCAACATTCGGAAGTATATTATGATATATTACATTATTAATTCAAGGAAGGACTAAATTGTAAAGTGAGAAAAGTTTTGTTGCCAAGTGTAAATACTCAAAATTTGAGGGTTAAAGTGTAAATATGAAAAGTTGAAGGACCAATAGTGCAAATATTTTAGGGTGGAATAATCTAGAAACTAAGGAAAATGGATGAATTGGGACCAAATTGAATAGGTAAAGAATTTTGAGGACTAAATCATAATTTTACCAAATTATGTGATGATTTAAGGATAGAATTTTAAAAGATCACAAGGGCAAAATGGTCAATTGAAGAGAGAGAAATCTAGAAAGTAATGATGATATTGATGATATTTTATAATTATTTAATTAGATAAATATTATTTTATTAATATTTTGATAAGATATTTTATTATTTATCATTATTTTATTATTTATGTAGTATCTAAGGAAGGAAAGATGATGAATTATCATCATCTCTTTCCCATGCAAACCAACGTGAGAAGAAGAGAAAGAAAAGAAAGTTTTGCTCTCTTTACAAATTAGTCCTTTCATAAAAATCCACCATTTTCACTTAGAATTTAAAAGAATTTCCATAGCCATCAAGAGAGAAAGATGACAAGAAGACTATGGGGAGCAAGAATATCAAGTTTGATTCAAGAAATAGAAGCTGGAGGAGAGAAAATCAAGTTAAAGATTGAAATCTATAAAACAAGGTAAGAACATCATGTTTTCAATATATTTTAAGTTTGATATTGTGGAAAAAGCATGGAAATGATGTTAATGTAGAGTTTTCTTATATAAAGTTTTATGTTCTTGATATGTTAGTGAAGGAAAATAAGAGAAACTAATGGGAAATGTTGTAGAGAAAGGAAATAAAGGTGTTATAAACTTGATAATTAGCATTTTGCATTAAAACATTTTGGACAAAGACAGAGTCTAACTTTGAAAAATCACCAAAATTAAAAATAGAAATTGAATTAGAGGATGAATAAAATATGGAATTAAATATAATTTAGTCTAGTTTTAGAAATAAAATTGTAAATCATGAGATATAATAGGTTTTGTCATATAAGGTCGAATGATTTTGGGTTCCCTATTCGACTTTGGAAAATCATAAAAATTGGAGAAAAATAATTATGGGTTATAATTTATATGCTTAAAATCCTTAATGAGTCTATTTTCAAATGAAACAAACGGTAACATTATCCAAATCCTGTATGATGAGATAACTAATTTTTAGTGAAGAAGGGTCGGAAGGCTGTCATGCAATGAGCAGGGGTGACTTTAAAGAATAAACTGTACTTATTGGCTAAACCAAAATTCTAAAAATTTTATGGTAATAATATATGTGAATCTAGTTTCAGGAAAATTAGCGGATCTTAAATTGGAATTCTGTATCTCAAGATATAAATAAATTAATGACTATGACGCAAATGAACAACTTTGAATAAATTTATGAGTAAATAGTGAAATCATAGATAATGTTACTTATAAGAATGTTATATAAATTAAGGATGTGGAATGGAGAGGAGGAGGAGGAAAATATGTATGAATATTCATCTAGCATGGCTAATTTGTAATGTTTTAGGCTTAGGGACTAAAATGAATAAAAGTAAAACTTTATGATTAATTTTGTAAAAATGTGGAAATAACCAATTTGCATGAAATGGATTATTTTATTATTTAAAATTGTAAAATTGAATGAAATTATTAATTTAGATTAAGATCGATTGAAAAATTGATGAAAATAGAAAATTTCAAAGTGCCCGAATCTTAATATTTCTACAAATTTAGCGAGTAAGTTCGTGTAACTTAATTATGTGATATAAGGAAATATAAGTTGATGGTACGTGAAATATTGATATGATGAATTAAGCTGTCTTATGTTTATGAATAAACGGCAAGTGAATGATATTTATCATGACATGTAAATATGTGATTTTCTTTAATATGTTAATACAAGGTAATTAAGTATGTTGAGACGAGTAATAAATTTAAGTATGACATAACGAGAAAAATAAATATGTTTAAGGGACAATATGTTTGATTTTGATTGGTTTCAAATATAAATGCTAGATGAAATAAAATGTCGGATAAATAAATTTGTAATTCTGGTAATGCCTCGTACCCTATTTCGGCGTCAAATACGGGTAAGGGATGTTACATGGTCAGTGAGAAAGGAATAGAAGTTGACTCAAGTAAGGTCAAAGCGATACAAGAATTACCTCCACCGCGCACTCAGAAAGAAGTCCGAGGTTTTCTGGGAAGGCTGAATTACATTGCTCGGTTTATGTCAAAAGAAGTCCGAGGATTTGTGTTCTTATATTTCCATATTTCGTCTTCTCAAGAAACACAATCCAGGTGTATGGGATGATGAATGCCAGAAAGCTTTTGATAAAGTCAAAAAGTATTTGTCAAACGCACCAGTACTTTTTCCACCTAATCCAGATAAACTATTGATATTGTATTTGTTAGTATTCAAAACTCTATGGGATGTGTGCTTGGACAACACGATGAGTCAGGAAGGAGAGAAAGGGCAATATATTATCTCAGTAAAAAGTTCACTGATTGTGAAATGAGGTATTCATCGATCGAGAAATTGTGTTGCGCTTTGATTTGGACAACTAGGAGGTTGAGGCAGTATATGCTATATCACACAACATGGTTGATTTCTAAACTTGACCCGTTAAAGTACATGATGGAATCCATTGCCTTGAACGGAAGAATGGCTAGGTGATGATTACGCTATCCGAATTCGATATAGTCTACGTGAACCAAAAGGCTATAAAAGGAAGTGCAATAGCAGATTTTTTGGCTAGTAGAGTTTTGGACGATTATGAACTTTTGAGCTTTGATTTCCCAAATGAGGAATTGATGTATGTGGCAAATATTAAAGATTGTCGGTGGAAATTGAATTTTGATGGAGCATCGAATGCTATGGTAAATGGAATTGGGGCAGTCTTGGTATCCCTTGATGGTGATTATTATCCATTCATATGCAGATTGGATTTTGATTGCACAAATAACATGGCAGAATATGAAGCATGCATCATGGGACTTCGAGCAGCCTTGGAACGTAAGATCAGAGTGCTAGAAGTATACGGCTATTTCGCATGTGTAATTTACCAGCTTAAAGGAGAGTGGGAGACAAGAGATCTTAAACTAGTTGATTATCGAAAAGTAGTTTTGGGATTAATTGAGGAATTTGACAACATTACTTTCAATTACCTTCCACGCGATGAAAATCAGATGGCAGATGCATTGGCAACCTTGGCTTCTATGATCAAAGTAAACAAACCAGAAGACATGAGGCATATTCAAATGAGTATTGTCGAAGTCCCAGCCCATTGTTATGACATAGAGGAAGAGGAAAGAGATGACCATCCTTGGTATCAGAATGTATTGCGATACGTGAAAAATCGTGAATATCCGGAGAATGCCACAGAGAATGAGAAAAGGACTCTAAGAAGAATGGCCTCTGATTATGTCTTGGATGGAGATATTTTATACAAAAAGAGAAAAGATCAAGTGTTATTGAGATGTGTTGATGCTGTTGAAGCTAAGCAAATTCTTGAAGAAGTTCATGAGGGCGTTTGTGGAACACACGCTAATGGATTCACGATGGCCAGACAGATAATGAGATTTGGATATTATTGGTCTACCATAGAAGAAGATTGCATCAACTATGCCAAGAGATGTCATAAATGCCAGATTTATGGAGACAAAATTCATGTGCCTCCGTCACCTTTGCATGTTATGACTTCCACGTGGCCTTTTTCCATGTGGGGTATGGATGTTATTGGGCCAATCTCACTAAAAGCTTCGAATAGACACCGATTCATCTTCGTGGTAATTGATTACTTCACGAAATGGATAGAGGCTGCTTCATATGCTAATGTTACTAAATCAGCAGTTAGTAGATTCTTAAAGAAGGAGATTATTTATCGATATGGAATGCCTGAGAGGATCATATCAGACAATGCGCTGAACTTGAACAACAGCTCGATGCAGAAATTTGTAACCAATTTGGGATCAAACATCATAACTCGTCTCCATATCGTCCGAAAATGAATAGAGCAGTGGAAACGACTAATAAAAACATCAAGAAGATAGTGGGAAAAATGATTGAGACTTACAAGGACTGGCATGAGAAACTACCGTTTGCACTCTATGCTTATCGAACGTCTGTCAGAACCTCTACTGGGGCAACACCTTATTCGTTGGTTTATGGGATGAAGGCCGTCCTACCCATCAAAGTGGAAATTCCTTCTCTTCTTGTGCTGTAAGAAATAAAATTGGATGAAGCTGAATGGATTTAGGCTCGGTATGATCAGTTGAACTTGATTGAAGAAAAGAGACTAAGGGCTATTCGTCATGGTCAAATGTACCAGAAACGAATGATGCGAGCTTATAACAAGAAAGTTCGCCAAAGAGAGTTTCATGAGGGGGACCTCGTGTTGAAACAGATCATTCCAATATAGAAGGATTTTAGAGGAAAATGGATGCCAAATTGGGAAGAACCATATGTAGTGAAGAAAATTTTCTCTGGAGCAGCATTGATCTTGACCGAGATGGATGGAAAAACTTTACCCAATCCTATGAACTTGGATTCAGTAAAGAGATACTTTGCATGAAAAGAAGAAGAAGCCAAAGTGAAAACTCGCAAAGGGCGCTTTGAATTCCTAAAAAAAAAGAGAGAGGCCAAGGCGAAAACCTGCAAAGGGCGCCTTGTGACCAAAGGGGTTTTGAGTTGAAAACCCGAAAAGGGCGACTCAAATTCTGCATGGACGAACAGTCATCTCGCTACACTTAAAACAACAATGAAAGGAAGAATATTGCATAACGGGGCATCAACAAAATACTTTGTATTTTCTAAACACATGTTGAACTGAAGACAGTCTTCATAAAGTTTGAATATGGAAGCTCAATCTGCGATATCTAGGGCATCTGATTTTTGTCTTATTCATTCTACTATCTTTGGATTCTTTTTCTTCTCAAAGATATGTTCCGGATAATTTTTCTTTGTATTCTTTTTATAAATTTATTCAAGTTTTAATCCTTCTTTTGTGATTAATTTGTTACCCATTATTCATAAATGAGTTGCATTGAAATAATGATTGACGAACTAATAATTTCACAAAAGAGAAGTTTTACATATTACTTTGGAAATTTCTAGATAAGACAAGGAACCAAAACATGACAATTGTTTAAAATTTCCATGTACATAGAAATATTTGAGAAAGAAGAGTCTGGATAGAGACTATTTCTCTGTCCAATTGATAAATGGACATGATGTCATCTGATCATGACACTTGGGGTGGTATGGTGAACTAAAAAACCCTGAATTGTGGTGGAATGAGTTGAATTTGAGATTAACCCTATACCCTAAATTTGCAGAAGGATTAGATTGAAAGGATTTTGACTCTCAATAGGGTGGATGAAACAAGCCTTGTGTTTTCAAGATCCAAGTGGAGTTGACTTTGAAATTGCATTGGAGCAAGCTAACAGAGCAAAACATGATTGATAAGCACGAACGACGAGTGATAGCGCCTAAAAATAGGAATCATACTCATAACATTCTTGCATCATAGCAAATTTTATTAGGAGAATTTGATTCATTACAATCATTGCATCTTAATCCCTTAAAATGTTTTACTTTCATGACGTGTTGTACATGTAGCTAGAAGCATTTGATTCATTCTGATCATAGCATCTTAGGAATCGAGGCTGTAGGACATGCCCTCAGTAGATGGTTTAGCAATATCAGCGAATTTTCAGATTTAATCTTCCTGAAGTTGCAGGAAGCAGATCAAAGACATCAGTCTGGTGATCTACGAGTTTGCGAGGATCGATTGAAGATAGCAGATTTGATCTTCCTGAAGTTGCGGAAGCGGTCGAAGACATCAATCTGGTGATCCCCGAGTTTGCGGAATCGATTGAAGATAATGATTTGATCTTCCGAAGTTGCGGGAAGCGGATCGAAGACATCAATCTGGTGATCTCTGAGTTTGCAGAGATCGATTGAAGATATGATTTGATTTTCCTGAAGTTGCAGGAAGCAGATCGAAGACATCAATCTGGTGATTCTTGAGTTTGCAGAGATCAGATTAAAGATTGCAGATTTGATCTTCCTGAAGTTACAGGAAGCAGGTCGAAGACATCAATCTGGTGATCCCTAAGTTTGCAGGGATCAGATTGAAGATAACAGATTTGATCTTCCTGAAGTTGCAGGAAGCAAATCGAATACATCAATCTGGTGATCTCTGAGTTTGCAGGGATCAGATTGAAGATAACAGATTTGATCTTCCTGAAGTTGCAAGAAACAAATCGAAGACATCAATCTGGTGATCCCTGAGTTTGCAGGGATCAGATTGAAGGTAACAGATTTGATCTTCCTGAAGTTGCAGGAAGCAGATCGAAGACATCAATCTGGTGATCTCTGAGTTTGCAGGGATCAGATTGAAGATAGCAGATTTGATCTTCCTGAAGTTGCAGGAAGCAGATCGAAGACATCAATCTGATGATCCCTGAGTTTGTAGGGATCAGATTGAAAATAATAGATTTGACATTCCTGAAGTTGTAGGAAGTAGATCGAAGACATTAGTCTGGTGATCTCTGAGTTTGCAGGGATCAGACTGAAAATAGCAGATCTTGTTTTCCTGAGTTTAAAGTGAAGCAAATCAAAAAATAGTGGATACTACCTTCATAAAGTTGAAGCTATCAAACTTACTGGAATTAAGAAGAAGTTCCAATACCGGTGAAGTTGTAGTGGATTGGAAACCGTTTGAAGAAGACGAGGACCAATAAGTCGAGACTCAGCCAAGACCGGGCAAAATTGGTCCTTCTATTGTCTTTATTCTATTCTTGTTTCACAACAATGAGCAAAGAGGGGCAGCTCTAATAACCCATTTTGCCTGGGCTAAAATAAACTAGAAATGTTTTTAACAGTCCCTATTACAGACTTTAGCCCAACCTCAGCCCAGAACCAATCAAAATACCCAGACCCAATTACATTACACCCATAGCCCACTTATACTCCTAAACGGATTACAGCCTAAACCCAACATGTGGAGCCCAAAGTGGCCCAAGAATCAAACAAGCCCAACAGAAACTTAGGGTTTCCTGAAACCCTAAGTCATCTTCGCCGCAAGTAGAGACTACCCAACCGTCATCCAACAGGAGCTTAACAGTCACGCCGCTTCAGATAGAAACCAATCGTCGCGCCACCGCCTCGTCCGGCCCTCGTTTGTGACTTGATTCATGATTGGATCACCACCGTCGCGAGATTTCAAACCTGCAAAGGAAAGAAATAAGCAACAAAAAGGGAACAAATCGTAGCAAAATAGAAAAGCACAAATATGGAAAGATACGAAAAGATATATTTTCCATTTCTTTTATTTTGTTTTTGGGTTATAAAACCCGGGTAAAAAACATGTAAAAGGGGGATTTTTTTTGGAGAGAGAAAAATATACACACAGAGAGATTATTTTCAGAAAATATACAAACACAAAAATCAGTAGGTCAAAAGCATTGTCACAAACTCAGAGAAATAAAAATCGAGTTCACTGAGGTGATTTTCTTAAATTTCATACTATTTATTTTATTATTATTTTTTATTTATCTATTTATTGTATATATAACTACTGTTTTAAAAAAAGTAAAAAGGGAGAGACGTTTACCCTTCGGAAGCGATCAGATTCGGGAGTCTTGGGCCTCCGGCCACCGACCGTGGAGGCGCGTGGCTCCAAAACCAGCAATCGGAGTCTGGGTTGGAGGATGAACATTTCAGAGAGTATTTCGGATTTTTCTTTCCTAAACTGGGTGGAAATGATTTTTTGGTAATAAAAATGATATATAAAACTAAAACAGAACGACGTCGTTTTTCACTGGTAGGATCCGCGCGCCGACCCGATGACCCGACAAAGATCCGCGCGTTTTTATGCTAATGGTTTATTTATTTATTTAGTCCTTCCGCAATTCTATCATTTTTAAATCGGTCCGATTCGCATTTTCATATTTATAAAATTAACCCTGACAGTTTACTTTTATTATAATTTAACCCCTGGTTTATTTATAAATTATTATTTCTATTGTATAAGTTATTATTATTATTTACTTACATTATAAAAATTGGCATATTATTGTTTTATGTAATTTAAATTATTATTTTATTTTAATTATATTTTATTTACGTAATTATTTTAATATCTATATACTATATTATATATTTTAAAATTTTTATATAATATTATATTATATCATATTTAGTTCAAGTTATTTACAAAATATTCCGTTTATAATATTTTTTATATTTTTTAAATCATTATATATTTTATACATTGTTTATATTATTTATATGTTCATAGTTAATTGTGTTGTTCATTATATTTGTCTAATCCTCATTAAATATTTGTAAATGACTTTAGTATAGGAATTATTATTTGTTGCATTTTGTATGATGTATTATTGTTTATATTAAATGTTAATGCAATTGTAATTGCCTTTAATATGTATGTTGATAGTATATAAATATAATGTTGTTACATTGTTGATTAAATAAAAATCCATTTTGCAAAACTATCATGTTTTTTTTTTGGAAATAAAAAGCTAAATAACTAAATACCCTTTTTTTTTTTAAATAAGGCAATGTTTTGGTATTTAGAAATTAGGAAATAGTGCTCTAACGTCTTTGGGTTGCGATTTTCCGTTTGGCTAAATAACTAAATACCCTTTTCAAGTTTTGTAAATAATGAGATGATTTTGATTTCAAAGGTTCTTAAATATCGTGCCCTAACGTATTGGATGTGATGTTTACATTCCTTCGGAACAAGAAAGTCTCAAATTTTAACCTAGATTGCTCAAAGTTTTTTTAGA
The DNA here is from genome assembly GCA_025506655.1 of Gossypium rotundifolium. Classification (NCBI taxonomy): domain Eukaryota; kingdom Viridiplantae; phylum Streptophyta; class Magnoliopsida; order Malvales; family Malvaceae; genus Gossypium; species Gossypium rotundifolium. The sequence continues at coordinate 195,155,888 of CP106729.1, read as the reverse complement.
AATCATATTTTTAAATAGTTTTAAATTTCAAACATTTGGACATGATTCAATCGATGAATGGTAGGTACCAATTTTTGGCGCTTGATGTTAGCTATGTGCACTACCTTCCTTGGTGTGTCTGCCAAGGTAGGTGTAATGGATGGACACTAGGTTGGGTTGGGCTTCATGATGCATATGTATGTATGTGGATGTGTGGATATGGGCCAAGCCCATATGTGGAGACATGTGAAATAACTATACACCTGAGTCTGCTTTTACTCACCCAATTTTTATAAACCTTACAAGTGATGCATAAAGCTCGGACCAGGGTTGGAGTGGATGCGAGGTGGCCCATGCAAAAGAAGTTGGCCTTATAGTATTTGTTATTATTTTTATTATGGGTGATGATTAAACTACTATGTGGAAATGAGTTTATGATTTCTCAACCGATTTTACGGTTTTGTAGACCAAAATTAAATGTTTTAAAATAAACGTTTTACAAGGTGATCCGATCACACCTAATTAAAAAAGATTGGTGGCGACTCCCATTTTTCGTTTTTTAAAATCGATCCCCATTTTTCTAAACCTATTTTAAAAAGGGTTTCGACAACGACTTCACACAATCACAGCGTCGATTCAAAACCACCAGCCCATTGATTAACTCCTAAACACCAAAAAGGAATCCCCCTTTTAGAGATTAACCAATAACGATTAAAAATAGATAAAACTGTTACTTACCGAACACGCACAACCAATGATGAACAACCGAATCAATTGGAAAAAAAAAGAAAGAAACGGGAGGGGAAAAAATAATGAAATTTCGGCAACAAGTAGGGGAAAAAATCGGCAGAGGAGGGAAAAAAGAAGAAGAAGAAGAAAACATCAGAAAAAGTTTAGGGGAATTGGAGAGAAAACCGAAACTCTACATTTTTTTTTGCAACAAAAAGACAATCAGATTATTTTGTGATAACCTCTCCCCTCCTAAAATCACTCCCTATTAACCCACTAAAACACAACTACTCAGAATTTTGCCCCAACACAACTCTTAGCCAAAATTGGAGCAAAAATATTATATCTACGCCATCACAGAGAATTAAACACAAGACCTCCAACACTCTAACACTCCACTTAACCATCAAACCAACAAACTCATTCTATTATGTACTTATCAACAATCAAATAAAAGGCTATTGACCAAAGATTGAGCTTTATTCATAAAAATACCAAAATTTACCCAATTCATGGCTTGAACTTGGGACCTCTTACACACTCCCAACACACTTAACCACTGAAATAGATACAAATTTGTGTCATACATCTGCAAAAATAAAAATTTAAATTTTGGGGCGTTACAAGGAGTAAGAGGCGTGTAATAGTCCGTTTTTCAATGGTATCAACAATGGTGATTTTAAAATCTTATTTTTTGATGATCAAGTTCGTAAATATTATTAATTAATATTATGAGACAATTATATATAACATTAGATTGAATTTTGTTCTAACAAATTTGTTAATTGGATAGTTACTTAAGGTACAAGTGTTTTGATTTTAAAGTAAGTGTGTTGAAAAATGAGGTATCGGGACCTTGTTTCAGAATCGAACTCGTAAATATTTTTATTAAATATTTATGGAGTTATTATACAAATAAATTAAATTTTGGATAGAAAATTTTATCGAATTAGTGATTAATTAAGGTATAAAAACTAAATCATAAAAGTAATAAAAGTTAATCATTTTTTATTTTATCAATTAAAAGGGTTAAATAATATTTAACCAAGGTTTATTTTGGCAATTAGGCCATTTTAATAATAGTGGACGGTTTAGTGGAATGAATTAATAAAATTAAAATTTTAAATTAAAGAATAAAATAAGTTTAAAACAAAAGTAATGGAAGCCACCATATTTATTTTCCTTCTCTCCAACGTTTGCAAGAAAAAAAAAGAAAGAAACAAAGGAAATCATTTTGAAGCTCAAAGTTCGGCCAAGCTTAAGTCACTCAATTAGTAAGCTTAATTTAGTTTTTTTTTTATTATAATTTTTGTGTTTTTAAGGTTTTGGGAGCTTGATTTAGTTAACCCGTGGATCAATTTGTGACTTTTAAAATTTTCCAAAGTTGACATTGATGATTTCTTCAAGTTTTTGATGTTGCTTGGTTAGATTTGAAAAAAGGACTAGTTTGTAAAGTAAAAACTGTTAATTTTGACTATAGGAATTAATGTGAATATTTTGAAATTGATATGAAATTTCTATAATTATAGATATTAGAGGGCTGTAGAAGGATGAATTTGAGATCAGTTTTGAAATCGAGACTCAAATTTGAAAATAATGACAATTAGGATTTTAGGGATTAAATTGAATAAAATGCATAACTTTAGGGGACATCAAAAAAATAAAATAAAATAGATATATGTTTATAATAGACTGTTATAAGATGTTTAGAATTAATAAATCGTAATAAATTATTGTAGATCGAAAGTTAAATCAACTGGAAGATAATTGAAAAAAAGGAAAAATTGTAGATTAGTCCCCAATGTTGTGTTGTTGTTGTTTTATCAGGTAAGTTCATATGAGATTTACTGTATTCTCTTATTATGCTCAAATTGTGTGTTTATACTTATTAATTTATATACAAGTCTAATTTCAGTGATTTTGGCATCTAAAGAACTGAACTATAAAATATGAATCATACGGCAACTACAAGTTAATATGAGATATAGAATGGTAAATAAATGATTATATGGATTGTACGATATGTATGAGCTATTTTAGATAGATTGAATTGATACGGAAATGGTAATTAAATCCGTGTTGATATGAGAACTTGAATCGAATTGATTACGTTGCAAAATGAGTATGATTGGAATGTGGCATGAATAAGATTTGAATTAGATGTTCATGAAATGAGTATGATTGGGATGATATATATTATGTTATATTGAATTGTTGAATATGTATAGGTGATTTGTATTATAAATACTTGATGTGTGATCAACTAGCCTATTGGTCGTTTTTTTTACATGTATATGTATGTTGAGGATGCCAAAAGATGTCATGTTTAACGTGAATGGATTTCAATTAAGACATTGTTGTAATATCAAGGTATACATTGTTGTAATATCAAGGTAAGTTAAGTAATTTTTCATATGAATTTATTAAACATTTAAAATGTTTACCTATGGTCTCCTTTTTTCCTTGTAGATTGTTGGTTGCGGAATGTGCCAGTTGGATCACCTTGAAGCTCACACTATCTTACTATCAATTTAGTAGATTTTTGGCTTATTTTAATCTCGGTTATGTGACATGTATATAGGGCTAATATAAGTGTTATTTTGGATGGTAATCTTGGGCGAATCTTGATGAATGTTTATTTATGGATTGGTAATGCCTATATGATTTATGAACAAGATGGTAGATTACTAAATGTTACATGTATTAATTGTATGGAAAATTTGATGGTCATAATGCATGACTAAGGTGTTGGTATGAATTGAACTTAAAAATGGCATGGTTGGTATGTGATTTAAATGGCTTGAAAGTAAGAAAAACCAGTTTGTGTTTTAAACAAGTTGTTAGATGTGTTTTGGTGTTAAACTATGATATGTTGATTTGGTTGATTGGTCAAGAGTAAATGATGTTGTGGATGCATATTTGAATGATTTTGTGCACAATTTAATGTGCATCTATGTGCCAAATGAGTTTTGTAATGGTTGGCTTGAAATAGGTACAAAAAAGGTCCATTTTATACTAAAAACAGGTTCCTCATCCCGACGTTGATCTTCCCTCATCACAACGTCGGTCGACAATTTGTGACATCCCAACATTATGACATGACATATTCAACAACTTAAGTCTAAACTTTACCTAAAAATTACTCACCAAAATTAAACTTTTTACAATATAAACATTGACAAAATATATTTTTCAATAAGTTGGTGTTGATATTCAATAGCCCCAAGGGTAGCCTAATTGGTACCATACCTCAAGAAAAAGGCTACTTATGCCTTGGTTGGTAGTTTGAATACCTACACGCGCATTTTTCATGATTAATATTCTGCCTTTCTTCCAGGTACTTTCCTTCTCATCCAATTAAGGCACTCCTATTACGTGAACTCATAGGACTTTTGCGAGTCGAGAAATAAAATCTTGACACGGTGACAATACCTTTAGATGTTAAAGATAACTTAATTACTTAACAGACGACACTTCAAAATATTTCTCTTAAAAGAGTCCATTCTACTCAACAAACTCAAATTTTAAAATTCAAAGAGTATAAAAATTAAATTCATAAAAATAAATCCATAAACATATTTTAACGAAATACAGAAAAACACGAGGGTTTACTTACCAACATTTATTTACCCAATTATTAATTTACAATTCTGATGACTCGGAAGGTGACGTGCGTCACGCCAACAAACCTGACGTCATTTCAAAAGAAAAAGCATAAACATGCATAAAATGACGTGGCAAATGCCGACGTACGGTGGCGATTTAATCACAGGTCTTCTACCCTTCGTAAGCTAATGATCAACGAATATTCAATCTGATAATAATTATTCACTGCATCGATCTCCACCGTAGTCTCTTTCATCAAATTCAATCTCTCAAAACCCTCCACAAAAACTCCATCAAAAAGCTATCACCGTTATCTTCATCCGTTGACTCCACTGTATTTACCGTAAACCAGGCGTACAGGATCCTTCCTTGAGAATCACCTCTCTGCTAAGAGTCGCCATTGTAGACTCCCCTATACTCTTCAAAATTTCCCCTATTTTTTCCCTTAGGTTTTCTTCTTTTTTCTTCAATTTATCAAAAACAGAAAATAAATTTCCCGTTTTTATTTATGTTTATTGTTTTCTGCTGTTAAATTTGAGAGTAACTGATTAGTAATAGTAAGAACGTAATTTTTGCTGATTTTTTATTTTTTATTTTCTAATTGAGTTTATTTCTGGTGTTTAAATGGAAGATTATGGTTTCGAGTAGTGTGAATTTGAACTTTTTTATTTAAATCAGTGATTTTTCTGAGTGTTGTTTTGTTTTGGCTGTTCAGATCTGGGAAAAATTAGGGTTTTGAATTTGGTACTCACAAAATGCACACTAGGTATATGGAGAGGACTAATAGTATGGCTAGAGGGAAGAGGAGCTTGGAGGGAGATGATAACCAGCAGCCCGAGCCAAAACGTCCCGCTTTAGCTAGGTTTTTGCTTTATTTTTCTTTTCTCCTTTTCCTACCTTGTTTGTTTCTTTACTTCGTTTTCTGGCATACTTTGAGAAGTTATTTGTGGATCATAATTGTCTATTTTAATTTTAATTTTTGTTTAAAAGAAAATAATTTTTTGGGTAATTAGAGATTGAAATATTTTCACAACAAACGATGTGACTTTGGTTTTATGTAGAACTATTATGTTATTTATCATTAGGTTTGTTCATTTTTAGTCCATGATGATCTTGCTGCAAGTTTCTAGGAAGCAAAAACCGAGTACCATATCAGACCAATCACATTAATTTTTGTTGTGATAAAAATCTTATTCTACTACGCCATTGAATTAATAACTGGATAAGGTTTTTGGGTTTTTTGTCGTTTGATTGTGTGATGCACTTGGGGAGTTTAAAAACTTTTCTCTTTCTATGGGCTTAGCAATTGGCAATTTTTCTCAGAAATTATATTTGTATGATATGCAGTGTAATTGTAGAAGCTCTTAAGGTGGATAGCCTGCAGAAACTCTGCTCATCTTTGGAACCCATTCTTCGTAGAGTTGTAAGATCCATGTCCTATTGTTTTTTAATTCTTTGCAATCAATTCCTCCTTTTTTGTGTGTGTTTGTAGGACTTCAAGAAACTATTAGTCAATGTGTGATCAATGCATCTATAGGGTTGGTTATAGTTGTCTTAATTCTAGTTCAAAGAATCTGCCTTAAATTGTAAGGCGATGTTTTTGACGAGCATTGTTCTTCTGATTGGAGGTTTATTCTAAATTGGTGATGTATAGAAATGCTTATATATGCCTGCACATGGACCTTATCTATTCTGCTTTTGTGCACAAGTGCCCGTTCCTTTTGTTACTGAGATGCACACACAACATACCCTTTTCACAATTTAAGATTTACATTTGAGTGATTTGAAATAGAATGCCATTTGTTTTTAACTTGTTTGTATGTTTTCTCATAAAACCTTCACAACATATAAGTCTGCTGTTCCCTGTCATATTTTTGAACTGCTCTAGTTTTTGTCCTACTTTTATGTTGTTAGATATGAAGGCTGGCATTCAATCAGATTTTGGTGTGATTGTTCACCTGTTTTCCTAATGTTTATTACTGTTGTCACAAATTGCATGCTTCTTGTATACATTTTCAATAAATCCTAGACTTAACTCATGCTTATGGGAGATAGAGTCCTGAATAGACTTTTAGACAATTCTGTGTTGCATTTATCACTATCTTAAAGAATGACTATCCCTTCTGGGGTATTAATCATTCTTACTCTCTCTCCCTGACCCTTTTAAGCAAGTTAATGATATGGAAAATACGGAAGTTTGACTTCCTTGGTTTTATTATAATTGATCACTTGTCCATGCACATGTGCCTGCCTATCTTTTGAGTGTGATGATGGCTTTTTTAGGGTTTGCATATCACTCATGGGCAGGGCATCTGAGGTATGAAGACTAGCCTGCCTGCATCCATGTAGCATAGATGTTCACTGTTTGTGTCCTAATTTTGTTAGATAATACTAAAATGACCCTTTTCTGTTGCATTTATGAGCCTAATTTCGACCAACAGTTTCTAGTGTGTTTCTAAAATCTGTTGTGTATTCTATCATTTTTCCCTTTGGATTGTGTTCATTTCCACTTGTGTTTCCTTCTTATCATGTCTGTTTGATGCTTTGCAGGTAAGTGAAGAGGTGGAAAGAGCTTTGGCAAAATTAGGACCTCCTAGACTTGGTGGAAGGTTAAATATTTATCTGATCATTTACATCTGTAGAGTTAATTATCTCTATTCCGATGTCTTAATTTAAAACAAAATTATCTTTTTCAATTGAAGACATGGACAATGATATGTTAAGTTGTATTACATGCCCAATGATTTTGGTTTGGTATATCAATGGCGTTGGTAGCCTTATATTTGGCATTGCTCCCTCTATCTCTATTGGGATTCCAATGCTTAAAATGTCAAATCAATTGGGGAAGTTTGAGATTTTGGAAAGGTCAAACCTTATGTGATAAAACAACTGTTTTCTTATCAATTGATGTCAGTTGCAGTAGCTGGAGGCTTTAAATATTGTTTCTGAATTTCCGGCTTTTAGTAAATAATGATTATTGTGAGAAATTCCAGGATGTTTTAGCATTGTGCATGATAATGTGAGAACCTCATATTAAACGCATTCTGTCTTTTGTTACTACTACTCATTTTAGCAATTGCTTGTGGAATTTTAGGTATTTTGCTGAATGTTTGAACTATGAATGATGACAACAGTTTCTGTTAATTCTATTAGTTTTTGTGTTTGGTATTGTCTCATTAAGTAGCTGGCGTCTAAGAATATTGCACATGAGAATTGAAGTGCTTCAACGAGATTCTAAAGAGTTTTGAAATGCTCTTAGGTTTGATTCTTTTCTTGTTCTTTCTTTGTAGGATATTGGCTAATTAGTTGCTTGCCTTCTGATATATTTGAGCATCATTAATGCATTCGATAGCAAAAGATGAAACCCAGACAATAAGCTTGTGTTAATGATATTTTCTATTATGTTTTTGGTTGGTTGATTGATACTCTACTTTCTATAAATGAAATATTTTTTTAATCCTTTTTGATGCCATGCTTGTTTACAAGAACCGCCTGTTCTTTGGTTTTAAGATTCTTATTGTCTCAGTGGCTCCCTACCTTTCTTCTTTCGTCTCGTCCTGCGGTGCCTTTTAATTTTCTTGTATTGATGATCTTCTAATACTTTTGGTTTTTAGGTCTTCTCCAAAACAAATTGAAGGTCCAGATGGACGGAGCTTACAGCTCCACTTCAGGTCTAGATTATCTCTTCCCCTTTTCACAGGAGGAAAGGTTGAAGGAGAGCAGGGTGCTGCCATCCATATTGTTCTAGTTGACAGTAAGACTGGACACGTTGTAACAACTGGACCTGAGGCCTCTGTTAAGCTAGATGTCGTTGTGCTTGAAGGTGATTTCAACAATGAGGATGATGAAGATTGGACGCAAGAAGAATTTGAGAGCCATGTGGTAAAAGAGCGGGAAGGGAAAAGGCCACTGCTGACTGGTGACTTGCAAGTGATCCTCAAAGAGGGGTAGGGTCGCTAGGAGATCTTACTTTTACTGACAACTCAAGTTGGATAAGAAGCAGGAAATTCAGGCTTGGCTTGAAGGTTGCTTCTGGATATTGTGAGGGTATGCGTGTACGGGAAGCGAAGACAGAGGCCTTTACTGTCAAGGATCACAGAGGGGAATGTGAGTTCATACTTTATACTAAATCAAGTTTTTCATTTGTGGATTTTTAAAATCTTTTTAATTGAGTTGCTTGACAGTGTATAAGAAGCACTATCCACCTGCATTAAATGATGAGGTATGGAGATTGGAAAAGATTGGGAAAGATGGGTCATTCCACAAGAAGCTTAACACTGCAGGAATATTCACTGTTGAAGACTTTTTGCGGGTTGCGGTCAGGGATCAACAGAAGTTACGAACTGTGAGTTGGATTTTGGTTCTGAAGTCAAAGTACTATTGCTTTCTTTTACCCTTCTGATATTTTTGTCTATGTTCTGTAGATTCTTGGAAGTGGCATGTCAAATAAGATGTGGGAGGCTCTCTTAGATCATGCAAAGACTTGTGTGCTCAGCGGAAAATTTTATGTTTACTATACTGATGATACAAGAGATGTTGGTGTTGTCTTTAATAACATCTATGAGTTGAATGGCCTTATTTCTGGGGAACAGTATGTCCCTGCTGATTCTCTATCTGAGAGTCAAAAGGTGGGTAATATGTATGCTGTTTTTCACCTGTCAATGAAATGCAACATCTATGAGATGTATTAGCAGCAATGTTACCTAGGCCTACAGTAATATTTATCAGATAACTTGGAGTTGCTTTAATTTTCTTCACAATGTAGTTTTTTTTTTTTTGCCTTCTGATATACCTTTGGTTGGGTTTGTCTGGTTATTACTTTCAGCTGCTTAAGCTCTGGGTTGGTGTTATTTTCAATTTATATTTTGAACTTAATAAAAATAGTTTCACTAATTTGAAAAAGGGACCAAAAATTCTTGCAGGTTTATGTAGATACGCTGGTGAAGAAAGCCTATGACAATTGGCTTCAAGTCATAGAGTATGATGGCAAGTCACTCTTAAACTTCAAGCAAAATAGGAGGTCAAGTGCCCGAAATGAACCTCAGACGGATGCGATAGGCTACCCTAATGCTTTAGATCATCAGTTGCAGTTACCACGGTTACCAGTTGCTGTTCCTACTGAGCAAGTGCAGTCAGGCCCACAAGCTGGAGGTAAGGATTATGATTACATTATCCTTAGCTTTAAAGGATTTTTCATTTCATTCGTGTTGCTTAGCTTGATCTTTCCGGAGTTATTTTTATAAACATCATTTTGTTTTTTGTGTGCTTACTTACGAGATAGAAGATTGACATTTCTACAAGATTAATGCTTGCTATGTATTAGGCTCAATGCATAAAAAATGGAACCTGCCTAATAATACGGCAAAACTTTAAAATTTGACCAACACATTGTAAAAGAAACATCTGATCTAGTAATTGTCAAGTAGTTCAATTTCCCACTAATCTTTCATGGCTCGAATCAGTTTGGGTTCGGATCAACAGGAAAGGCTTGTTCATTGATGACCTTTTGTTTTATTGGGAAGTGAAAAAAGTTTGGGTCTAAAAGAATGTGTTGTTATGATACCATGTTACTGGTGAAAGAGTCTACCGACGTTTTTCCGTTTCAACCAATAACTGCTGGCATTTTGTTCAACTGCATTTCTTTCTTTCGGTTAATGCAGGATTTAATGATAATCAGTCTACCAGATATTCGGGACAATCAGAGCTTGTGAATTCTAATTCTCGTAGTCAATTTGACAGCACGCAATTTTTGCAATATGATCAGCTGGTTGACAATTCAGAGCAACCACAAAGCTCAAGAACTAATAATAATGCTGTTGGGCTGGCTCTTGGTCCTCCACAGTCATCTACCTTAGGATTCCACAATGCTAGTTCTTCAATGCAGCCATCAAATCTTAATCCCTTTGACGATTGGTCGAACAACAGAGATAAGGGAGTCGAGGACTTGTTTTCTGAAGAGGAGATTCGCCTCAGAAGTCATGAAATGCTCGAGAATGAAGATATGCAGCATCTCCTCCGCCTCTTCAGCATGGGAGGTCACCATGCTACTGTGACAGAGGATGGTGGGTTTGGATTCCCAAATTACATGTCATCCCCAATGGTAAACTTCATAGACGAAGATCGTTCACGTCCTGGCAAAGCAGTTGTCGGGTGGCTAAAGATCAAGGCTGCGATGAGATGGGGTTTCTTCATCCGGAAGAAAGCTGCTGAGAGACGGGCACAGGTAGTTGAGTTAGAAGACGAAGAAGAAGAAGAAGAATAGGCTATCAACAAGTCGTATTGGTACTATGGTTTTGGAAGTTGCTAACAACAATGTATGAAATTAAGGGTTTCAAAACTCTTGAAGAACCCTAAATTAGGCATTGGGAAATCTCTTTGTACAATTTCCTGTATAGTAAGCCGCTTCTTTGACTTCCCATTATTAAATATATTTTACTGTATATGAGAGGCTGAATTTGGTTTTAAATTCATGGCCCTCCTCCCTTTCCTTGTTGATTGATTTTTCTAATGGCATTTAGGTGTGAGTTTGTTACAGTTAATTGTTATTTCATCAATCAAAATTTCTGGGATATTTGTAAGCAAATTGTTGGCTGAGTTTCATCTCCACCTAACAACAATCAACAATTTGACTGAATACTGTAAGCACATTTGTTTTTGTATTGGAATTTACTTATTTGGCTTTTTTATGTATAGATTCTCTCCTACTTTTTATCATTTTTATGGCTGTTCCGTATGGTATTTATGGAGAATATTCGGTAAACTAGACTGGAGCTCCCAGAGAACAGCACCGAGTTGTCAGGATGGGTCTCATCGGCGTTGCTGCGCCGTTTCCACCGCTTCGTTACTCACGAGAAACCCACCTGAGGGCTAGGTTCTCATATGCAATTTGGTAAATGCAAAATATATATATATATATATATAAAAAAGGTTAACACTATTGAAAACATGATAAGGAAATTCGTGATTAGTTAAAAGTTTAAATTGTATTTATTTGAAATTATTAGGTCTACTTAAACTTTCCTTAAAATCCCGTTAATTTTGAAAGTTTGATTAGTATAAAATGGTATACTTATATAAGTATAAATATATGTTGACCCAATGAAGATGTGGAATTTAATTATTATAATGCATAAAGAATTAATCAATTTTGGATCAAATCGGAAAAAATTAAACAAGGTAACACTCAAATATGATATTTATACATCGTAAGAGTGAATCTATACATCACAATTACAAGTAATGAGATTTGAATCGTAATATTCATGATTCTAAATTTTACCTTTACCAATAAATCAAAGTTTAATAAGCTAATATTCTACCATTATTATAGCTATATTTATTGTGTTTATAGAGAAAATGAGTTTATTTTTAAATAGTAATTTTAACAAATATTTCGCTTTAAATACACGTGGTGCATCAGGCATAATACAATCTTTTTATTCCTCCACTATTTTTCTCCAAATATAAGATACAACTAAATGATTTAATTCAATTATATATAATTTTATATTATCATATCATATTTCTAATTATTTTTATCATAGTTAAATATATCAATTTCAGACCCTCAAGCAGTTTGGAGTGTTTATACTTACTTTTAGTCTCAAATTTTATCTTCCAACTCTGACAAATGTCCTACGAGTTCATGAAGATTAGGAAGTATTTCATCACAAATGAAAAATGTTAAACATTCGACTTTGATAGAGTTTAAACCATACGCCTTAACAGATGATTCGAACCTCTATAAAATTAATTATTAAGATTACACACAATATTAACACATTTCTCAATCCATTGAGTTTTCCTCAAAATACGAGAAACAAAATTTCAACATAAAAAACCTCAACAATCACAATACTATACCACCTTATCTTTAATACATTTATTCAAGCAAATTAGTTTTAAAAAATTATTATCCAACTCATTTTAAAACATTTTATCCAAATTAGAGTCGATATAATGATGGAAACCAAGAAAGTGGAGTCATTTATATTAGTATATATATGCAGTCTGTGCTAATGATATGTTGGTGTTTTGTTTTGTGTGAGCCGACTTGAAGTTAGTGGATATACATCCCATCCACCAAACAACACTTCAATTGCCCTTTGCTATCACTCTTTTCCTTGGGCATTCAGTACCCAACTGGACTCCAAATCCTGTTTACATCATCTCCGTATATTAATTTATTGTTGAAACATTAATAATTTTATTTATTTCTTTAATAAATGACGAGATTCAGATCACACAATCAAAGCAATTATCACTAATTAAGCGTTGATATTATTCACAATATGAAATCTTGGGGTTTTAAGTATTCATATTCACGTCTTACTACGAAGTTGTCATAGATAAATTTTATTCAGCTATATTTCGATGTTCGGATATGTATTTATATTTATAAACTCTTAAAAAAATCTATAGGAACAATTATTATCGAATTAACAAGTATTAATTTGAATAATTAAATAAATTAACTCAATGAAATTAACTTAACCACGAACAATTTATACAAGTAAAACATAAACTTAGAAGTGAAGAATCCATTTACACGTGAAAAACTAACATGGTTTTACATTATTTCATAATTGTTTTATGATTGATATTTTAATAATTTAACCGTTGAATTTATCAATATAATTATATTTGTCATGTATATAAAATTTGAATCAATTTAATATCTCTATTATACCGATCTAAAATATTATTTATATTAATATATTTTAATAATTGATTTTTTTACATAAAATGAATATTAAATTTTTAATACAACAAGAATCAACTTAAACAAAATTAGAATTTAATAACACCTTCACCGCACCTTCCCCATGAACATCAACTTATAGAAAAGGTGAGTCTTTGACATAGAACCTTCGTATAGTATTAACTTGAATATCAATGGCGGATCTAAAAATATAATATAAGAAGTAAAGTTGAAGTCAGAAAGTTTGTTAAGATAGAATTAAATTATATATTTTTATGATAGTTGTCATTTTAATAGTCTATATCTTTAAAATTTTTAAAGAATTAAATCAAATTTTTATTATTTTTAAAAGGACCAAAGTATAATTTTATCATTACTAATTTAAAATTTTATAAATTATAAAAGACTTCAATTAAAAGAATTTAATTTTAAAAGAGTCGGGCTCTCCCACCCCCTCTAAATCCGCCCCTACCAAGATCCGAAACTTGTACCAAGTTAGACGAAGGTCTGTGCATCTATTTCTTTTACATCTTGTAAACTCGTACCCACCTTCCTTCGATTAAAGCAAGGCAGCTCCCCACCAAAGTACCCAAACGATGCTGAAATCTTCAGGGTGATTAAACAGATACACCACCTAAGCACATTGACTTTGACGATCAGGTTTTATATGCACTTTTTACTTAGTATTAAGCTTTCTCGAATTTCCCTACAATCTAGCACAAGTTATATCCGACTTTAACTTTACTGCATAATTCATATGAATAAAATATTAAGTATAACAAATGAATCGTCAAAATATTAGTAGTAGGAAAAATATAAAACAATATAAAATTATATTAGTTTTACAATAGTTGTAAGTATAGAATATTTAATGACAAAAGTATGATCAAATTGAGAAATAAATAAATGGGGATGCAATTTGCTTAACTAATAGTAAACCCTTTTTCAGGATTAAGTAATTCACAACAACCATTTGGCAGCCAGCTGTTAATTTTTTGTAATCTTATCTCTTTTTCATAATTATCCACCGACTTGGACTTCAATTCCTAAGCCACTCAACCCTCCTTCATATCATATGAAAAGAGATAACCATTATTTAACATTTGGATTTGATGGATTACCAAAACAATTAAGAATATTAAATAAGATGGGATTCAATAATTATGTTAAGTGCAATGATCATATTTATTACTAATAAATTTTATGATTAAACATTTCATATGAGTGAGCTAGCTAGTTGGAATATGAACTACAGAAGAAACTGGATGCCTAACACAGTTTTTTCTTCATTACAGAAATCCTTGAAATAATCAAAACATTAAAAGGAACCAACATTTTAAACCGCAGTGTTGGTATATTTGATCATTTTATTATTATAATAGAATAAACAAGAGAAGAAAATAGTGTCGGATTGTTTAATAATAATGATGATAACTATCTTGTTTGACGTGATGATCTCAGTGGTTGAATTTTTTGTCTTGTACCAAAGGGTTAATTTAGAGCTGACCCTGTCAACTAATTTGACAATCACTCGCTAATTAACACCGTAGGCTATAGCCTAATGGAATCTTGTGGTCCTCTCTGTCTATGGTTATGAACCTATTCGGTTCGGTCGCCAACCCCAACCCCGACCTCAACCGCGTAATTACGAGTGTTTTCCTTCGTTTTCCAATTCAAATAAAATCCTTGGAAATTTGAGTCAAAGCTTGGTTTAAATTCATCACATACATACCTGCATGCACTGTAATCAAACATACAAAGGCGGCACCAAACTCATAAATTTACATGCATGGAACCAAGGAACAGCCGTTAGTAATGTATTATTATTATTATTATTAGGACCATTTTCTTTTCTTCCTTGCTCTTTTATGGTTAATCCAGCTGTTTACAACTTTGATTCACTTAATGTCCCGACGGAAACACATTGCACGAAGCTTCCAAACAACCCCTCTCTACTCTGTTTCACCAAATCCTTCCCCCCTATATAACCACCCTCTACCACTCCCCCATTTCAAACATCATAATCTGAATTACAATACAAACCCACCAAAATAATGACCACTTCGTTGCTTTTATCTCTTTTATTCAGCTTTGTAATACTTGCTTCAGCTGCCGACTTTAACCAAGACATCGATGTTACTTGGGGTGATGGCAGGGGCAAGATTCTCGAAAACGGCAACCTTCTCACTCTCACCCTCGACAAATTCTCCGGCTCTGGTTTTCAATCCAAGAACCAATATCTGTTTGGGAAGATCGATATGAACATTAAACTGGTCCCAGGCAACTCTGCTGGCACTGTTACCACTTACTATGTAAGTTTTATCCTCCTACTTGTCTTTTATTTATTTTACAACTCTGTGCTGATATGTGGGGTGACAATTGCAGCTTCGTTCGGAAGGGTCGACATGGGATGAAATCGACTTCGAGTTCTTGGGGAACCTAAGCGGAGACCCATACATAGTCCACACCAATGTATATACACAAGGCAAAGGTGATAAAGAGCAACAGTTCTACCTTTGGTTCGATCCCACCAAAGAATTCCACACCTACTCCCTTCTTTGGAACCCTCAACATATTATGTATGTCTTCTTTTACAACCCCCCCCTCCTTTTTAATTTTACAGTTTCGATTATTTTCATTATGTTTAATTGTGATTCTTTTGAATGTTCACAGCTTCTCTGTTGATGGGACTCCGATCAGAGAGTTCAAGAACTTGGAATCGATGGGCGTTGCGTTCCCAAAGAGCCAGCCGATGAGAGTGTATTCGAGTCTTTGGAACGCCGATGATTGGGCCACTCGAGGTGGTCTTGTTAAGACAGATTGGAGCAAAGCTCCTTTCACTGCTGCTTACAGGAATTACAAGGCTGATGCATGTGTCTGGTCCTCCGGGAAATCATCATGTTCCTCCACCTCACCCTCTCAAAATTCATGGCTATCGCAAGAACTGGATATAACGAGCCAACAAAGACTAAAATGGGTTCAGAAAAATTACATGATTTACAATTACTGCACTGACACCAAGCGATTCCCTCAGGGACTTCCCAAAGAATGCAGTGTTCATTAACAGGGATTCTGAATTTGTTATAGCAGAGATTTTATTGGTTAAATTTGTGAATGTTCTTTAAATCTTTGTTCACTAGTAAGTAATCTTCTTAAAAGACAGATATTGTGTGTAATTTGTTCTATGTTCTGTAACGTGTAATATAAGTTCAATAATAAATGTTATCATTCGAAAATTATAGTACTTTCGGCATGATTCTACGTTTTTGATAGAAGTCAAAACATCTGACGTTGTTTGGGATACAAGCCTATATACGTGTTATAATATAGCCTTCGATAACTATTATTATATATATAAACAATTTAAGTCTGGTTGGTGGAAGACTTACGTAGGTTCCTCATTCTGCTCATTCCAATAAATTATTGGAATCATGGGTTATGAGCAAATTTTAGTGAAATTTAACTGCGGATTTCGATCAACGGTGTTTTTATATTATTATTGTAGTATGTAAGTAAGTGAGTGTTTAGTTTATTTTTTATTTTATTTTATATTATTATTGTTGTATGTAAGTGAATAAGTAAATATACTGTTCATCTAAACTCGTGAAAATTCATAATATTTTCTGAAAAGTTGGTGTGAAAAACAGTTAGAAAATTAAATGAAAACGTGTAGAGTGATAACAAGTTCCGGTACAAATCCAACTTTGAATATCTTTGTTCTTTACGTAAGATATTGGAACTTTGTGTATGTAGAAAAGTGTGAAAATTCTCAACTAATTTAATTACAAGAAAATATTTTAAAGAGGTAAATAAATATTAAAAATAAAATATAAAAGTCAAAACTAATAAAACCCATATTTGTGTATCGAAATCAGAATAGCAAGCCAAGAAATAGTAATGCTTAACCCTTTTCTTTCTAGATGTTGAACTACTAATAACTAATAAAAACTTAATTTTTTATTATTTATGTAATCTTTTAAATAAGTTTAATATTCAAATATTAAAACTTACTAACATGCTTTGTTTTTAGATGATGACTCTTTCGGTTCAAATAAAGAAAATACTTGTTGCATAAGGCAATAAATAAATGACAAATCTTGTTTATATTCAAAGAATAATATTTGATACACCTTTGTCGGTATATAAATATCATGTATTATTACTAAATAGTATTATGACACGTTATCAATAAATAAGGTGTCGTATAATTATTTATGGATGTTGCATGAATTTTATTATACACTTATTCTCCTTATTTTTAAGTATATATTTAAAATTAAATCTATTTTCAAACGTCAACATATAAAATTAAAATATATGTTCATGAACAAGTATAAAAATATATTTGTAAAGAAGAATTCTTTTCTTTAGATTAATAAATTATTAAATTGTACTTTGACCCTTCTAAAATGATAAAATTTGAATTTAATTCTTTCAAATATATAAATATATAAACGATGAAATTTCATTTTATTTCTCATAAAATACATAACTTAAAGCCTAATTTTCCAAAAAATTTCTAACTTCACCCGATGTGGGTATAATAAAACTATTAATTAAAATGTTTGTTAGATAAATACAAAATGAAATGGATGTATTTTATTTGATCCCATTAATGAACAAATTTCCTTTAATCATTGTTTATTTAATTGATAAAGGAATGTAAATAAAGGATATTAAAATTGTTGAGGAATTATTATATTAATCTACACCCTATACCTTTTTGTTTTCTAGATAGATGTTGAAGAATAAATTGACTATGAACTATTTGAACCAAAGTTGTTGAAAAGATCAAACTCATTGATGCATGAAAAGCTGTACACACTGGATACCAATATCTTACGTATTGAGAAGGGACCTTAGGCATCCCTCCACGCGGTAACACTTTCAACTTCTATTGTATGCTTTCCCTTCACTAGGGTTCACATTTGTCTAGTTGATTGATAATATATGAAATTTTTACGTAAGCTTATTACAAGTGAGACAACTCAATCAGTAAATTGAATTGGATTTATTAAAAAAATAATTCTATTATACGTTAATAACTATCGTAGGAGTGATTGTAAAGTAATAAGAAAGAAAAACTAAGAATACGCAGATTTTATGTGGAAAACTTTTATGAAAAAAAATCACGGATAAAAGAGAAGGAAATTCACGAATGTTGAAAAACAACCACAATACAAAAGGTTTTCGACTACACATATTTTAAGAGTTAAACAACCTTATTATAATAATGTCTAATAGAAGAAATATAGTTCTACATGGTTTTGTCTCTGTGGACTGAGGAGAAAGGGGACTCAGCGGGAAGAGGATGGACCATGAGAGAAGCAAGGAGGTCAAACTCTTTCAAATATACAACATGGATTCTGGCAATGCAATGGAGTTGAGCTTTCATGCGGATCCGAATGAATTATCTTTTCCATGGAGGTAAATCTTTGCCTGCTAGGCAAAAGGTTAACAAGTTACAAATTCTATTTCAGTAGGACATGTATTTCTATTACTATGAAATTCGTAAATGAAGTAGTTAATCGTGAGGTTATTATTATTCTCTTTGTAGTGATGAATCTTGTATGTGTTTCTAAGAAAAGAAAAAAAATTGTCAAAATTTTCGGGTCTTAAAGGGTCATAACCCTATTTTGTTTCTCTATTTTATTTTTTAATAAGTGAGTTGCACCCCAAATTTTTCAGATCGAATTAAACGAGATTAGAGTCACATAATTCTAACAAAATCTGACTAAATGTTAGAATAATTGTTAGGTTTTCCATATTCAACTTGTCTGAATCGTCTTTAAAAAAAGATGGTTTCAAGAACTAGACAAACTTGAATTAAAATTTTAATGATAAAATTAGTTTTTTTTAATTATAAAGGTAAAATATAAAATTTATAGATTGGATTATCCGGCACGAATAGGGTTGAGTAAAAGAATATAATTTTTGGGCCATACACAACTCTCTTTCGTCCCATAATTTTTAGGGCCTTACAATGTCAATGTTTCCCCTATGTTGTTCAAATGTTTCCTCTGTCACTCCTTTGATCTCTGTTGCATCTCAGATGTATGTTGACGACGTGTCCATTAGAAAGTGAAATTCAATCCAACTAATTTAAATCTAAACTGATCTAAATTGATTTGATTATAAAAAGTAATAACATGATTCATTCAGTTTGAACTCAAAATTATTCAAATTTAAAATATTATAAACCCGAAATATTACAAGTTTAGAATGATCCGAAGTTGAAATAAGTGAAACTTAAATTAGCTAAAAAATTTAAAATTTGAATAAGTCAATTAGAGATGACAATTTAGATTGCAGATTCGGATATTCAATCTATCTTTTTGCATATTTGAATATTGTAAATTTGAACTTAGAATATTCTGAATTTAACTTATTTATTTGGATAATGGATGTAGATTTGAATTACAAAATGCTTATAATTTTTATTTTATATATATAAAGAATATTAGCATATATGAATTCGGATTTTGCGGATTTAAATATTCAAAAATGATTTGGATTACAATGTGCTTACGAAAGTGAAACTGATAATGTAGTAACATGAAAAGTAGGGAAATACAAACATATATATAGAATCTTTGAAACAAGAAAATTATGAAAAGGAATAACATACCAAGCTTGATACAGTAAAACCCCAGTTGTTTTTTGAGCTTCAAAACTTTCGAATTGAACTGAAGTGAAATTCGGGTACGAAAACCCTAACTATTATGACATTTTTAGAGTTCTTCTAATCATGAAAAATGGGCTTCCTCACGAGAACAAAAGAGTTGATGACTTCATCAGTGGGATGAAAGATTGAAAGTAGCTCAAAACCAGGCAAATCAAGCTCTTTCACAACAGGATATAAAAACGCCCTAGCTCCATTGGCACTCCTCACAAGCAATAACCCACCTCCCTTCATGTACTTCCTTATGTGCCCAACTATTTTAAACTTCTCCTCTTTGCATATCCCAACCAAAGCTGCCAAAAATATACAATCATATTCCCCTAGCTCCTCCGTTACATCCATTATGTCGCGTGTCACGAACTTCATTCGCTTCTCGAGCTCGTCATCTGACGCGATTATTTGGCGAGCCACTCAGTTGGCCGCTTCATCGATATCGAAGTTGTCGAAATGAGTGGATTTCATGTGATGGGTTGCAATTACAATGGAGGTTAGAGGCAACGGACCCGAACCGACAAAGGCTACTTTCTTTGGCTGCACCATCCCATGTTCGCTAAGAATTTTGTACTCCAACCCAGCTAGCTTGACGTAGTTCCCATAATAAGGGAAGAGATCAAGGTTCTTGAACGGGTGAGGGATTTTCGATAGGAATGTTGCGAATTCAAGCTCTAGTAAACCTTCTGCATGGCCTCTAAGAACTATGAGGTTCATACGCATGTCCTGAATTTCTTGTGATAAATCTTCGATAATAATATTCGAAGGTGGGATGCATAGTTTGACGAGGTGAGTTAAGAGGGTGTTGACATCTTCCGAAGGCTTCAAAGACTCGAGCTTGGCAATTCTATCATAGATTTCATGAATACGAGTTACAAGAGCGGAAGCCATGGATGAAATGGGAGACTGAAGCTTTAGAACAAAATGTGATGTGCAATGTAATAATTGATACGTGGATACAGGGGACATGCATTGCAATTCCATGTACTTATAGAGATTTGGTCATCTTTTAATGTCACTATATTTCTTGATTTTTATATTATAATAACAATGATGGAATTGTTAAAATATCAATTGGTCAATCTCGGGCCTCATGCTTCATGCCTTCGCATCTAAAACAGAATATATATATATATATATATTAAATTAAAAAATATTTTATTTCTTATTCAATATGCCAAAGTCGAATTGAAGTGAACATTAATTCGACGAGCATAACCATGCAGACATGCATCTTATGACAAATATATGTATTATTGAAACACATGTCGTTTAAAGAAAATTTAAAATTAGAAACTCTAAAATAAAAATTAAAAAAAAGGCGTCTCAACTTTAATTTTTTTTATATTCTAATTAGTGAAATATTTCAATGCAAAATCCAATTCAATTAACTACAATAGTTATAATTATCGATACACTATATCGATGAGGGTAGAGAAGGTGGTGTCGAGGAAGGTTGATTCCCCATGCTGGACCAAGAGTTGGAAAAGAAAGAGAATGGAGAAAAGAAAGATGAGGGCTTAGCATCTTAGGGTTTGTTGGGAGGGAAGGAAAGAGCCCCTTTTTTAAGTGGTAACTTGGGGTATTTATAAGAGAGGTGATGGTTTTCGGGTGGTCCCCTCTTGAGGAGAGTGCACCTATTAATAACGAATGGCTTAACAAAGGATCCAACTGGGTGGTTAAGGATGAATAGTCCCTCCCGGGGGGTACAAGGCATGTGGTTAGTCATCACTGTGTGACCATCTAGATGGTACAAGACGAAGGGTCACTTGAAAGGTCTCTTTGGTCGGTTCTCGTGTTGCTACATGTCCCAATCAGAGTAAAAGTATAACAACAGTCAATCAAGAGTCAGTTAGTTAGAAAGTTGCTAACATCAATTTTTATTAACTATTTATAGTATGGTTTAGCTATAAATACACAATAATGTTGTGTCAAGAATGTAGGTTGATGGAATAAATTTCTCAAATGACTGCATTTTCTTTTTAAATATTTCATGATTTTCTCTTGATTTTCATTGAAAATTCAACAAAGTATCAGAGCTTATGCTTAATGACTTTGCATCAATATCATTGTGTGAAATCTCAATTCTTCAATAAATTCTTGCTCAGTATTAAGAAAGTGAAGTAGAGTTGAGACACAATTTGATCCTTTGCCATTTTGTTGTTGTTGTCTTGATTTATGTTGGTCTTGCTCTCTTTTGACCAATGGCTTTGCTAAAAAAATTGGTCAAGAAAACAATCTTTATAATTACAGCGAAAGTTTAATTTTTTTTTAAATCGAGTCATTTTATGATATTTATAGTAATAAATCCTAAATTGGAATAGTACATATGCTTTTTGCAAGATGGATTTAATCGATCTTGGCTTCCACCCGAACGACCTTCTCCACTATCCTCGTACCACAAATTGCATCAAGTGTAGGCTCGAGCAACACAAACCAAAACACAAAAAATAAATGATTTACTTACTTTCAGTAGGATAATAAGTTCTCTCTATAAAAATCGATAGAGATTGTAATTCCTTGAAAATAGAATTTATTCCAAGTAAACAAATTACCACTACTTTATGACAGAATAATGATATCTCAATATTGTATGAAATGTATTTTTAGGTCAACCGATGCTCTCTATTTATAGGGAGAAGTACAAGAATCCTAGTTGAACAAGTCCTTAAAAAATAACATCATTTAAATAGAAGACACAATTCCACTCTAAGTGAGATGGGCGTGCACATCCTAGTATATTTACTAGGGTTGTCGCCCTTTATGTTGCATGAGGGATAGGTTTGGACCTCTCATATATTGGGTTTAATTATATGTGCTTTCTCAATTTTTGACCCAACACTTTATAATTTAAATCAACCGATATTTATTTTCTATTTCCAAACTAAATATTAGTTAATTAATTAATTTAATTAACTAAATTAATTTCTCAATTAAATAATTTCTCAACTCAATTCTAATTTCATTAAAGTCATAACAACTTTATTATAATAGAATCTTTAAGGAAATATATTTAATTTTTGTATTCAACATATTCATAATGACTAACTAATTTAATTTCCTTTTGAATCAGTTATTTAATTAATTATAATTAAATAATAATTTTAAAACCTTAAATTAATTCTCAATTCATTTTGTACTTATCAAGAAAATGCATTCACTGATAAAGCGATCTATTTCTCTTACTTCATCATTTCCATTCATTTCGATTCATTTAGTTTTATGTGCAATTCAATTCTAATTTC